>OZ036000.1:11106851-11129351 GCA_964035015.1 Corallium rubrum | reverse complement strand
CCTCTCAAAAAATTGTGCACAGAAGATCTTCTGTTTTATACACAGGAAACTTATAGCAGTCTGGCCATACATAAGTATCAAAGATGCTTGCAGAGTTTCTCCTTTAACCGTTTCACTCCCAACTTTCTGGGAGCTCTCATTCAACGAGTTAAATTGTCTGGTGTTAGACAGAGTAAAACAATGAAATACGATAAATTCCATATTTGGGAGTGAGAGGGTTAACTCTTTAATGGTGCTAATGCAATTTCACACTGTCAAGAGGCAGAATGGATTTACACCCTTGACATAAACAGCAAGACAGACCAACTTCCCTTTTAGGACTCTGAACTTTATTGTTACTGTAGGGAACTAATGCACTTTTGCACCTAAAACTGTAATCCTAATTCTTTACATACAGTACCCCAACATGCACCTCAACTGACTCATCCTGCTTGGACATTATCATTTTTTTTATTTATTTACATGTAATACTTTTCATGCTAGGCTGTCTTGAAGCTTGATAAAACCAATTACAATGCATTTGTTTTTGTTGGAGTGGCATCACTTGAGTTGGGAAAAGCAGAGCAAGCTCAGGCAGCTTACAAGAAAGCAATCAGTGTCAATGCTGAGAATATATTGGCTTGGCAGGTACTGTGAATTCAGGGGTCTGGGAAAGGGTTCTCCTCAAAATGTTTTCGAACACTGGGATTTTTCAATATACAATACTGATATTTTTGTTACAGTCATTCTTCAAATGGCTTGCTTATATAACCACCAACCATTTATCAGCATGCCAGAAAACATTTAATTTCATTATGCATATAACCATCCACCATTTATCTGCATGCCAGAAAATGACATGCAAACATGGCCATAGGAAGCAGGGGGTGTGGGGGGACTGGTGCCCCCTATTCGATGAAAGCAGGAGACTGAGCTCCCCTAAACATTTGATGTCAAAGCTTGAGTTTTCAGATATTGATGGAGGAAGTGAAAGTAAACTAAAATTATGTTATTTATGGTCATAATAATATACATGAAAAAATTTCTCAATTCTGATTGGCTGAGAGGAGTGCAAGTTTAGTGTAATTCAGTGCAGAAAAATGAAATACAGTGTAAATTTTGTAATTTTTTAAATTTGCACAAAAATCATTTTTTACTAGAAAAAAAGCTCTTCCTGTTAATTTTTTTTTCATGTATGTTATTTGAACAAAGCATTTTGATTAGAAAGATTCTCTTTATAATATATTTTTTTATGTATATACATGTATATTATTAATAAGTAATAGCATGATTTCTCATGCAATTTGGAAAAAAACACGTACTCGTGAGTTTTTCAAAGATCTCAAATAGCACTCGTCCTTCGGACTTGTGCAATTTTGATAGTCCTTGAAAAACTCACTCGTGCATGTTTTTTCCAAATTGCACTCAAAACCATGCTATTACCTATACTAATATTTTGTTATAAAACTGACCTAAAAATGCAGGAAATCATGTTTCAGAGAGTGAGAAAATCTAAAATTTTCCAGGGGACCATGCCCCTGGACCCCTTAGAGGGTTCTCATGCCTTCCCAACGAGCCCCCCTAACCTGAAACATCTCGTACAGCCCTGCATTCAAATAACCACTCCAGCCATTCATCTGCACGAAATTAACAATATGCAATTATGCATTGCATATAACAACCAACCATATACATGTATGCATCTGCATGTCAGAAAATAGCTGGTGATAATATTGTTAAATAACTTTATTAAACAGTAATGTACATGTATTTTCATTGCAAATAATACTTTAGGGTTTAGCATCCTTGTTTGAGAAAGAACAGGAGTTTGAGAATAAGGAGGATATGGTTGAAGTTTATGAAAAATTAATCAGTCACTACCAGAGGTACATATCATATGGTGCTTTCAGATGCTTTTCAGGTGCTTATAGATGCTTTCAGGTTATCCATTCAACTTGCAGAGCTACATTTGACCATTGGGCTACTGTTATTTTTTTAAAATATTACCATACTGTATTTTTCTAGTAAAGATACAAAGAAATGGAGAGATGTGGTTATAAAATTAGCTGATTTACAAAAACATCTGACAAATATTGCAAAGGTAAGTATGGTACTGCAGTTGAGTACAGTACAGTACAGTACAGTACAGTACAGTACAGTACAGTACAGTACAGTACAGTACAGTACAGTACAGTACAGTACAGTACAGTACAGTACAGTACAGTACAGTACAGTACAGTACAGTACAGTACAGTACAGTACAGTACAGTACAGTACAGTACAGTACAGTACAGTACAGTACAGTACAGTACAGTACAGTACAGTACAGTACAGTACAGTACAGTACAGTACAGTACCAGTATACCAGTATACCAGTACCAGTACAGTACCAGCACAGTACAAGTACCAGCAAGTACAGTACCAGTACAGTACAGTAGAGTACAGTAGAGTACAGTACAGTACAGTACAGTACAGTACAGTACAGTACAGTACAGTACAGTACAGTACAGTACAGTACAGTACAGTACAGTACAGTACAGTACAGTACAGTACAGTACAGTACAGTACAGTACAGTACAGTACAGTACAGTACAGTACAGTACAGTACAGTACAGTACAGTACAGTACAGTACAGTACAGTACAGTACAGTACAGTACAGTACAGTAACAGTACAGTACCAGTACTGTACCATTTACCAGTACCAGTTACCAGTACCAGTTACCAGTACCAGTTACCAGTACCAGTACCACTTACCAGTACCAGTACCACTTACCAGTACCACTTACCAGTACCAGTACCACTTACCAGTACCAGCACAGTACAGTGCAGTACAGTACAGTACAGTACAGTACAGTACAGTACAGTACAGTACAGTACAGTACAGTACAGTACAGTACAGTACAGTACAGTACAGTACAGTACAGTACAGTACAGTACAGTACAGTACAGTACAGTACAGTACAGCACAGCACAGTACAGTACAGTACAGTACAGTACCAGTACCAGTACCAGTACCAGTACGGTATCTTAATCTTTACTAGTATGTTATACCTTTCAATAGGCTTTGGAATTACTGATGCTGCTTGCAGATACTGAAAATGAAGAAGATCAATATCTGACCTGGCTCAAAATCATATCTCTTCTTCAAGAAAATGAGGTACAGTATGGTGAAGTGATTGTCACCATTGTGCAAAGGGCCAAATTTGAAGTTTCTGCCTTAAAAAATATGTTCTTTGTTTTTATATTGTCTTTTATAGAACACCTTGAGTCCGAATCAGAGAAAAGAGGTTTGGTTCTTATGCAATTTTTTTATTTTACTAAACAAATAAAACATAAAGCTCCGTGCATATGTCCTCTTATAAACATTTGAACACGAAAGAAGTTGAGTAGAAAGAAGCACGAGGCGATAGCCGAGTACAAGAGTACATATACACAGGAGCGGTATGTTATATTTGTTTCATAAAATAAGAAAAAAACCAAACAAGCTAATAGTTGGGCAGTTTTGAGAGCTGGCTGGCTTTTCCCCGCAAGGTGACGCCATCCCATGCCATTTTACGTCATTCACAGTCCTTTTCGGGAGCAAAATTACACGTGTGCAATAATCCACACGCGTAAATAATTTTACGCGTGCGAATCGCACGGGCGTTTAAAATTATCAATTATGGAAATATGAACCTAACTTTTATATTTCCTACACATCTGAAAAAGAAAGCTTCGTTGCTTAATATTCATTGTAAGACGTTATCTTTCGCTTTAACGCATTAGTTAAGTTGTAAAATGTAAAACGTACTCCGCCGTGAAAACTGTTACAGTCGCCTACGCTTAAAGACGATATACATTACATTGCAAAGACCTTCGTTGTGAGATCTTGCGTTACGCTGTGAGATCTTGCTTTACGTTGTGACACCTTCCGTTACGTTGTGAGACCTTACATTACATTGTGAGACCTTACATTACATTGTGAGACCTTATGTTACGTTGTGACACTTTCCGTTACGTTGTGACACCTTCCGTTACGTTGTGACACCTTACATTACATTGTGAGACCTTACATTACATTGTGAGACCTTACGTTACGTTGTGAGACCTTACGTTACGTTGTGACACCTTACGTTACGTTGTGACACCTTACGTGATGTGACATATTACTGAAACTTTCACACATTTTCACAATTGCAATGTGAATGAACAATTGAACATGGCTTTTCACGTGCGATAAACAGCACGCGCAGTCGGGTTCACGCGTGTGCCAACGCGTGCGATCGCACGCGTCAAACGAAAAGGACTGCATTCATCATTTCCATACTCCTATAAATGCACGGGCCACGGGGCCTAGCCAATCAGAGCGAGTGCAGAGGACACTTTATTTTATAATAGTATACAGTATGTACTGAATTAGTGAATTTTTAAAAATTTTAGAAAATTTTGCAAGTATATATTGTATGCTGATCAAATTCATTCTGTTTACTAACTATAGTTGGTACATGCCTATAAGAATCTGCTCCATAGTAGTAATCTTGAAGCAAACGAAGAAACGCAAGTTTATTTTCAAAATTATTTCAACTTGCTTTTGGACCAAAAGGTAATTTTAGATTTTTTTACAAAATAACATTTTGAAAACGCACGCGGTGAATGGTTAAAAGCCGTGTTTCTGTAAAATTACAAACTCGTAAGCCCTGTTTACACGGCCAAAATTTAAGCACGCTTAAGTTAAGCGCCATCTTGGTGCGTTTACACGGTCATTTAATAATCCCTTACTAAAACACGTACACCATTATTCAACATGGCAGACGAGCTATATTTTTGGTTTTGGAAGCTTCGTATGGGTAGCGTGCGTCAAAGAACAACGGAAGACATCGGTACACGAGAAAGAGTAATAGCTAAAAGAAACAAACAAACAAACAAACAAAGGAACAAAGAATAGCGAGATGGAAGCTTCTACAGCAGGGGAAAAATCCCCGCATTTTATCATATTAATAACACCGTATTAATAGCAAGCGTTTTTCAATTCCGTTGCGTTTACACGGCCAAGTTAAGCGCGATTAACTGATCGTGCTCAGTTTAATTCACCTCCTTGAGGTGGTGCAAACTAATCGCGATAGTGGTTGTGGTGATGATGATGGTGATGATGGTGATAATGATGATGATGGTGATGGTGACGATGATGGTGGTGGTAATGGTGATGGTGATGATGATGATAGTGATGGTGATGGTGACGATGATGGTGACGGTGATAGTGATGGTGATGGTGATGGTGATGATGATGATGATGATGATGATGATGATGATGATGATGACGACGACGACGACGACGACGTTTCAAGCGGAGCCCTTCATTAGAGTAAAATGAACCTCCACTTGAGCGTTGGTGCTGTTAAAATGCCAAGCCTGCAAACAACGTCTTTGATGATACCGTGGTTTGGAGGTGCTAATTTACAAACTCACCAAGCTAAAATTACTGTACTATCGTACAGTATCTCGTGAATAATAGAGCATTCGCCCTTCGTCGGTGGTTTTGATATAAAAACCCTCATCTATGCAATAACTGTTTCTTATTTGACTATACATGTAGAGCAATGATGCGCTACCCTCAACGACGGAGATCAGAGCAGAAGCGAACCGAATGAGAGAACTTTTCAAGAACAATGAATTTTCTCTGAAAATCTTGGCTAGAATATACCTAGAAGATGTTGAAGGTTTGTTTGGTTTTTCGGCAAGAAAATGATACAAAGAGCAATAAATTGATGTTCCTTATTATTTTGAGAAATCCTTCAGATCAGACATGCCTCATAGACACTGTTCTTAACACGAAACGTTTCTTTTTTTGCAGAAATGAACGACGAGGAGTCGACTATCTATGAAGAACTTCTTGAGATAAGCCCAGTATCGCCACTTGCTTTGCTTGGCTTGGGTAAAGTGAAATTATTTGAGAAAGACCTGACGCAAGCTGAAGAACTCCTTCAAAACGGTAATTTGTGATCTAGATATAACTGGACGCCGCCATCTTCGATTTGATGACGTCAAATGGCTGAACTTATATATTTATTTTTATTTATATATTACCTTTTGCCACATATGTATACTATTGATAATAATTACATTGGTGTGTTGTTAGCCTGCGTAGCCGACGCTGGGGTGATCGGGGAAGGGAGCTGCCAATCCCCAGCGCCGGCTACGCAGGCTTGAGTAAAGTTAATAATAATAAAATAATAAATAAGTGAATTTAATAATAATAATAATAATAATAATAATAATAATAATAATAATAATAATAATAATAATAATAATAATAATAATAATAATAATAATAATAATAATAATAGTAATAGTAATAATAATATAAGTTTCAAACATCAGATGCAGCAACAGGTTGAGTTGCATTTTGCGCAAATCGATTTCCATGATCTGAGGTCTTCAGGGTTGTAAATTTGAAGTGCTGCTGCTTTGTGGTAGGACAGGAGGTTGTTTTTAAAACTGGAGAAAGTGGTCCCTTTTACACGTAACTGGGACGGGAAAGTGTTCCGAGTCCTGCACATTCTTGTAATATAGGAGCGTTGGAAAGTGAGAGTTTTACATTTTCGCGAGCGAAACTGTAAGATGTCAGGAGTCGAGCTGTTTCTTGTTGTTCTGATAGGAATGTACGGAGTTTTCGGGATCAATTATAGCCATGTTATTAATAATTTTGAAGAAGAAGATTAAGTTCAGGTATTCGTGCCAGTAAGAAACTGGAAGTAGGTTTAATGTCTGCAGTCGTTGTTACTGTCCCGAAACAAATGAATCGTTGTCTTGGAATAACTGATAAGTTCAACCAATTTACGCCATCAAATCCAAGATGGGGACGCCCACGAGGCTTATCTGTTCAAACACGCGGGGATCCCATTCTTTTACAGGAAAGAAATTGAAAAATTTTACAAGGCACACAATATTCCTGAAACCATTGTAATTTTTCTCGTAGGGCTCCAGGGTATTCCGACGTCTTCAACTGGCTGGTATTTTCTTTCGACTGTTCAACTGTTACGTCATAAATACACTGAAGCGGAGAGCAGCGCGATAAAAGGTTTGAAGCAATCGCTGATATCACTTATCTCGTACCCAGGCGTTTCGAAGAAGCCGCGAAGCAATCTCATTTCTAGGGTTTTCTAGAGTCAGTTCAGATCCTGGTCGCGCGGCCAGAATATGCTTGTGATAGATCTAGACCTTATTTTGCCTAAGCCAACACGTTTATAAGTAGTGTATAAACCTGCTAGTTGAAAGCGGTCCAAACCGATGCAAGCTGATTGGTTGATGAGCTGTCGGGATGCTATGATATTGATCCCCCGGTTTAAAGCCGGTGTTCCACTAAGCGACTTTTTTCACGCGAAACGACTTTTTCTTTTGTCTCATGAGCTCTGAGGTGGAACTAATCAGAAATCTATTGAATTGGAACAAAAGAAAGTCGCTTCGCGCGAAAAAAATCGCCTAGTGGAAAACCGGCTAAGACCCCTTTTTCGGGCTAGTAACTTTTGGCGGGAAAATTTCTCAGTTGATTTGAAAACAAATAAAAGAGAACTATATATCTTTATTCAAGTATTTCGAACACTATAATATGCTGGAACATTACTGCTGGTTTTCTTTAAAGCTGTTTGTCAAAAAACACGACAAATGAAAGCCGAATTGGTGTTAACAAGAAACGATACGAAAAAGCTAACATGTATTATCAAATTCATTAATAATTCATGACGAAAATTCAAAAGAAATGAATGTTTAATCAGCATCTTTAAATACGGATAAAACATTGATTAATAAAGCATCAATGTTTTATCAAAGTTAATAGGCACTAGTGGCTCAAATTCAGCTTTTTCTGAATTAAAATGATCTTATTTAACCTGTTCTACAACTCTTGAACAAAGTGTTTATCATTTACACTTATTTGATAAGTAAGTTAAAATATTCGCGTCCGATCTTTATGGACATCTACAATGGCTCGCCATAAAGATTGGCCGCTTATATTTTAACTATTACTTAAAAATATATCTGTAATCATAGTCAATCGAGATATTTATATCTTATTAGATGTTTTGGTGTGTAGTATCGCTGTATATTTTTACGAGTTGTGCCGTATTTTGACGAGCCCACGGGGCGAGTCAAAATACAAACAATGAGTAAAAATATACAGCGATACTACACACCAAAACATCTTATAAGAGATTTATTATACAACTGCTCTGATCAACAATTTTTTATGGAAAAAGAAAACTCTAAAAAAGCCAGAGAAGTAGCGTGACTTGCACCAAGGACAAAACCAGGACAAAATAATTAGCATACATGAAGTAGTTCCCAAGTGATAAATTTGATTGGCTAACAAAATCTGTCAAACCGGTTTTCTACAAGTTTTCTACTATCCAAATAACTAACTATCCAAATATCGCTGTATATTTGTACTCATTTTTAGCGTTATTTGGACAGTTTTTAATGCAATTGTATAATAAGGTCTGGAAACTCAGCTAAAGTCTTTGGTCTATCTTTTTGTTCGCCTTTATGTATTTTTGTGCACGGTCACTCAACACATTGTATTTTAGTATAATGAACGAATTGTCCAATAGCAACGTTTCAGTTCAATCACTCAACCATGCTATTTAAATATTAATAAACCTAAAACAAAAGATGTGCACGGTGTAAGGTACGGTTCAACATAAAATCCCAGCTAATTATAGGCGCTTTAAGGGTTGCCGAGTTTCCAGACCATATCTCGATTGACTATGATGTAATTCAGTTCATTATTTTACTTATTCGTCAATAAGGCTGGTGTTTTTAAAGTCTCTCGTCCTTCTTAGCCACTGCATGTAATCTGGTTGAGCAAACTGCCGAGAATGGTTTTGATAACGAAATACTGACGTTTCGAACGTAGCCCTTTACCACAGAATAGTAAGACAACCAGAAGTCCGACTCGAGTGAAAACTTGTCCGCATTTCTTCAATGCGCAGGCGCGATATTTTACGCCATCTTACGCCATCCTACGCGATCCTACGCAATGTCCTACGTCATCCTACCCATCCTGGCAAGTTCCCCCGGCAGTTTTAACCTTCGTTTGAAGGCCCAAACTGCCGGGGGAACTTGCCAGGATGACGTAGGATGGCGTAGGATGGCGAGGAATCAAGATGCGCGAGGCGACATGCGCGAGGATATAAACTTCAAAGGTTCCGACGCGAGTTGGACTTCTGGTTGTATTACTATTCTGTGCCTTTACTCTGATGAAGGGCTCCGTATTTCGTTTTATAAAATAACATGTATACTCCGCGAGCCCTGATTGGTCAATTGCCGTGTTTGGATCAGAGTATCCACACACAGAAAATTCCCGCCAAAACGATTTTTTGAAAATGTCGGACAGTATATCATATTCACTTGTGATTATTTTATGAAAGAAATACCAAATGGTTTTTTCCGTGTTTGGAGACTCTTATCCAAACACTTGGGAAATTGCTCGACTTTCGAAAAGCTAAAAACACTCGCCTACGGCTCGTGTTTTGTTACGCTTTTCTCCAGTCTCGCAATTTCCTGCGTATTTGGATCAGAGTATCCAAACACGGAAAACCATTTGGTATTTCTTTAATTAAAACTGTTCTCGACAGCTTACCACCTTTTCACTCTGATCTATCTAAAACACTGTCTATGCAACACTGTATTTTCCATTCTATGACTGAGTTTGTTGCGCGTGTGTGAAATGAAGCTGATTGAAATATCCTCACTAATGCAACTGTGTTCACATTTCTAGGTTTGTCGTGCTTAAAAAAGGAAGTTATTGTGAGTAGCGCTGATGTCATTTCTTTTAATTTAAGGTGAGAAGATCTACCAAGAGCATTCTAATTTTAAAACATTATCTCTTAATGTGTACTTACTGATATAACAAACATGCAAACAATTTAATGTTATGAGCTTTCTTTTTCAGTGTTCGTAAGACAACAGCGTGTAGCAGACAAGGAAAAGAAAAGATGCTTTCTTCTGTTCAAGATTTCGAGGAGGTATCAGAAGTTTAGCTATATTTGTTTAGCAGGAACATTCGAGTGTAGAATATATACATTTTAAGACCAAACCGGGACCAGTTGCGAAAAATGCAACTACACAGGCCTTCCGGCAGGAATTGAACCCACGACCTTGCGATTCTAGTGCAATGCTCTGGCCACTGAGCCACGCCCTCGGCAACGCCCTCCGTGGCTCAGTGGCCAGAGCATTGCACTAGAATCGCAAGGTCGTGGGTTCAATTCCTGCCGGAAGGCTGTGTAGTTGCATTTTTCGCAACTGGTCCCAGTTTGGTCTTAAAATGTATATATTCTACACTCGAATTTTCTTTCACTCAAAATCCTTAGAACATGCTATGTAATCGAGTGAAATGCCCAATATTACTTTGTTTAGCAGGGTTTGGTTATTCCAACTTTTGGGAAACAATTTTAGCTTTCAAAATTTTGACCTTTTGTAGTTGTATGACTTATAGCTGGGGTTACAATGCCTTATTCATTTTTTCCCCCATTCATGTTTGAATAATTTTCTCCAATAGCTTTCAAGATTACAACCAAACAATCTCAGTGTTCATTGTGAACTTGGACGGGCATTTCTCATCCTAAATGATTTAGATTCTGCAAAGAAGGTATATTACTATGCTTTTCCGTTCTTGCAGACGCACACACTCCCACACACACGCACTCACGTACGCACGCACTTCCACACGCCAGCACTCGTGTACATACGCACTTCTACACGCATGTACATCCACACGCATTCACGTTGGCACGCAGGCCCTCACGCACACACGCACACACCACACACCACACGTGCGCACTTTCACACACACTCACGTATGCTTGTACTAGTATACGCTGGCACTCGCGCATGGACTTCCACACTCACGTACTTCTACACGCGCGCACGCACTTCCACACGCACGCACGCACGCACGCACGCACTTGTTCACACGAACTCACGTATGCACGCAGTTGCATACGCAGGCGCTCACTTACGCACGCACGCACTAAAAGCTAAGCTTTGCACTTGTAGTAGTAGCCTTCCTTATTATTTTTTATTAATCTTTAGTGCCTCGAAAAGTGTCGTAGTATATACAATACGTTGCCAGTTTGGCTGACGCTGGAGGTAAACTTATTTTGTGATATTGATGTCAATAATGATCATTAGGTATAGAATAGAAATATTTCAAACGTAGCGGTAAAGCAGAGACTATTGGGCGGCGCTCTTTTACCAACAGAATTCCAAAATGGTGTGGAAGAATTCGCAGTTGTAGGTTAATAGTTTTGACTGCTGATCCATGCAGTGTTGGGACGTCGAGCAGTGTCGCATCTGGCACAGCGTGTACCATTTATGTTGTTAAACATAGGGCTGTAAACGTGATCAGTACATTGTATGTTTATAATATTCAAAACACCAAACGTCTATATTAGGGAATGTGAATCACTGGCTACTTTCCAGACTAAAATTCGTTTTGTAATTTATGGGTATTTGTATATATTGTTATTTATATTTAATATGCAATTTTTTATTTATAATATATTTAATTGTAATACACGCCCCTCATGGAAATCAGCATTAAGCTGTTGGGGCTAGCGTGGGTAAATAAAGTTTTATCTATCTATCTATCTATCTATCTATCTGTCTGTCTGTCTGTCTGTCTGTCTGTCTGTCTGTCTGTCTGTCTGTCTGTCTGTCTGTCTGTCTGTCTGTCTGTCTGTCTGTCTGTCTGTCTGTCTGTCTGTCTGTCTGTCTGTCTGTCTGTCTGTCTGTCTGTCTGTCTGTCTGTCTGTCTGTCTGTCTGTCTGTCTGTCTGTCTGTCTGTCTGTCTGTCTGTCTGTCTGTCTGTCTGTCTGTCTGTCTGTCTGTCTGTCTGTCTGTCTATATTGGCGTTTTATTGGTTTTAATTAGGGAGAAATTTATTCTGCTGAAGGTCAATTAGAAGATGCTGAGAAAAGGTACAAATCGGTTTTAAAAGAGCTTTTGATAATAAAAAGATGGAGAGGAATGGGCGGAGAAAGACACTGGGTAGCACAAGACCATTGAGAGATTAGAAGGGGAGGAATACAAAATAGAACAATATAAATAAAGAACTTAAGTTAGTCATTTTGACGGTCGTTCGATATTTAAACGAACATCGAGGCAGGACTGGAAAAACATGAAAGTTTTTCTTAGTTGTTTTTTTGTACTTGTTTATCCTATTTTAGCTTTCTTCAAATGATCGAAGTACAAAACGATGTGGCCGAAAATTATTTAAATGTTGGTAAATTATACTGGAATATGGATGGTC
The DNA here is from genome assembly GCA_964035015.1 of Corallium rubrum. Lineage (NCBI taxonomy): Eukaryota > Metazoa > Cnidaria > Anthozoa > Scleralcyonacea > Coralliidae > Corallium > Corallium rubrum. The sequence goes on along the minus strand of OZ036000.1, from coordinate 11,117,088 downwards.
AGTGGAGAAACGATAAGGACAAATGTTTGGGCAACCTTCTAAAAGTGAGTGTATTTTAATTATGTACGTAATAAATGATGTAGTGGTAATGATGATGGTGGTAATGAAGATGATAGCGGTAATGGTTGTAATAATGGTGGTGGTGGTGGTGGTGGTGGTGGTGGTGGTGGTGGTGGTGGTGTGATGTGATGGAAGTGAGGGTGATACTGCTAATCATGATCGTTATGGCGATGATGATAGTAATTTTAATGGTAGTGGTGATGGTGATTATGTTGGTAATGGTGGTAGTGATTGTGGTAGTAGTGGTAGTAGTGGTAACATTGGTAGTAATGGTGCTGATAGTTGCGACGATGGTGATGATTATACTGGTGGTGATGATTGTGGTGGTGATGGTGGTAGTGCCAGTGATGGTGGTCGTAATCAAGATCGTGCTGGTAGTTATTTTTATCGTCGTGATAACGATTGTGGCGGTAAGTATGGTGATCTTTATGGTTGGTGATGGTGATGATGTATTGATGTTGGTGTTGGTGATTGGGCTACTGCTGCTGATGGTGGTGGTAAAAATGGTATTCATTGTAGTGACGAGACTTTTAACTACAAATTTTACTTAAATGTACTCTTATGCATTTAATTATTTCAGGCAGCCAAGCTCGATCCTTTTCATTCATCAACATTTCTCTACCTTGGACATTACTACAAAGTTGTTGGCTCTGACATGAAGTAAGAAGACATCTATTCCAACGTTTTAGATAATTCATGAACTAAAACAAAAAAAAATCACCTCTTCTATTTTAGCAAAGCTCATCGTTGTTACAAGAAAGCGCATGATTTGAATCCATTCTGTGAGGAGGCTGGAGAGGCGTTGGGTGACGCGTGCATGAGTTTGGAACGAGAGGTAACATTGTAATCCTTTAGCGAACAAGTGAGTTAGGTTTTTAACTCTTTCACCTTGTGAGGTTTTCCTTTTGACAAGTAAACTCGTCTGGCGTTAGTCAGAGTAAAAACTAAAGACATGTATAGACGTCCTGCGAGGTGAAAGGGCTGACAATGAATAGTGACATTCCACGAGGAAAAAAACTAGCTTTTTCTTAGGTAAAATTTAAGGTAGATTTACGCCGATTGGCATTTGTTCATAGTAATCAGGAATCAACGTCTAAAATGCCGAGAATGAAAGGCCAACACTTTCTCCACTGTTGGACATATACGACTCTATCCACTGTTTAAGGGTGGAAATGCCCATCATGTTTGGCTTTCTTTCGTGCCCCGGTTACTCCTCACGAGCGTCGAAAAACCTTTGTTACCCTGCGGTCATATTTGGGCTCTTTATACCCCACATGAATTTCATGTTTTTGGAATGGTGGAAACTCTGATTTAATATGGCATTTCTAGTTTTCACAGACTCTAGTATATACAGTAATTGTTGTTTTTTTATACCAGGAGGAAGCTGTTCAACTTTACAAGACGTTTACTACCACAGCTGGCATTGGCAGGTACGAATAACTGAATAAGACACATCTAGCGCCGATCACGTAAATACTTTATCTCATTGAAAATAACACTCATCTCTACAACGATAACCGTAACCTTAATAAGCTATTTGCACGTTGACGTACGATGGTGTGGGGTTGACTACAACTACTTTGCCAGATTCCTCTATTTATCAGCATTATAGGATGCTAGCAAAGAATTCCGGTAGTTGTAGCCATTGCATCATCATGCAAATGGTCTATTCTTGTCTTGACCATAATTTAACTTTTTACTAATTTTTTGGTGTAGAGCGAAATGGGCGTGGCTCAGGCTTGGTTTACATTATCTAAAACATGAACAACATAATGAATCTGTACAATGGTGAGAAACGTAATGTGATATTTGATGTGCCTTGAGTATGTTTGACTCATTTTCAAACTTTTGTTTTTTCAATTATAGCTTACAGAACGCTTTGCGTGTGGATGTCAAAGACCCGTAAGTGTTCGTGTGGATGTGGATTTTTTACTGTCTAGTCTATATTCTGTCTATCTGTTAGCTCTGTCTGTCTGTCTGTCTGTCTGTCTGTCTGTCTGTCTGTCTGTCTGTCTGTCTGTCTGTCTGTCTGTCTGTCTGTCTGTCTGTCTGTCTGTCTGTCTGTCTGTCTGTCTGCCTGCCTGCCTGCCTGCCTGCCTGCCTGCCTGCCTGCCTGCCTGCCTGCCTGCCTGCCTGCCTGCCTGCCTGCCTGCCTGCCTGCCTGCCTGCCTGCCTGCCTGCCTGCCTGCCTGCCTGCCTGCCTGCCTGCCTGCCTGCCTGCCTGCCTGCCTGCCTGCCTGCCTGCCTGCCTGCCTGCCTGCCTGCCTGCCTGCCTGCCTGCCTGCCTGCCTGCCTGCCTGCCTGCCTGCCTGCCTGCCTGCCTGCCTGCCTGCCTGCCTGCCTGCCTGCCTGCCTGCCTGCCTGCCTGCCTGCCTGCCTGTCTGTCTGTCTGTCTGTCTGTCTGTCTGTCTGTCTGTCTGTCTGTCTGTCTGTCTGTCTGTCTGTCTGTCTGTCTGTTCATATATCTATTCATTCTGTCTGTCCATATTATTTAGTACTTTGTGCATCATTATTAACATATGGTCAGTTCGATATTCTGAATTAAATAATACCTATTTACTAAGAGAACGAGAAATGACTCTCGTTCTTCCTAAGCCACGGACTGGATTTCTAAAAAAGAGTTTTGCGTATACAGGAGCGAAAGTTTGGAATGATATGCCAGAGAATGTTAGATGTAATAGAAATCTAAATAGCTTTAAACGATATCTGCAATCATCGCTTCCCCAACTGGACTAATTTATTGTAAATATAGACTTGTACATACATACATGTTGTATATATTCGGCTTTCTTGTAAAGCAGTTTTTAACTGATGAATCTCCGAATTGAAATAAATATTTCTCTCTCTCTCTGTCTGTCTGTCTGTCTGTCTGTCTGTCTGTCTGTCTGTCTGTCTGTCTGTCTGTCTGTCTGTCTGTCTGTCTGTCTGTCTGTCTGTCTGTCTGTCTGTCTGTCTGTCTGTCTGTCTGTCTGTCTGTCTGTCTGTCTGTCTGTCTGTCTGTCTGTCTGTCTGTCTGTCTGTCTGTCTGTCTGTCTGTCTGTCTGTCTGTCTGTCTGTCTGTCTAAGGATTTTGGGTGAAGGAAAATCCGTGTGTAGAATATATACATTTTAAAGTGCCCCTAACCCCAAAATAATTATTTTCTTATATAAAAGAAAACTTAAAAGTACAAAGTAACACATTTTACAGTTTTTCGTTTACATGCATCGTTTTCGAGATATTTCAATTTGTATTATATGTAAATGAGACAACCTGTGACGTCATGTAAGGTGGAAGTCATTTGCACTTGTTGAAAAATATGTTGTATCTCCGCGATTATCCGACAAAATCATTTCAAACGCCATACACCGATGAAGCTAATAAAACTGAATAGCTTCTCGATAAAATTACGTTGTCATAGTAACAACTTCGTTCCCAGAAACATCACCCCTAAAAACAGAAATATGCTTGTTGTGACGTGATAAAGCAAGATATTTTGCCTTAAGCAAGATAGGTAGTGTGTAAAATACTCAGGTCAGCGTATGTGATTTGTTGAGAATACAAAATATGTCAGGGGAAAGGCTAGAAAAGAGAATTATAGTTTATAGATTTAAAGGGTTTGGGAACGAATTTTTAACTATGACAACATAATTTCATTGAGAATCTTTTCAGTTTTATCAGCTTCACCGGTGTATGGAGTTTGAAATAATTTTGTCAGATAATCGCGGATATAGAACATATTTTTCAACAAGTGCAAATGACTTCCACCTTACATGACGTCACAGGTTGTCTCATTTACATATAATACAAATTGAAATATCTCGAAAACGATGCATGTAAACGAAAAACTGTAAAATGTGTTACTTTGTAATTTTAAGTTTTCTTTTATATAAGAAAATAATTATTTTGGGGTTAGGGGCACTTTAAGACCAAACCGGGACCAGTTGCGAAAAGTGCAACTACACAGGCCTTCCGGCAGGAATTGAGTGCAATATTCTTGTTATTTTACAATTTAATTAAAATAAAATATTGAGTAATTACAAGGATCCGAGGATGTTATACTATTTTAGAAAGAATACAGCGTGGTTTTGGGGTAATGATGTACAAAGGCCTCAATGATCTTGCTCCATCATATATAGCTGACTTATTTAAGCCTTTTTAGTGAGCACATATCCTACAACTTGAGGTCCAAGGATATAAATTTACAGTTCCCAAAACTTTGAACTGATTTTCTAAAAAACAGCTTTACTGATGTATAGTGGAGCAAAACTATGGAATGATCTACCTATTGAACTCAAATCTAAAACCACGCTGTATTATTTCTAAAATAGTATAACATCTTCGGATCCTTGTAATTACTCAGTATTTTATTTTAATCAAATTGTAAAATAACAAGAATATTGTATATGTATTTATAGTGAATTATTTTTTTAATATGTTGAAATCTCGGCTCTAAATGTAATTTTGATGAAATTCCGAGTTTAAATAAAATCTCTCTCTCTCTCTCTCTGTCTGTTCAACCATATTATTATTGTTTCTAGAACTTCGTGGGAATGCTTGGGTGAAGCATACATGAGTCGCGGCAGTTACACCTCGGCATTGGCTTCGTTTACTAGAGCGACCGAGGTAAGATTTATTTACAATGTAATTTGATTGAATGACATTTTACAGACAGACAGACAGACAGACAGACGGACGGACGGACGGACGGACGGACGGACGGACGGACGGACGGACGGACGGACGGACGGACGGACGGACGGACGGACAGACAGACAGACAGACAGACAGACAGACAGACAGACAGACAGAGACCGACGGACAGACGGACAGACGGACAGACGGACAGACGGACAGACGGACAGACGGACAGACGGACAGACGGACAGACGGACAGACGGACAGACAGACAGACAGACAGACAGACAGACAGACAGACAGACAGACAGACAGACAGACAGACGGACGGACGGACAGACAGACGGACATACATACAGACGGACATACAGACGGACAGACAGACAGACAGAGACAGACAGACAGACAGACAGACAGACAGACAGACAGACAGACAGACAGACAGACAGACAGACAGACAGACAGACAGGCAGACAGACGGACGGACGGACGGACGGACGGACGGACGGACGGACGGACAGACGGACGGACAAACGGACGGACAAACGGACGGACGGACGGACGGACAGACGGACGGACGGACGGACAGACGGACGAACGGACGGACGGACGGACGGACGGACAGACGGACAGACAGACAGACAGACAGACAGACACACACACACACACACACACGCTGGCTATTTCTTCGGTACTGAAAGAGCTTAATTTTTTGTAGTGAATGTTTTCATTCATTGCCAATTAAACTTCATTTTTGCACCACTTATTTCTTAGTTGGATGCATCGTTGTTGTACTCTCGTTACCAGTAAGTTACTTTCTTGCGTGTTTAACGAAGTGAATAGTTGTATACAGTTTATTTGGTACATTTTATATATAGAAATGAGCATTTGGTTATGGCATTATTTTGTTGTTTGTAAAATTAGGATAGCTTCCGTGAAGCATTTGTTGGGAGTATTTGACGAGGCAGTGTTGGTGTACAATGGTATTCTCGATGAACAAAGTGACTACGTTCCTGCATTAAAAGGTAACCATTGCTTGTACGGAAGCCAGTGTTCAATATTTTAATAACATACAAGAAAGTTTTTTCGACTGTTATTACTTGACTCTAGTGCAGTTGATTCCAGACATGTATACCGGTATTTAACAAACATGTATTATCACAGGGAAAAAGTGTGGCTTTAATGAGTTATGTTTGGCGCCTTTTAGGGCTTGGCGAGACATATTTTTCCTACGCTCGATCTGCTTTGTCTCAGGATTTTCACGGCAGAGCTGTGGATTATATTCAAAATGCAATCGTTATCTTGGCACGGTATGATGATGGTGTTGTTCTAGTTGCTTTGGTGTTTGATTGTTGCAGTTGCCATTGTTTGTTTGTTTGTTTGTTTGTTGTTGTAGTTGGTAGTGGTTGTTGTTGTTGTTGTTTTTGTTTTTGTTTTTGTTGTTGTTGTGGTGGTGGTGGTGGTGGTTGTTTTGGTTGTTTTTCGTAGTAGTGGTGGTGGTGGTTGATGGTGGTGGTTGTTGGTGTTGGTGGTGATCATGGTTGTGGTGGTGGTGTTTGGTAGTTGGTGGCGGTAGTGGTCATGATGGTGGTGGGTGTTGTTGGTGGTTGGCGGTAGTCGTCATCATGGTGGTGGTTGGTGGTGTTGATGGATGGTGGTGGTGAGGTAGTGGTGGTGGTGGTGGTGGTGTTTGGTGGTTGGTAATGATTGTTGCTATTGTTTTCAACTACTACATTTTAATCTGTTTTTATATATTAGTGCTATTCAATGTCACGGTGACTTATCTTGTCTATGGAAGCTCCTTGGCGATGCTTGCTCTTTGGTTTTCAAAATTCACGAAAACAAGATTAGGTAGGAGGTATCAGATTATTCTAAGAGCTTTGCTTACAAAATCAGAAATTTCGTGCTATCGAAAACCGTCACATTTTAGTTATTTTCAAATTTTACGCAGAGACTTTTCCTTATTTTTTTTAGAATGGAATTACCGATTAATCTGAGAACATTCTTAGCGATGGACGTGAATAGCAGTGTTGGTAAAATGGAGGTTCTTACTCTTGGCTCGAGGTGAGGAAAGATAATTTCTTATGATTGTTGATATTTTTTAAAAAACCATATTGTGTTTGGTAATATGAACCTGTTGTTTTTATGTTGATTTTTGCAGTTCGTATGGACAAGCTGTTCGTTATAATCCTAAATGTTCTGGCTTGTGGCATGATTTAGGTTGTAGCTACTACAGATTATCAGTGGTTGGTATTATTGTTATTATTATCGTCATCTTTATTAAGCCTAGTTCATATGTCGCCGATGATCGCCGATCACGTCGCCGATGATCGGCGATCAGATGGTTCTCATTTGTCGCAGATGGTCGGCGATAATCGGCGATGACGCTTCACATTTCCCGCCTAAAACATCAAAAATCAAAATGCCGGCGTTAAACAGAAGGTTAGATATTGCCAATAGTCAACTACAATTAATTATCGCGCTTCTGAGGAAAAAACGAGCCCTTCTTGTATTGAACAAGCCACGGAAAAGAAGATTCTGGGTAAGAAAAATGCTTAAGAGGCGCCAACAGCAGAGCCAATTTCACATTTTAGTCGAAGAGTTACGTTTGCACGATAGGGAGCACTTTTTTAAAATTTTAAGAATGAGTCCTGAGAAGCTGGAGCATCTTATTAAATTGGTTGCCCCATATATTGTGAAAAAAGAATGCAGGAGCAGGACTGTGTTGTAGAAAATTATCGCCGATGATGATCGCCGATGATGATCGCCGATGCACGTTCTCATATGTTTTTCAGGTCGGCGATGGTCGGCGTCTATCACAAAAAACAAACTTTTTTGTTTTCTGCAATTGGATCGCCGACGATCGCCGATGCATTTGAAGCACGTTCTCATATGTCGCCAACGTCGCATAGCCCTCATCGGCGACATATGAGAACTAGGCTTTACAATCACCATTACTACCACTACCACCAGAACTATTACCACCACTATTACTACCATCATCACACCATCATCAGCATCACCACTACCATCAGCACTACCATCACCACTATCACGACCACTACCACCATCAGCATAAATCACCACTATCATCATCACTACCACCACCATCAGGACCATCACTATCACCATCACCACTATCAGCATCACCACCACTGCAATCAGCAGCACCACCACCATTAACCTCACCACCACTACCATCAGTAGTACCACCCAGCAGCAGCACCATCACCACCACTATCATCATTACCACCACCACCATCAGCTCCACCACCATCGTTTTCGTAAATTTTAAACTACTTAATAATTTACTTTTTGAAACTTGAAAAAGTAGAATCTAGATAAAGAAATGTTTATGCGAAAAATAGAAAAAGAACGAAATTATTTGAAATCTGTCGCAATGTACTTTGAGATTTTTCTTGAAATTTATTTGGCAGTTGGTCAAATTGTAAAAAGTATAGAATCTTTCTGTTGTTAGTGGCTAGTATAAACGTTTATAAAATAAGGTGCCCTCTACGCACGCTCTGATTGGCTGGACTCCGTGCATTTATAAGAGAACATAGATCATGAATGACGTAGAATGGCGTAAGCAGGCCGGAAAAGCCCGCCAAATTCCTAAACTACCTCACTTTTAGTTTGATTTTTCCTCTTCTTATTTTATAAAACAAATAAAACATATCGCTCCTGTGCATATGTACTCTTATAAAGGTACATTTGACGTGATTTGAACACGAAAGAAATGTAAAGGCACTCGGCTATCGCCTCGTGCCTCTACTCAACCTCTTTCGTGTTCAAATGACGTCAAACGTGCCTTTATAAGAGTACATATGCACGGAGCTTTATGTTTTATTTGTTAAATAAAGAAAGTTTTTTTGTTTAATTTTTTGAAACGACTAGATACACAACGATCCCAGTGAACGACAACGGTTCTGTGAACGGTCTGTGAAGGTAAATAGGAACATTTCACTGATATGGTTATCCATTATAAATTATAGTTTATAGTTCAGAAGGAAATGTTAGATGTTATATCGTTTTTCCAGGCTTTGAAGAAAGCTCTGACCATGGAACCCGATAACTACAACACTTGGAACACGCTTGGCGTAGTCGCAGCATCAAAAGGTCTGCCCTGTTTTGTTGTTTTTTTGTATAAGGGACGAACAATTATTTTTCTTATTTAAAAAGACTACTATTTCTATGGCTAATATTTTCTTTGACTTATTAAGAAATAAGCAATCCTGAACTTAGCCAACATGCGTTCATCAAATCTATTCATTCACAGAAGGTAAATTGTTTTGACGAGCTTGCTTGCTAGTCGCATTTTTAAAGAACAGAGAACATGGAATTTAGCATGCTTAGAACTGCAATTGTGATGTTGACGTATCGTTGTGTTTTTTGTTTTGTTTTGTAGAATGCAATGGCTTGGACTAATTTGGGTGTGTTGTATTTGTCGCATGGGAAAGCTGACGTAAGTTGAATAGGGTCGGTGTGAATAGATGAGTTTTTGTGTGTGATGGTGTTGTAGGATAGGATAGGATAGGATAGGATAGGATAGGATAACATGGGATGGGATAGGATAGGATAATATGGGATGGGATAGGAGAGGAGAGGATAGGATAATATGGGATGAGATTGGATAGGATAATATGGGATGGGATAGGATAGGATAGGATAATATGGGATGGGATAGGATACTTTAGGATAGGGTAATATGGGATAGGATAGGATGGGATGGGACGGTATATACTAATTTGGGTGTGTTGTATTTGTCGTATGGGAAAGCTGACGTAAGTTAAGTAAGGTTGGTGTAAGTAGCTGTGGTTTTTGAGTGATGGTGTTGTAGGATAGGATAGGATAGGATAGGATAGGATAGGATAGGATAGGATAGGATAGGATGGAATGGGATGCAATAGGATGGGATGGGATGCGACAGGATAGGATGGAATGGGATAGAATAGGATGGGATAAGATAGAATAGAATGGCATAGGATAGGATGTGATATGATAGGATAGGATATAGGAGTAGGATAGGCTCTCTCTCTTCCACATCTCTCCGTGGATAGTGAGGATTAACATGAAGAATTTGCTGAGTATCTACCCGATAGGGCTTGGTAAGGTGACTGATAGGATTGGGTAAAGTAGAGAAGTGGAGTCGGTTGATATAGAAGGGTAGGTGCGGAAAGTGTAATATAAAGAGTGTATTAGGGTAATAAAGGAAAATGAATGAAATGATATGTTTATTGGTTTATTTAGATGGCAAATAAAGCATTTAACGACGCCCAATGTACAGACCCATCTTACACTCAGGCCTGGGTTGGTCAAGCAACCATAGCGGAGATGTTTGGACACGAGGAAGCCATGGATCTATATCGACATTCTAATGCCCTCGGAACACACGTACGTAGTGCATGCGCAATGTCAGCCTTTCAACTCATGAACTAATGATTATGACGTTCCTGCCAGCGATACGAATCACTGCTGTAGAGAAAAGTTTTCTGACTGCCCCAACCGGAAATCGAACCCAAGGTCTCTGGTTTAACGTACCAGCGCTCTATACCCACTGAG
>OZ036000.1:11096851-11101851 GCA_964035015.1 Corallium rubrum | reverse complement strand
CATGCCTTCGACTCGATCAAGAGCCTTTAGTCCTTTACGAGTTGCGAAGGCTGATTCCTTCTTTAATTGTCTTAAATATATGCTTTTTCGTTGTTTAAATTGTTTTATTTATACATCAAGTATAGCGACAAATGACAGCAAGGTCTGTTTCGTGTATTGCGATTATTTGCCATTCGAAATTCGTCCTTACTTTGTTTATGAAGTTTGTTTCAATTATTTGTGTCACTGAGACCTTGAGAGAAGAGAAGAAGAAGAGATGTGAATGAGGCGTCTAAATTTGAAGATATATATGTTAAATATTGAATAAAGCAATATATGACTTTCATTATTTCACAATCTGTTATGTTTTGAATCGATGAATTCAATAAATTTAAATGAACCAATCAAAACGGAGAATCAATCCAGTTTCCCCAGAGTCTCCCCCGCGCTCTCCCGCTGACCAAAAAGGGGGTGACTATGGGCTTGAGATTGTGCAGTGCAGTGAAGTGAAGTGAAGTGCAGTGCAATGCAGTGCAGTGCAGTACATATATCTTATTTGTATATACAGCGATACTAAAAGAAAACTCTAAAAAGGCCAGAGAAGTAACATGACTCCCACCAGGACAAAATAATAAGCATACATGAAGTAGTCTCCCGTGTGATAAACTTGATTGGCTAACAATCCAAATAAACAGTGGAAATAACTAACTATCCAAATATCGCTGTATATTTGCACTCATTTTTAGCGTTATTTGGACAGTTTTTAATGTAGTTGTATAATAAAGTACAATACATTATACAGTATACAGTACAGTACAGTACAGTACAGTACAGTGCAGTGCAGTGCAGTGCAGTGCAGTGCAGTGCAGTGCAGCGCAGCGCAGCGCAGTACAGTACAGTACAGTACAGTACAGTACAGTACAGTACAGTACAGTACAGTACAGTACAGTACAGTACAGTACAGTACAGTACAGTACAGTACAGTACATCTTCAGAAAAACTGTGTTCTCACCTTTTTGATTTTGTGTATTGTCTAGGTAACGAAAGTTTGATTGCTGAAGCTAGTTATCTGTTTGCAACGTTTTACGCTTTACAGGTTTGTAAGCGATTTGTTGCAACCTATCGCAACAAATAGCAACAAATCGCAAGAAAGAGCAACAGAGAGCAACAAAGAGCAACAAATGAAAACAAATAGCGACAAATTCACAACATATCGCAACAAATAGCAACAAATCGCAACAAATTCACAACATATCGCAACAAATTCGCAACATATCGCAACAAATCTGATTTGCTGCGATTTGCAAATCGCAAGAAATAGCGACAAATCGATAAAAACCCGTTTATTCCATGTTGCTTTTAGGGTAATGCAAGTATTGGGAAGAGCTACATTGTAACAGAGATACACAGGTCTGTAATCTTTGTTGTTCGTGTGCCCTTAAAATCAGTCCAGTAAGGCCTCTTTTCCAGTCAAAGCAGAAATTCGCTCGCAGCGAGTCATCTAATTAAAAATAACCAGCTTTATTATATGGCTGGGGTTCGTTTTCCGATTCGTACACATAGAGATGCATGCTGATTGGTTCCCGAGCGGCGGTCGGGATCCTACGATGTTCATCCGCCCGGTTCAATACGCTTTTTCTCGGCACGGTAAGTTTTGGCGGGAAAATTTCCGAATTGATTTGAAGAGAAATGAAAAGAGAACTAGGTATCTTTATTGAAATATTGCGAACAACTTAGGTTACGTATACACGGTACCGGACGAATTCGAGACCGGTCTCGAATTAATTAGCACGGTTCCGCCTGTTAACCGGAAGAAAAATTCGGAACCGGTCTCGAATTAATACGGTTCCGCGTGTTTACACGGCAAAATAGGACGAATTCGAGACCGGTCTCGAATTCGTTCGGTATCGTGTAAACGTAGCCTAAATGTGTTGGATATATTACTGCTGGTTTTCATTAAAGTTGTTTACTTAAAAACACGGCAAATAAAAGCCGAACTGGTGAAAACAAGAAGCGACACGAAAACGCTAACACTTAACAGGTAAATTAACGGCAAATTCGGAAGACGAAAAATTGAAAATAAAATGAACCTATAGCCATATAATAATTTCTTATTAACCTTGTTTGCTCGGTCTGTACTCGCCCTTATTACGATTCATGTACGTTAAGTAGAAAATTTTATAAACCTTTAAATTGTCTTTTTCACCAGACGACCGCAAAGTAGCTTACTGTGGAACAATCTGGCGACCTTTATTCTTCGTTTTCAACCAAACAAACTGAAAGTAAGTTTGTAATAATTATAATAGCCGAAGAGAAGTTGGACTTCTTTTTCTTTCTGGTTTTTTTTTTAACTTCTTTCCCGACTTGGACTTTGTTATTTAGGACTTCATTTTGATTAGACGTAATTTTGTTTACTAGGAGGCTGGCAGATCTGCTGAAGCAGCGCATAGACTTGGAGATAGAAATGTTAAGGTAACTTTATAGAATTAGGCGGTGGTTTGTATATAGCAAAGCGAAAAACTGGCGAGATTTTTAGCAACGAAATACTGACGTTTCGAGCGGAGTAAAACGTGGCAAATACCGCAGCTATATAGAGTGGTTGTTCTTTTAACAATACTGTGCCAATGGGTTGCGTAGAAAGTTGTTATTGGTTTGTGATTACAGTGAAATCCCGTTATAGCGATCACTTTGGTATATAACAAACCGTTCTTTTAGTGGACTAGTTACAGTATAAGTTGTATTCAGGGCCGTAGGCAGGTTTTTTTAGTGAGGGGGGCAGTAAGACTGCCAAATTTCTAGGGGGGTCCGGGGGTAAGTTTCCCCGGAAAATTTTTGAAAATTTAGTCTCTGAAATAGCATTTCCCGCTATCTGACATCATATTTGAGCAAAATTTTGAACATTTTAAAACATATTATGTAAGACACATTCTCTCATTCTTACAAAAGATTTTGTCTAAAACTACAGTATCACATATTTACAAAGACAACTACAGTCATTTGCAACTCACTTGTCACCAAAATGTTCAGAAGTTCGTTACGAAGTTCGTTTGGAAGTTCAAACTTTGTTTCGAACTCGGCAATTGATTGCCGGCTACTAGGAACCAAGAAGGCAAGAAGGCAATCAAATACGTAGTTTAAAACGAGTTTTGAACTTCCCAACGAACTTGCGAACTTCGGAACGAACTTCCGAACATTTTGGTGAAAGTGAGTAGCAAGTGTAGTCAAGAAGATAATTGCCCAGCAAATAATTTTCAAAAAAGCCATAACGATAAGGTTTGGAAAAACATAATTTAATTAACTAACGTTTCGTCACTATTCAAGTAACATCTTCAGAGTGATAAATATTTACACGATTTCGACTAATATACTTAACTGATACAAAAATAGATGTGATGAAATAAGAGAAGGAAAAGGGAGTGGTAGAGAGGTGAAGAATCAGTGATAGAGATTAAAATAGTGTTAAAGGAAAGGAACGGATATTGTTATTGAGAGTAGGGTTGACTTGAGAGATGAATAAACTTTCTTTGATGAGAACATCAAGTTGGGAATTTCCCGAAGCTAAAATACTAAAATCTGAAAAAGATATGGGATGGTCATTATTCCTAGAGTGAGATAAAACGGCTGAAAGTTGAGAAATGGAGAGTGTTCTCCCTGTGAGGGCCGAAATACCTTTATGATAAAAAACCTTATCGTTATGGCTTTTTTGAAAATTATTTGCTGGGCAATTATCTTCTTGACTAGACTACGCTTTCCGCCTGGTATATCGAGTAGCAAGTGACTTTAAAATAATATTACTGTAACGGGATAAAGCGCGAACACAACCCGAAAATTCATTATTCATTAAACGACTAGTTAGTTCTTTATTCTGTGACTCTGGCAACAAATGTGATGTGTGACATTATAAAAATCATATTTTGGATTTTCTTGGGGGGGGGGGGGGGGGGGGGCAGTTGCCCGGGGTTCGTGCTGTATTAGTCTATGATGTGTTTGTTATGGTATATAGGCGAGTTTCAGAGTGTTGCGCGCGCATCATTTTTCAAACAAACTTGCAAATTCCACTCAACGTAAACATACTGTTTAAAATAAACAAAGTATAGATACAGTTTCTGGATGTTTAACACTGTTATTCTGCTGTTGTTGGCTCGCTAACAAGTCTGTTTGCCATTGCTTACTTTTTGGGGAGCCCGCCAAGAGCCCGCCAATTCCGCCAACTGGCCTATTGGTACTTTCAGCTTGGAGTTTGTAACTGTTTATGAGTTCTAGTATCTCGATGATTACAGCGTCTGGATATATAGCATTTCGAAGCTTGTGCGTTTGAGTTTCATGTGGAGCTCAGACTGAGCTCATTTTCTGAGTTTTAACAGCTTGTACAGCAAGAACTAATGAACTAGTAATGCTGTTTTCAGGATATTTCTACAACGTGCGCTTATAGTACTATTGGTGCTGGCCGCAACCCCGTCACATCTACCAGTGACTCAACCAAAGAAGTCCTAAAGGGCAGAAAATTGGTCTGCGGTATCCGTGCAGCCCAAAAAGCAGTTCACATGCAGCCAGATAGTCTGACGAACTGGACTTTACTTGCTGCTGCACTTGCTGATGTTATGCTTGGCCATGAAGTAGCCAGATCGACAGCGCCAAGAAATAACCTCTGTGAAGTCGTGACACAGTTTGCGCTTAAAAAAGGTTGGTTCTTAAGGTCTTCGTTAAGGTTTGCAGGGTCATTTCTGTAAAGCGCTCTCAATTCGTCAGAATTTATGCCACAAAAGTAAAATAGATATCGTCAGAAAGCTATGAATTTGTAGAATACAATGGTGTCTTTGGTTTCGCGATAAACACAAACCGTTAATAGTTGTGAATTTTTTTAATTAAAACCAGGGGGCTTCACTCGGGGCGACTCGAGTAAAAGGCGTTTTATTTTGTTCAAAAAATGTTTTTGTACTTTGATTCCGAGATAAACTTCCTGCAAAACGGTGTCCGCGTTTTTTGATATGTCGAGTTTTGCCGATTTTATTGACGACCGA
>OZ036000.1:11035377-11081651 GCA_964035015.1 Corallium rubrum | reverse complement strand
ATCGTATAATGTAGATCGTATTTACATATAATGTAAATCGTATTTACATATAATGTAAATCGTATTTACATATAATGTAAATCGTATTTACATATAATGTAAATCGTATTTACATATAATGTAAATCGTATTTACATATAATGTAGATCGTATTTACATATAATGTAGATCGTATTTACATATAATGTAAATCGTATTTACATATAATGTAGATCGTATTTACATATAATGTAAATCGTATTTACATATAATGTAGATCGTATTTACATATAATGTAGATCGTATTTACATATAATGTAAATCGTATTTACATATAATGTAAATCGTATTTACATATAATGTAAATCGTATTTACATATAATGTAGATCGTATTTACATATAATGTAAATCGTATTTACATATAATGTAAATCGTATTTACATATAATGTAAATCGTATTTACATATAATGTAGATCGTATTTACATATAATGTAGATCGTATTTACATATAATGTAAATCGTATTTACATATAATGTAGATCGTATTTACATATAATGTAAATCGTATTTACATATAATGTAAATCGTATTTACATATAATGTAAATCGTATTTACATATAATGTAGATAAATATTTACATATGTAAATCGTATTTACATATAATGTAAATCGTATTTACATATAATGTAAATCGTATTTACATATAATGTAAATCGTATTTACATATAATGTAAATCGTATTTACATATAATGTAAATCGTATTTACATATAATGTAGATCGTATTTACATATAATGTAAATCGTATTTACATATAATGTAAATCGTATTTACATATAATGTAAATCGTATTTACATATAATGTAAATCGTATTTACATATATAATGTAAATCGTATTTACATATAATGTAAATCGTATTTACATATAATGTAAATCGTATTTATATTTACATTTATAATGTAAATCGTATTTACATATAATGTAAATCGTATTTACATATAATGTAAATCGTATTTACATATAATGTAAATCGTATTTACATATAATGTAAATACGTATTTACATATAATGTAAATCGTATTTACATATAATGTAAATCGTATTTACATATAATGTAAATCGTATTTACATATAATGTAAATCGTATTTACATATAATGTAAATCGTATTTACATATAATGTAAATCGTATTTACATATAATGTAAATCGTATTTACATATAATGTAAATCGTATTTACATATAATGTAAATCGTATTTACATATAATGTAAATCGTATTTACATATAATGTAAATCGTATTTACATATAATGTAAATCGTATTTACATATAATGTAAATCGTATTTACATATAATGTAAATCGTATTTACATATAATGTAAATCGTATTTACATATAATGTAGATCGTATTTACATATAATGTAAATCGTATTTACATATAATGTAAATCGTATTTACATATAATGTAAATCGTATTTACATATAATGTAGATCGTATTTACATATAATGTAAATCGTATTTACATATAATGTAAATCGTATTTACATATAATGTAAATCGTATTTACATATAATGTAAATCGTATTTACATATAATGTAAATCGTATTTACATATAATGTAAATCGTATTTACATATAATGTAAATCGTATTTACATATAATGTAGATCGTATTTACATATAATGTAAATCGTATTTACATATAATGTAAATCGTATTTACATATAATGTAAATCGTATTTACATATAATGTAAATCGTATTTACATATAATGTAAATCGTATTTACATATAATGTAAATCGTATTTACATATAATGTAGATCGTATTTACATATAATGTAAATCGTATTTACATATAATGTAGATCGTATTTACATATAATGTAAATCGTATTTACATATAATGTAGATCGTATTTACATATAATGTAGATCGTATTTACATATAATGTAAATCGTATTTACATATAATGTAGATCGTATTTACATATAATGTAAATCGTATTTACATATAATGTAAATCGTATTTACATATAATGTAAATCGTATTTACATATAATGTAAATCGTATTTACATATAATGTAGATCGTATTTACATATAATGTAAATCGTATTTACATATAATGTAAATCGTATTTACATATAATGTAGATCGTATTTACATATAATGTAAATCGTATTTACATATAATGTAGATCGTATTTACATATAATGTAAATCGTATTTACATATAATGTAGATCGTATTTACATATAATGTAAATCGTATTTACATATAATGTAAATCGTATTTACATATAATGTAGATCGTATTTACATATAATGTAAATCGTATTTACATATAATGTAAATCGTATTTACATATAATGTAAATCGTATTTACATATAATGTAAATCGTATTTACATATAATGTAAATCGTATTTACATATAATGTAAATCGTATTTACATATAATGTAAATCGTATTTACATATAATGTAAATCGTATTTACATATAATGTAAATCGTATTTACATATAATGTAAATCGTATTTACATATAATGTAAATCGTATTTACATATAATGTAGATCGTATTTACATATAATGTAAATCGTATTTACATATAATGTAGATCGTATTTACATATAATGTAAATCGTATTTACATATAATGTAAATCGTATTTACATATAATGTAAATCGTATTTACATATAATGTAAATCGTATTTACATATAATGTAAATCGTATTTACATATAATGTAGATCGTATTTACATATAATGTAAATCGTATTTACATATAATGTAAATCGTATTTACATATAATGTAAATCGTATTTACATATAATGTAAATCGTATTTACATATAATGTAAATCGTATTTACATATAATGTAAATCGTATTTACATATAATGTAAATCGTATTTACATATAATGTAAATCGTATTTACATATAATGTAAATCGTATTTACATATAATGTAAATCGTATTTACATATAATGTAAATCGTATTTACATATAATGTAAATCGTATTTACATATAATGTAAATCGTATTTACATATAATGTAAATCGTATTTACATATATTTATATAATGTAAATCGTATTTACATATAATGTAAATCGTATTTACATATAATGTAAATCGTATTTACATATAATGTAAATCGTATTTACATATAATGTAAATCGTATTTACATATAATGTAAATCGTATTTACATATAATGTAGATCGTATTTACATATAATCGTAAATCGTATTTACATATAATGTAAATCGTATTTACATATAATGTAAATCGTATTTACATATAATGTAAATCGTATTTACATATAATGTAATCGTATTTACATATAATGTAAATCGTATTTACATATAATGTAAATCGTATTTACATATAATGTAAATCGTATTTACATATAATGTAAATCGTATTTACATATAATGTAAATCGTATTTACATATAATGTAAATCGTATTTACATATAATGTAAATCGTATTTACATATAATGTAAATCGTATTTACATATAATGTAAATCGTATTTACATATAATGTAAATCGTATTTACATATAATGTAAATCGTATTTACATATAATGTAAATCGTATTTACATATAATGTAAATCGTATTTACATATAATGTAAATCGTATTTACATATAATGTAAATCGTATTTACATATAATGTAAATCGTATTTACATATAATGTAAATCGTATTTACATATAATGTAAATCGTATTTACATATAATGTAAATCGTATTTACATATAATGTAAATCGTATTTACATATAATGTAAATCGTATTTACATATAATGTAAATCGTATTTACATATAATGTAAATCGTATTTACATATAATGTAAATCGTATTTACATATAATGTAAATCGTATTTACATATAATGTAAATCGTATTTACATATAATGTAAATCGTATTTACATATAATGTAAATCGTATTTACATATAATGTAAATCGTATTTACATATAATGTAAATCGTATTTACATATAATGTAGATCGTATTTACATATAATGTAAATCGTATTTACATATAATGTAAATCGTATTTACATATAATGTAAATCGTATTTACATATAATGTAAATCGTATTTACATATAATGTAAATCGTATTTACATATAATGTAAATCGTATTTACGTATTTACATATAATGTAGATCGTATTTACATATAATGTAAATCGTATTTACATATAATGTAGATCGTATTTACATATAATGTAGATCGTATTTACATATAATGTAAATCGTATTTACATATAATGTAAATCGTATTTACATATAATGTAAATCGTATTTACATATAATGTAAATCGTATTTACATATAATGTAAATCGTATTTACATATAATGTAGATCGTATTTACATATAATGTAAATCGTATTTACATATAATGTAAATCGTATTTACATATAATGTAAATCGTATTTACATATAATGTAAATCGTATTTACATATAATGTAAATCGTATTTACATATAATGTAGATCGTATTTACATATAATGTAAATCGTATTTACATATAATGTAAATTGTATTTACATATAATGTAAATCGTATTTACATATAATGTAAATCGTATTTACATATAATGTAAATCGTATTTACATATAATGTAAATCGTATTTACATATAATGTAGATCGTATTTACATATAATGTAAATCGTATTTACATATAATGTAAATCGTATTTACATATAATGTAGATCGTATTTACATATAATGTAAATCGTATTTACATATAATGTAAATCGTATTTACATATAATGTAAATCGTATTTACATATAATGTAGATCGTATTTACATATAATGTAGATCGTATTTACATATAATGTAAATCGTATTTACATATAATGTAAATCGTATTTACATATAATGTAAATCGTATTTACATATAATGTAAATCGTATTTACATATAATGTAAATCGTATTTACATATAATGTAAATCGTATTTACATATAATGTAGATCGTATTTACATATAATGTAAATCGTATTTACATATAATGTAAATCGTATTTACATATAATGTAAATCGTATTTACATATAATGTAAATCGTATTTACATATAATGTAAATCGTATTTATTAATATCGTATTTACATATAATGTAAATCGTATTTACATATAATGTAAATCGTATTTACATATAATGTAAATCGTATTTACATATAATGTAAATCGTATTTACATATAATGTAAATCGTATTTACATATAATGTAAATCGTATTTACATATAATGTAAATCGTATTTACATATAATGTAAATCGTATTTACATATAATGTAAATCGTATTTACATATAATGTAAATCGTATTTACATATAATGTAAATCGTATTTACATATAATGTAAATCGTATTTACATATAATGTAAATCGTATTTACATATAATGTAAATCGTATTTACATATAATGTAAATCGTATTTACATATAATGTAGATCGTATTTACATATAATGTAAATCGTATTTACATATAATGTAGATCGTATTTACATATAATGTAAATCGTATTTACATATAATGTAGATCGTATTTACATATAATGTAAATCGTATTTACATATAATGTAAATCGTATTTACATATAATGTAGATCGTATTTACATATAATGTAAATCGTATTTACATATAATGTAAATCGTATTTACATATAATGTAAATCGTATTTACATATAATGTAAATCGTATTTACATATAATGTAAATCGTATTTACATATAATGTAAATCGTATTTACATATAATGTAAATCGTATTTACATATAATGTAAATCGTATTTACATA
The DNA here is from genome assembly GCA_964035015.1 of Corallium rubrum. Classification (NCBI taxonomy): domain Eukaryota; kingdom Metazoa; phylum Cnidaria; class Anthozoa; order Scleralcyonacea; family Coralliidae; genus Corallium; species Corallium rubrum. The sequence continues at coordinate 11,075,863 of OZ036000.1, read as the reverse complement.
TAATGTAAATCGTATTTACATATAATGTAAATCGTATTTACATATAATGTAAATCGTATTTACATATAATGTAAATCGTATTTACATATAATGTAGATCGTATTTACATATAATGTAAATCGTATTTACATATAATGTAAATCGTATTTACATATAATGTAGATCGTATTTACATATAATGTAAATCGTATTTACATATAATGTAAATCGTATTTACATATAATGTAGATCGTATTTACATATAATGTAAATCGTATTTACATATAATGTAAATCGTATTTACATATAATGTAAATCGTATTTACATATAATGTAATCGTATTTACATATAATGTAAATCGTATTTACATATAATGTAAATCGTATTTACATATAATGTAAATCGTATTTACATATAATGTAAATCGTATTTACATATAATGTAAATCGTATTTACATATAATGTAAATCGTATTTACATATAATGTAGATCGTATTTACATATAATGTAGATCGTATTTACATATAATGTAAATCGTATTTACATATAATGTAGATCGTATTTACATATAATGTAAATCGTATTTACATATAATGTAGATCGTATTTACATATAATGTAAATCGTATTTACATATAATGTAAATCGTATTTACATATAATGTAAATCGTATTTACATATAATGTAAATCGTATTTACATATAATGTAAATCGTATTTACATATAATGTAAATCGTATTTACATATAATGTAGATCGTATTTACATATAATGTAAATCGTATTTACATATAATGTAAATCGTATTTACATATAATGTAAATCGTATTTACATATAATGTAAATCGTATTTACATATAATGTAGATCGTATTTACATATAATGTAAATCGTATTTACATATAATGTAAATCGTATTTACATATAATGTAAATCGTATTTACATTTAATGTAAATCGTATTTACATATAATGTAGATCGTATTTACATATAATGTAAATCGTATTTACATATAATGTAAATCGTATTTACATATAATGTAAATCGTATTTACATATAATAATGTAAATCGTATTTACATATAATGTAAATCGTATTTACATATAATGTAAATCGTATTTACATATAATGTAAATCGTATTTACATATAATGTAAATCGTATTTACATATAATGTAAATCGTATTTACATATAATGTAAATCGTATTTACATATAATGTAAATCGTATTTACATATAATGTAAATCGTATTTACATATAATGTAAATCGTATTTACATATAATGTAAATCGTATTTACATATAATGTAAATCGTATTTACATATAATGTAAATCGTATTTACATATAATGTAAATCGTATTTACATATAATGTAAATCGTATTTACATATAATGTAAATTGTATTTACATATAATGTAAATCGTATTTACATATAATGTAAATCGTATTTACATATAATGTAAATCGTATTTACATATAATGTAAATCGTATTTACATATAATGTAAATCGTATTTACATATAATGTAAATCGTATTTACATATAATGTAAATCGTATTTACATATAATGTAAATCGTATTTACATATAATGTAAATCGTATTTACATATAATGTAAATCGTATTTACATATAATGTAAATCGTATTTACATATAATGTAAATCGTATTTACATATAATGTAAATCGTATTTACATATAATGTAAATCGTATTTACATATAATGTAAATCGTATTTACATATAATGTAAATCGTATTTACATATAATGTAAATCGTATTTACATATAATGTAGATTGTATTTACATATAATGTAAATCGTATTTACATATAATGTAAATCGTATTTACATATAATGTAGATTGTATTTACATATAATGTAAATCGTATTTACATATAATGTAAATCGTATTTACATATAATGTAAATCGTATTTACATATAATGTAGATTGTATTTACATATAATGTAAATCGTATTTACATATAATGTAGATTGTATTTACATATAATGTAAATCGTATTTACATATAATGTAAATCGTATTTACATATAATGTAAATCGTATTTACATATAATGTAAATCGTATTTACATATAATGTAAATCGTATTTACATATAATGTAGATCGTATTTACATACATAATGTAAATCGTATTTACATATAATGTAGATCCCGTATTTACATATAATGTAGATCGTATTTACATATAATGTAAATCGTATTTACATATAATGTAAATCGTATTTACATATAATGTAAATCGTATTTACATATAATGTAGATCGTATTTACATATAATGTAAATCGTATTTACATATAATGTAGATCGTATTTACATATAATGTAAATCGTATTTACATATAATGTAAATCGTATTTACATATAATGTAGATCGTATTTACATATAATGTAGATCGTATTTACATATAATGTAAATCGTATTTACATATAATGTAAATCGTATTTACATATAATGTAAATCGTATTTACATATAATGTAGATCGTATTTACATATAATGTAAATCGTATTTACATATAATGTAAATCGTATTTACATATAATGTAAATCGTATTTACATATAATGTAGATCGTATTTACATATAATGTAAATCGTATTTACATATAATGTAAATCGTATTTACATATAATGTAAATCGTATTTACATATAATGTAAATCGTATTTACATATAATGTAGATCGTATTTACATATAATGTAAATCGTATTTACATATAATGTAAATCGTATTTACATATAATGTAAATCGTATTTACATATAATGTAGATCGTATTTACATATAATGTAAATCGTATTTACATATAATGTAAATCGTATTTACATATAATGTAGATCGTATTTACATATAATGTAGATCGTATTTACATATAATGTAAATCGTATTTACATATAATGTAAATCGTATTTACATATAATGTAGATCGTATTTACATATAATGTAAATCGTATTTACATATAATGTAAATCGTATTTACATATAATGTAGATCGTATTTACATATAATGTAAATCGTATTTACATTTAATGTAGATCGTATTTACATATAATGTAGATCGTATTTACATATAATGTAAATCGTATTTACATATAATGTAAATCGTATTTACATATAATGTAAATCGTATTTACATATAATGTAAATCGTATTTACATATAATGTAAATCGTATTTACATATAATGTAGATCGTATTTACATATAATGTAAATCGTATTTACATATAATGTAAATCGTATTTACATATAATGTAAATCGTATTTACATATAATGTAAATCGTATTTACATATAATGTAAATCGTATTTACATATAATGTAGATCGTATTTACATATAATGTAAATCGTATTTACATATAATGTAAATTGTATTTACATATAATGTAAATCGTATTTACATATAATGTAAATTGTATTTACATATAATGTAAATCGTATTTACATATAATGTAAATCGTATTTACATATAATGTAGATCGTATTTACATATAATGTAAATCGTATTTACATATAATGTAAATCGTATTTACATATAATGTAGATCGTATTTACATATAATGTAAATCGTATTTACATATAATGTAGATCGTATTTACATATAATGTAAATCGTATTTACATATAATGTAGATCGTATTTACATATAATGTAAATCGTATTTACATATAATGTAAATCGTATTTACATATAATGTAAATCGTATTTACATATAATGTAAATCGTATTTACATATAATGTAAATCGTATTTACATATAATGTAAATCGTATTTACATATAATGTAGATCGTATTTACATATAATGTAGATCGTATTTACATATAATGTAAATCGTATTTACATATAATGTAAATCGTATTTACATATAATGTAGATCGTATTTACATATAATGTAAATCGTATTTACATATAATGTAGATCGTATTTACATATAATGTAAATCGTATTTACATATAATGTAAATCGTATTTACATATAATGTAGATCGTATTTACATATAATGTAAATCGTATTTACATATAATGTAAATCGTATTTACATATAATGTAAATCGTATTTACATATAATGTAGATCGTATTTACATATAATGTAAATCGTATTTACATATAATGTAGATCGTATTTACATATAATGTAAATCGTATTTACATATAATGTAGATCGTATTTACATATAATGTAAATCGTATTTACATATAATGTAAATCGTATTTACATATAATGTAAATCGTATTTACATATAATGTAAATCGTATTTACATATAATGTAGATCGTATTTACATATAATGTAAATCGTATTTACATATAATGTAAATCGTATTTACATATAATGTAGATCGTATTTACATATAATGTAGATCGTATTTACATATAATGTAGATCGTATTTACATATAATGTAAATCGTATTTACATATAATGTAGATCGTATTTACATATAATGTAAATCGTATTTACATATAATGTAAATCGTATTTACATATAATGTAAATCGTATTTACATATAATGTAAATCGTATTTACATATAATGTAAATCGTATTTACATATAATGTAAATCGTATTTACATATAATGTAGATCGTATTTACATATAATGTAAATCGTATTTACATATAATGTAGATCGTATTTACATATAATGTAAATCGTATTTACATATAATGTAGATCGTATTTACATATAATGTAAATCGTATTTACATATAATGTAAATCGTATTTACATATAATGTAGATCGTATTTACATATAATGTAGATCGTATTTACATATAATGTAAATCGTATTTACATATAATGTAAATCGTATTTACATTTAATGTAAATCGTATTTACATATAATGTAGATCGTATTTACATATAATGTAAATCGTATTTACATATAATGTAAATCGTATTTACATATAATGTAAATCGTATTTACATATAATGTAAATCGTATTTACATATAATGTAAATCGTATTTACATATAATGTAAATCGTATTTACATATAATGTAAATCGTATTTACATATAATGTAAATCGTATTTACATATAATGTAAATCGTATTTACATATAATGTAAATCGTATTTACATATAATGTAAATTGTATTTACATATAATGTAAATCGTATTTACATATAATGTAAATTGTATTTACATATAATGTAAATTGTATTTACATATAATGTAAATCGTATTTACATATAATGTAAATCGTATTTACATATAATGTAAATCGTATTTACATATAATGTAAATCGTATTTACATATAATGTAAATTGTATTTACATATAATGTAAATTGTATTTACATATAATGTAAATCGTATTTACATATAATGTAAATCGTATTTACATATAATGTAAATCGTATTTACATATAATGTAAATCGTATTTACATATAATGTAAATCGTATTTACATATAATGTAAATTGTATTTACATATAATGTAAATCGTATTTACATATAATGTAAATTGTATTTACATATAATGTAAATTGTATTTACATATAATGTAAATCGTATTTACATATAATGTAAATCGTATTTACATATAATGTAAATCGTATTTACATATAATGTAAATCGTATTTACATATAATGTAAATTGTATTTACATATAATGTAAATCGTATTTACATATAATGTAAATCGTATTTACATATAATGTAGATTGTATTTACATATAATGTAAATCGTATTTACATATAATGTAAATCGTATTTACATATAATGTAGATCGTATTTACATATAATGTAAATTGTATTTACATATAATGTAAATCGTATTTACATATAATGTAAATCGTATTTACATATAATGTAGATTGTATTTACATATAATGTAAATCGTATTTACATATAATGTAGATCGTATTTACATATAATGTAAATCGTATTTACATATAATGTAAATCGTATTTACATATAATGTAAATCGTATTTACATATAATGTAAATCGTATTTACATATAATGTAAATCGTATTTACATATAATGTAGATCGTATTTACATATAATGTAAATCGTATTTACATATAATGTAAATCGTATTTACATATAATGTAAATCGTATTTACATATAATGTAGATCGTATTTACATATAATGTAAATCGTATTTACATATAATGTAGATCGTATTTACATATAATGTAAATCGTATTTACATATAATGTAAATCGTATTTACATATAATGTAGATCGTATTTACATATAATGTAAATCGTATTTACATATAATGTAAATCGTATTTACATATAATGTAAATCGTATTTACATATAATGTAAATCGTATTTACATATAATGTAGATCGTATTTACATATAATGTAAATCGTATTTACATATAATGTAAATCGTATTTACATATAATGTAAATCGTATTTACATATAATGTAGATCGTATTTACATATAATGTAAATCGTATTTACATATAATGTAAATCGTATTTACATATAATGTAAATCGTATTTACATATAATGTAAATCGTATTTACATATAATGTAGATCGTATTTACATATAATGTAAATCGTATTTACATATAATGTAAATCGTATTTACATATAATGTAAATCGTATTTACATATAATGTAGATCGTATTTACATATAATGTAAATCGTATTTACATATAATGTAAATCGTATTTACATATAATGTAGATCGTATTTACATATAATGTAGATCGTATTTACATATAATGTAAATCGTATTTACATATAATGTAAATCGTATTTACATATAATGTAGATCGTATTTACATATAATGTAAATCGTATTTACATATAATGTAAATCGTATTTACATATAATGTAGATCGTATTTACATATAATGTAGATCGTATTTACATATAATGTAAATCGTATTTACATATAATGTAAATCGTATTTACATATAATGTAAATCGTATTTACATATAATGTAGATCGTATTTACATATAATGTAAATCGTATTTACATATAATGTAAATCGTATTTACATATAATGTAAATCGTATTTACATATAATGTAGATCGTATTTACATATAATGTAGATCGTATTTACATATAATGTAAATCGTATTTACATATAATGTAAATCGTATTTACATATAATGTAAATCGTATTTACATATAATGTAAATCGTATTTACATATAATGTAAATCGTATTTACATATAATGTAGATCGTATTTACATATAATGTAGATCGTATTTACATATAATGTAAATCGTATTTACATATAATGTAGATCGTATTTACATATAATGTAAATCGTATTTACATATAATGTAAATCGTATTTACATATAATGTAGATCGTATTTACATATAATGTAGATCGTATTTACATATAATGTAGATCGTATTTACATATAATGTAAATACACATGTTCACAAAAATATTCACTCTACCAAACGCCACAGGTTTTCGCCGTGTACTTCGGTTTCCTCTTGTAGTAACACTGGACCAGTGAGAGGGGTGGCCCCAGGGGTGGCCCCAGGGGTGGCCCCATGGGTGGCCCTTACTGGATCTCTAGAGAGAAACAGTTTAGATGTGACTGATAGGGTTATGTATATAGTGTAGATAAAGTTATTTTAGTTAAAAAGATTGGATTTGTGTTTATGTTAATCACGTCAAACCACGGTTAATGCTCAAACTAATCTCCGCACAGTTATTTACATTTCTTGTAGAATGACGTCATGTAGCTGTCTTTATAACGTAAGCTTTTTGAAACTGTCAATTCCCTCCCTTTGTCTATAGCGGTGCGTGCATTTCCCATTTAGTCATGTTTGGAAATTGCAATATTATTGTATAAGGAGAACCGGAATTGTGGAAGCGCGTTTGGGTTTGTTTTTTTTTTGAAAATAGTTTCCCTTTTATAGACTGGCAAAATTACCACATCCATCCAATTTTGGGCGAGTCGCAATCAAAGTAACGCCCATTCGTCATTCTTTTTCGAGGGTTTTTCCCCGAGTAAAATCACTAAAACCAAATTGGACAGGAAATGGTAGTAGTTTATACATGTTAACGTCGTTTATGACGGATATGACCTGTATAACGGAACGATCGAGTCAATGTTTCGGAGTTCGGACTTCAGTTGACTCGTCTCGCCATTTTCAGCAACTTGACATTCGTCATGGTCGGGGTTAAAAGGGATGACTCAAAGGACCCGTCCAGTCCTTTCGCGGCTTTTCCCAACCTCGTCCCCAGGGCATTTTGCCTCCACGTTGGGAGGTCGGCGAAAATGGCCCTGGCATCGGCTGATCGATTCTATAATCGGATTGGCCGGTTTAAAAACTTGATTAATTCAGATACAGTGTAATTTATTCATCAAAATATGAATTGCAATAAATCCACTCTGCGAAGTTCATCCGAAGAATTGTAACGATAGCTTTGGTTAAAGTCAAGAACAACATTAGATATATGTTTCTTCCCGACATTTAAATGTATCCTGGATAATCGTGGGGAGTATCATGATGAATAATGCTAGCCAGTTGCATTTATGATAAAGGTTCACATGAGTGATTCGGCAGAGCGTTAAACATTTCTTATTTATTATTCATGTATACGTATTATTCAAAAACGAAACACAAAGACCGCATAAATTTTCTTGCCAAAACACCCCAAAATTCTGGGTGTCACGTGACCAGCCGATGCCAGGGCATTTTCGCCGACCTCCCAACGTGGAGGCAAAATCCCCTGGGGACGAGGTTGGGCTTTTCCGAAATATGTCGTCAAATTTGTTTTTTCCAAATTTGTCGTCGAGCTTCAGTGAGTCTCAAGATTTTAGCAATATTTCCGATATTCTAAGCACAACAAAAACTCTAACCCTAATCAAACATATTTGACGACATATTTTGGAAAAGCCGCGAAAGGACTGGACGCGTCCTTTTGAGTCATCGCTTTTAGCGGAAATCATTTGGGTCATTCAGCTCTGAAGACGTCCTGAGTCTCAAGGACGAAAGCTCCACTAATAAAATGTTCAAAATATGTATATTTGAAGTTCAAATATACGTGATGTATCTGCAAACTTTCTATTTAAATTACATATGACCATGCATGCGAAACTTCAAAACTTTAATAAGTCTTAATATAGGAAAAATTACTCAAGAAAGTCGAGTCATTTTATAAGGTTACTGCAATAACCTTAAATGACTCGACTTGGACTCCGGAATAAATTATTCATTTACTGGGCCATAACAACACGTCACGAAGTGTCTAGGAAACGGTGTAACAATTAAGAGCTTAGGACTCAACTCGAATCAGACACGCAGACAATCAGAGCTGTGGCGGACACTTTTTATAAAGTGACTTGACTATATAACCTGTGACTCGACACCAATGTGACTCGATTCGTGACGCACGTGTTTGAGTTGATTCTGAACAACACTGTCAGATGAGGCTATATGTTTTTGATGCGAGAATCGTTGACGAACTAAAATTGATTTCGCGTTCTCTTAGCCGATAATTTCAACTCGATCTCTTCGATAAAGTAAATCGCACTCCAGCTTTCTGATTTAGTCCCGCTTTCTTTCATGTTTCAAAACCTACATGGGTGACATCGTTAAATTAAACGATTTCACGCTGTGTTTGATGTTTACCAGAAGGCAAACAACACGTTCGTATATCTACATAACTGCCAATCATCTTTCACATCACTGCAAATTAGGTTCGAAATGCTGCAATTGAAGTAATTAAGCCTGTTACTTTTTACAATTTTTTGAAGTTTACTAAATTAATCACCTTCATTTAGAAAACTTTATTTAAAAAAATCACTAGACGTTTATTCACATTATTTTTTAAGAATTTACAATAAGCAGAATTGACATTAATATGTTAAACATATAAAATACATACTAACCCGTACAAGGTATAACTGAGACGTAATCTATTATCTGTAAACCTAATATTGAGACATATGTCATATATAATATAATAAATATATAACCTTTGTATAAATATATAATATGTGAAGAAAAAGTAATTTGAGAATAATGCATGATTGTGCGAAGATATGAAATTTAAATTTTTTTTATTTGTTTTTGCTGTCATAAATTAAACTCAGTGAAAACTCTGACCTCCAGACGGGATTCGAACCCACAACCTATTCGGCTGGCATATAATTCCGTATTTCCAAGCCTCCGTGTTATTCTGTTTATTTTAGAAACACTAACACACGAAAAGTCTAAATTAAAGTTCAATTTTTACTGCATTAATTATAAAAAAATAAACAAACAATCACAATTTTCATTGGACGGTTGAACTATTTTTTTTACACGTAAAAATGTCGTATTTTTTAAATGTTATTTAATAGATATGACTTTTTCGAATGACCGAAAACTCTGTCACACAAAAAAAAATCATGAAGTGTACGAAATAATAGGAATAACCCTTCAGAAACATATAGAGCAAAGTGAAAAGGTACTAAATCGCCGTGATTAGTTTTGATAACGAAATACTGACGTTTCAAGCGAGCCCTTCAGAATAAAATGTGACGAGATATTTTCTTTCAGTGACATTTTTACTTGAAGTTAACATACATGCATAAGAAACGCGAAATAACATGCAGGCTGTTTCTTGGCACTTAAACTGCTAATTTCCGACTCAATCTTCTGGTTGCTTAAGCTTTTGTATGTATTATATACATCATTGTCTATTGAAAAGCTCCTCCTTTTTTCGGATTTAATTATTCGCAACCACTTATCTTGGAACTTTCGTATTTTTTTTATTTCGGAAGTAAACACGACTTTTGTAAGTGGGCCTATCTTTAGGAAAGCCTATTTACCATAATAGCAAAACAATTTAATTCGGCACCGTACGGCAACAGAAAATAAAGCTGTCTTTTCTCAGCTGTCGCTGAAAGAGTAGTGATATAGCGTATGCATGTCATTAATCAATCTATTATTCGAAATGAGAGGGCATGTCCTATTTTTCCGCCTACACCATCCTCTTCGGCGGAACTGGAGGTGTTTTAGCTCGAGGTGTGTTCGTCCCACACAACTCATTCACACATGCATAATACATTTTCCCTCTCTTCTCGCTATATACAATCAATTCAACTACGGATGCGTCAGCTGGCTTTCGTTCGTGTGAAAAGATCATGGTATTGTACTTCTGAAAAGAAAAAGGGATTATCCCTTAAAATATGGGTGAGTTATCTTTTTTTAAGTCATTTTCTTGATATATATTTTAATATTTATTAAACGAAAGTAAATCTAATGTCTTATATTATTTCAGGTTCAAGTGTGACCCTCACTATTCTGACAGTATTTCTATCCGTCGCAATCCTTCTCGCGAGTCTTGTCCTCGCGTTACTTTTTTACTTTTTACGTCAAAAGAAATTAGTGAGACGACTGGCAAACTCGACGAGCAAACCTATGATAAAACCGGCCGCACTACCGATGCTATCGTCGAGAAGTCTACTCCAATTGAAGCAGAGTAATTTCTACGACCGCCTTTATTCAGACTCTGACGATTCAGGGACAGCTATGGCTCGTTGGGGCGCTCAACAGCGTATTGACGACCAGCTGGATCAATCTGTGGATGAGTTATCAGACGAATACCCAGAAGGGAGAAGCAGTTCGCTCGTGTCGTCATCCAGTGGTGACGGTTGGTTTGTAAACAGCCGTGAGGAAAGCAACAATAACGGATTGCTTCATACCCCGGCTAGTTCAACAACGAGTAGTCCAATCATGGCTTCCCAAGCTTGTATCTTAAATCTGTCGCTCAAGTACAATTTTCATCAAGGCTCACTGATAGTCCTCGTGATAAACGCCAGTAGCCCACCGAAACAAAGCAGTTCCACAAAAGGATTGTTTGTTGTCGTACAACTGTTCCAAACGAGGCAGAACGGCGAAACCGAGGACAAGGAAATGATTTTGAAGACCGATACCAAACCGTACTCTACGAACGTTCTTTTTAACGAAGAGTTAAAGTACGATAATTTACCGCACAATGAGTTGGATGCGACTTCGATTAAGTTGTCTCTTTGCTCGTATGATAGATTCAGTCGAGTTCAAGCACTCGGTGATTTTATTGTAGATTTACATGAGATATCTCATGATCCAGTTCAACCGATTGTTCTTCAACGCCGAATGCAGCAGGTAAGTTGTGTATCTCACACAAAATCTTACTTTATATTTATTTTATTTTATTTTATTGTATATATCTTATCTTTGAGTATATCACTGACGCTGTGTCTTCAGATAGCCACAGAATGAAAATAGAGTGTCTTCGGAGTCACCAAAGCGATAAATATCCTTTGTCTTCCTCCCGAATGATTTCGATCGGACGCCGAGTACGCCGTTGGTGCTGATGACATGTTAAACCCATTCAAATACTCTATTTTACCCAATAAACACCCGGGTATTTAATTTTTTGAAGTGTATATGGAATTAAATTTCAACAAACAGTATCGTTTCAAAGAATTGTTGAAAATGTAAATTTACAAACCTCTAGTAATTTCCATATCTTATTCTGTTCTTGAGTTGGTCTTAATTGATATGCAAATGATGACCTATGACGTATATACTGAGTGCAAGGTACACACCGTGACCGGTATTGAGTAAGCCAACGGTCTATACCAATGAAGTACAACACGAGAATGGCAAGTGCTCCAAAGTGATTTTGTGTTTGAATTTTACCACACAATCTAGATCTTAAGATGTTAATCCTAATCATAAGTATACTCTCTCTCTCTCTCTCTCTCTCTCTCTCTCTCTCTCTCTCTCTCTCTCTCTCTCTCTCTCTCTCTCTCTCTCTCTCTCTCTCTCTCTCTCTCTCTCTCTCTCTCTCTCTCTGTCTTTCTCTCTCTCTCTCTCAACAATAACAACAACGACAAAAACAGCAGCAGCAACAACGACAACAACAACAACAAAAACCACCGAATAGCAACAGCAACAACAACAACAACAACAACAACAACAACAACAACAACAACAACCACAGTAGCAGCGACAACAACAACAACAGCAGCAGCAGCGACAACAACAACAACAGCGACAAAAACAAAAAAAGCAGCGACAACACCACCAACAACAACAATAGCAATAACAACAACAAAAGCAGCAGCAGCAGCAACAATAGCAAGAAAAACAGCAACAACCATCAACAACGACACCACCACCACCACCAGCAACAACAACAACAGCAGCAGCAGCAAAGTATAGCAGCAACAACAACAACCAACAATAACAACAACAACCATGCACCAACACGAACATCACCAAAGCAACATAATGACCCGCTGACAGTGCTCTTGGAAGTGAAATCAGTAAATATAGGCTTATATTTTATGCCTTGCATGTCGGTAAAGATATGCGTGAGGAGAAAGTATCTATATTGAAAACTGCGATATTGAATCGATATTGTATTGAAAAAGCATCACGACTAAATGATCCTTACTCCTGCGTCTGTCTAGTCCCACGTAGCAACCAAGTTACTAACCAACCATCTTAACACGAAAATTCTTTCAAACCTTTGTCCTTATTAAAAGATTTTCTGTTTTTGTCTTAGCTATTTTCTATAGTTCTAAGAGAAGTCTGTTTCTTTTTATGTTCATATAATAGATATCTCCCGAGCCAGTCGAAGAGAAAGACAAGGGTGAATTGTCTTTGTCTTTGCGGTACCAACGCGGTTCTGGAAGGATTAATGTTATAGTACTCAAAGCATCTAACCTCAAAAAGCCAAAGATGTTTATGTCGAACGGTATGTTCATTAAACTCATTTATTATATAAATAGAATGTTTTATTTTGTTTTTCCGCCACTAATGAAAATGATAATCTCACATGTGACGATTATCGCTGAATCAGCATTATAGTTTAATGCAATTTTTGTAAGGCAATAGGACAATTTTTTTATATAATAAACAGAACAATACATGGATGTGCGGAAATATGAAATTTATTTCTCGTGTTGACCAAGATATCTTACTCGTTCGCTTCGCTCACTCGTGAGATATCCTGGTCAACACTCGGAATAAATTTCATATTTCCACACATCCATGTATTATTCTCTATTTGTTTAACTCATTCCTGTCCGGGGGCTTCCCCAGAGGTGAATAAAGTCGTCTGGCGTTAGCCAGAATAAAATACTAAAGACCAATTCGGACAAGAAAGAGTTAAAGACATAGTTTATAACTCATTCCTGTCCGGGGGCGTCCCCAGAGGTGAATAAAATCGTCTGGCGTTAGCCAGAATAAAATACTAAAGACCAATTCGGACAAGAAAGAGTTAACCCATTGCTGCCTATAGGATATCTATAACTTAAGGGTTCTCGTCAGTTTCTCTTTGAACGAGAAATTCGTGTGGCATTAGAGAGTGTAAAACAACAACGGGGAAGTTTTTGGCCAGCTCAGGCAGGAATGGGTTAATCACTTGTTAATTATACCCATTCCTGCCTAGGATGTCTGAAGGCCGGAAGGTTCTCCTTTTGATGAGTAAAATCGTGTGGCGTTAGACAGAATAAATATACTTTGATATATTATTCAATCATAACTCACCGTTTAACAGGCAAAACAAATTACTGCGTGCTTAATCTTTAATAAAAAGTTAAGGTGCTCGTAGGCAGTGTTTTGGATATAGCAAAGCGAAACGGTGGTAAACTGCTGAGATTTTTTGCAACGAAATACTGACGTTGCAAGCGAGGCCCTTCGTCAGAGTAAAATGTGACATCAAATCGCATTTAAGGTTACAGAATACCCTAGGAAGCCATTTCAAGAAATTTGTTACCGCTCGCTGAATTTTTTTCTGATTTGTCTCAAATTTGCAACAAATGTAGTTAAGTATGTGATGGACACTATCGTATTATACAGTAAATAAGAAATAAAATATTGTTGCAGATATACTCATCAGTTTAAAATCACAGTACCTTCGCGCCGCGGTTTAAGGCGGTCTTTGGTTTTACCAAAAGGCTCTCAATTTATCATATTTACACTTCTCAATGTTTGTTCTAAAAAAGTGTGTTCGTGCGTTTTATTTATGTAAAAATTACCTGAGTTACAAGCTTTTATTTGTCAATTGCTTGTGCCACAACATAGGTCGAGAAATAAAATATCCTAGCTGCTAAACCACTACATTAATAAAAAAAATGCGAACACACTTTTTTAGAACAAACATTGAGAAGTGTAAATATGATAATTTGAGAGCTTTTTGGTAAAACCAAAGACCGCCTTGAACCGCGGCGCGAAGGTACTGTGATTTTAAACTGATGAGTATATCTGCAACAATATTTTATTTCTTATTTACTGTATAATACGATAGTGTCCGTCTCATACTTAACTACATTTGTTGCAAATTTGAGACAAATTGGAAAAAAATTGAGCGGGCGGTAACAAATTTCTTGAAATGGCTTCCAAGGGTATCCTGTAACCTTAACTCTGATGAAGGGCTCCACTCGAAGTCTTAGGCCTGTGTTAAACGTCGCACAACCGACGAATTTAATTCAGACGTATTTAATTGTTTGAATTTTATTCGACGAAACTGCGACGTAGAATTCGATTAAATTCGACACACGAATTAAATTCGTCTCGACAATACATTCGCCTGAGTCAGACGGATAATGCGACGATAATGCGTGTTCAAGTTACACGACGAATTATCGTTGCGTCGAATTAAATGTTTCTCTTCTGTCTGTGACAATTCGGCACCATGTTTTCAAGAAATCGTTTTCAGGCTCCACGAGTCTGAGGCCCCGTTTACAATTAGAGCAAAAGTATCCGGATTCACATTGTTTTTCATCCTCATGGGAATAAAAAACAATGTGAATCCGGAACTTTTGCTCTAGTGTAAACGGGGTCTAAGTAAAAACAATTAAATTCGACTGAAATTCGACGTTTAACTCGAAGTCGCATTTACGTCGCATTACCGACGAAGTCAATTCGGATTAAATTCGTCTGAATTAAATTCGTCTATTGTGCGAGGTTTAGCGCGGGCCTTATAGTATTTCGTTGCTAAAATATTAGCAGGTTAATTACCCCATTTCACTTTGATAATTGTCAGTAATTATGATTCAGACAAATCTTGGTCGGTCGATTGCTTCCTTTGTATATATTCTGTTGAATATGTAATTGCTATCAATTCATCTATGCCTTGTGGCGTTGCTACATTGGTATACGACAAATTCTTCGAGCAGTCTTTTTTGTTTGGTATATAACCATAGAAACCTTTTAAACTTTGCAATCATGTTGAAAGACCAGTTCTTAACAGTCATGCCAAATGTTCTATCAACCACAGTGGCGACAGTAATGAGGTGTTATTGTTCTCAGTCGCTATATGCGTTAATTGCGCCAGATAACTATAGTTACGTAGTACACGATATTACAAAAATTTTCCACGCAACAATCAAGTTGTTTCTAATCATTAATGGTGTTACGACAAATTCGTGCTTCTATTATAATTTGTCACTATGCAAACATTAAAAGAATTAAAAGTTGTTTTTGTTGTAATTCTCAAGACTCAGTCGCATTGAAAGTTCTTACACAGTTATGTCAAAAGGTTCTTCTGTTAATCATGCTATGTTGCTTCTAAATATAGGAATTAATATGTTGTTATTGTCATCAGTGTATACTTTGGCATATAACGTATAACAGTCATACGTGGCACACTATATTTCTAACATTAATCTACACCTAAAACTAAAGTCGTTTTTAAAGTTTTCTCATCAGATTTTGCTGTTGCCGTTGGTTGTTAATATTCAGTCATTCAGAAAAACTTTTAGTTCTAAATAAATGGAGCCGAGCTCCCAACCTTTCCGCCGATTGCAGACTGAGGGAGGTTATGGCTAATTCTAGCTCTAGTTGACGTAGAAGAACTCATTTCCTTATTGTATGCAGTTACCGTTAATAGTGCTATATAAAATTATAGAGTAACGTCTTTTGCAGTTTTTCGTTTCCTTGCTTCGTTCTTGAGATATTTCAGTTTGTTTCATACGCGAATTAAACATCTTCAAGCGTCCAAGTGCATAATGACTTATCGGAGTCTTTGTTATTATTGAACTAAATTAATTCGAAGACAGCATGTGGGTATATTTACCGCACAACACCAAACATGTAGAATTTTCAAGTGAATATGAATGTTATTAGGAAAGATACATTATCTCCGCGATAACTCGTGTGACGTCAAAATAAACTGAAATATCTCCACAACGAAGCAATTAAGGGAAAAAACCCTGCAAAATATGTTACTTTATCATTTTAACTGCTCTTTCAAATAAGACAGGCTTGATTTTCGTTTAATAGGCACTTTAAAAATGTGATTAGTAGCTGTGTGAAATAAAAGGAATGTAGAAACTTTATGACCTATGTCCTTGTTCTTTCAGATCCTTACATCACCGTCAAGCTGCGTTACAAAGATGAAGATATTTCGAAGAAGAAAACTAAAGTAAAGAAAGGCACATCTAGTCCTTGTTGGAATGAACCCTTTGTCTTTGATCTTGAGAAAGAAGACCTTGATAATTATCTTTTGGTTTTTGCTGTCAAAAGTCGAGACCTATTTTCGTCATGTAGTAAAATCGGAACGGTGTACGTTGGCGCCAAGGCGTCGTCAACAGGAAATGAGCATTGGTTGGCGAGCGTGTGCAGTAAAACGAATACTATGAGACAAGTCACAATGAGCCATAAGCTACTATAGTATATACTGTAAACTGCCAATAATAAGACCTCACCACGGAAATAAGCATCTCCAATAATAAGCTCCTCTCGGAGAGTGTTTTTAACTTCTTCCTGTTCAAGGGCTTATACCCAGAGATGACTAAAATAGTTTGGTATTGACCAGAGTAAAATACTAAAGACAAATTCGGACAGAAAGTGACGAAAGAGTTAACGAGATAGTGTTTTTTACTCATTTCTGTCCGAAAGCTTTTCCAGAGGTGAATAAAATAGCCAGAATAAAATGAAATTTTGTCCAATTTGGACAGAAAAGAGTTTACTAAAAAGAAATCCGATTATTATATAGTCCTTCCAAAATTAGGCCCAGAAGTAATTATTATAGCAGTTTACGGTGTGTTTAATTGACATGCATGTACCGAAAAAGATGGCGGCGGTACATTTGAACACAATGCTTTGCGACCTCAAATCAGCTTAAATAACAACTAAACATTGTTTATCATGTAGTGTAATAAAAGTAGCTTGCTGCGTAGACAGTGTAGAAACAACTATCGAAATATAGTAAGGTTAGATATACTGCCGAAACAGAGAACGCAGGAGTCTAACGTTTCGAGCGAAGGCCCTTCGTCAGAGAGAAACGAGACGAAGGGCCTTCGCTCGAAACGTTAGACTCCTACGTTCTCTGTTTCGGCAGTATATCTAACCTTACTATATTTCGATTGTTTATCATGCTAAGATGGATTAAGTAAGCAAGAACTTCATTCCTATACTACCAAAGTTGATCGTTTTAAAACCATATAGTCTTCCAATAATTCTACAAGAAACCATATTTACTGCACGCAAAGGATTGTGGTTAGATGTACAAGTCGCCATCTTTTTCGGTACGGTCAATTGGATTATCTGCTTTCAATTTTTGTTAGTTCACGAGCCAGGGCGAAGATCGGGTCAACTATCATTTCTTTGAAAATTGAGAGCGAATAATCTTGTTTTGATGTAGAAACTAGCTTGTATACTTTTCTTTATATTTTAAATTATTGAAACGAAGTACAACATTGTTTTTAGCTGAAAATAAACATTTTGTAATAAAATTTCAAAAAAATTCGTAGTAAGTTAAAATTATATATATATTTAAGTACCTATGAAGCAAAAATTATGTGAAATACGGAAGAGCTGTAAATTGATATGCTTCATTATTTTAAAAGTTCTTTATTGTCATATGATAGATATGTCATGTATATATATATGTAATGTTTACAACACGAGCGGCCGTGTTGTATTGAATATACAAGGACGCGAGTGTTGTAAACAACTTGTGAAATGAATAAATAGTAAAAATCCCTTTGGGATATTGAGATGCTAATTAGTTACAAGCACTAGTGGTTGTATTAGAAGAGTATACATCCACTAGTGGTTGTAACTAATTAGCATCATTGGTTTTAGTTTGTATGAGGTTTACAGGGGTATACATGTGATGTAATTTCTGAAATTGGATTGGCTGCAAAACTCATGAATTAGTAATGAATTTCACAAATATATATATAATAGTTATAGTGAAAATTAAAATAACTGTTTTATTTATGTCTTGTTATAGTATGTTGAATATCGAATATAGGTCGGTGGGTGTTTGGGTGGGTGGGTGCTTGGGTGGGTCGTGTGCTTGCCGCTTGGGTGGATGGGTGGGTGGGTGGGTACGTGTGTGGATGGATGGGTGTGGGTGGGTGGATGTACGGGTGGGTGGGTGGGATGGTGGATGGATGGATGGATGGTTTTTGTGTGGATTTATGAATGAGTAGTGGGTGGTTGATTAGCTGCATAAGTACTCGAGAAAAACTCAGAGTTCTTTCTCAACTCTGTCAACTTTGTGCACATAGAATTAAACTGAATTTGTATGAAAAACCACATTGTTAAAACGTTTATTTCACATAACCATGCACGTAACAAATAAAGGAATACATAAATAAACATTTAATCAGGAGGAATGTCACCTATCGCCACCGTAGTGTATCGCAGAATTGCTGCCCTGATGCATGTCAGAAAAAAGTAAGCAACCGTATAGTCGCACCTTATTCTGGCTCAGATGCAAGATAAGCTTTTCTCTGCTTCGTTCGTCTCATCCCTGATAGGGGAGCCCATTGATCTGGCTAGTGCTGAGAGCCGCATCCCAAGCACAGACTAACCAAAACATTATAAACTAATTTTTAATATTTTATCAATGAACGAATCAATCATGGGGTTTTTTATATAATCTTTTATATGTCGAATGAATGTATTTTTATCAGAGTCATTCTATCAGTTTTACAAATATAAACTGCTATCAACAGAAGCTCTTAACTGTTGAGCTAAACATATCTACCACAATTATCTACTTTTGCAAAAGTAATATTTCTATATTCTAACATTTCTAATATTTGTCGAGACTTTTCATTTGTATCATTCTGTTTCAGACCGCTTGAGTTGACGGGTGACCGCGTCGTGATACTTAAATATTTAAAGTTTTAAAGAGTTTGATAAATAAATATTTGCGCCTTGCAAGTGAAGACTGTTTTTAAAAAGTCGGTTTGAAAGAATGCCTTAAACAGGAACCCAAGCACAGTTAAGATGGAACTTCAACTCAAGTTGTATAGATCTATGTTGGTTTTATGCATGTGTCTGTGTAGTTTCTTTCATAGGAATTCTGCTGGGGAAGGTTTTAACGGCGTCCTCTCAAAGCGTATTGATGCCAATGTGACTTGCGGCAGTCCTCCAGAGGTTTACTATCGAACACAAGATGGAGTTCTCCATCCAAGACTTCGGAATCTTCTACAATGCGATGCGAGCAATCCAAAGCTGGCTCATCCTCCGGAGAACATGATCGACGAAGACTTGGGGACGTTTTGGCAATCGACAGCCAGCGTTGATGAAGCGGCTATTCGCATTGACTTAAACCAGGTTAGCTATATTGAAACCAGATTGTATTATATGTAATGAATTATATAATATACAGACTCTTGGCTATAAGCTTTCGGCAACAGCCTCCAGTTATGGCTCGGTGTCAGAGCACTGCACCATAGCACTGTATGCCGGTCGCGGGTTCGCTTCTAGCCGGAAGGCCTTAGTCCATTCATTTCTTGCAACCTGTCCCGGTTTTGCCTTAAAATGTATTTATTCTAACATCAGAATTTTCCTTCATTTGGAATTCTTAATCTTCTAAGAACATACAGTTTGTCGTGTAAAATTCATTTATTACTCGTCTCAATAATTGTCTGTGCGTTGACAGTCTAACTTTTTATCATGAATTTGATTATATACATTTTTTGAATTAAAATCAGTATTTAGAACGTGTAATGTAGTGCAAAAAAATACTAATCTCCATTACGTGCTTTTACACTATTTTCGACATATTTAAGTTCTCCATTTCTGTTATATCATGCACTTACTTTAAGAACTTACAGTTTTGTTGTTTTCTCAAATGTAGTATATAGGAAATATAGAGTCGGTATTTTCTTATACAACTAAATCATAGATAATGGAGGGGAACTGGATAGGGGAACTTAAGTTCAGCAGTGTCTGATGTTAGCCATGTGGAACCACCCATTAGGTGCAATTAGCCGCTTATAAATGTATAATTATAGTTTGCAAGTTGTGCAAACATCGTTTCCGGTTTAGTAAGTTTCCTATCCTGTTCCCCTTCCATTATCTATGACTAAATATGTAAATGTTAATGCATGCAGAATTGAATTAACTCATAACCAATACAATTCCGTTTCGATTCTGTAAATTTGTCAGTAGAGCCCTACGAGCCCTACGCACTCTAGCTTTTCTTCTTAAGTTGAAACAAACACTATTATAAAAAGCTTTTGTACGTCTGACTTTGTGCTGACGCGGGAACTACAGGTATACCTGCTAGTAATGACAATTAAAGTAAACTATCATAAAATACTCTATAATTAAATTACTAGAGTCTCGTGTCAAAACCTGTACTAAAATCTATATATAATACACGGAGGGGCGATTTTTTAGATAAATTTGAAAAATAAAAATAATTTAAGCTTCACAATCTCAAAAACAGTTAATTTGTTTCAGATTAGACAAGTGGGTTCATTTGTTATTGTTTTAATCAGTCTTTCCTAAATGAACGAACATAAATATTGTAGGTATATAAAATAATTATATATGTTTGTACATCACTCACTTATTTCTCGGCCTAGCAATTCCACATGCCTTATTTGCTGCCCGAAATTTCTGAAGTTTATCTGCATGTGTGGTTAAGTTTAGTGCATATATAGTGTTAACGCGTTTATATAAAAAACCCCCAAATTTATTAATTATAAAACAAAATCTTTAATCTAATCGAATGAGTTTCTTATTATCGTTTCAAAAAGGTTAGGTTATTAAAGAATTATTGGATGAGGCTTAGCAGGATATCAGAATTATTCAGACCGAGGTCAGCGTTATATCTGCCGAAGCGAAGCTGAGGCAGATAACGCTGACCGAGGTCTGAATAATTCTGATATCCTGCGTAAGCCGAATTCAATAATTCTTTTATTATTCATTCTGCAACGAAAGTCAGCCATGCGAATAAAAATCAAAACAGACAAAAACGTCAAACTCAAACTTATATTTTTTATTAACAAATAAGCCACAAAAATAACAATATCAACACACAACAATAAAAAATACGCGGGCACCGTATGGACATGACAAATACGACATTTATTTGTCATGTCCAAATTTTCCACATGACAAATACGAGATTTATTTTGTCTGCGCCGAAATACGAATAATTATATGTAGGCTCTCAACCAATGAGAATACGAGAATATAGTACAATGAATAATAATGGTTATTGTTAATAGTGGTTATTTTTACTGGTAATGCATGTCGTGCGCGTAGTAATAGAATTCTTTGATGAACCGTGCTCGTGGTGGATGGTTAGCGTTCGTTGAAATAACATTTGTTGAATGAAGTTTTGTTTTATTTTATTTTAATTTTACACTACTCAAATTAATTGTTGTTTATGTACTGTTTAATAAACGAGCAGGAGTATTTTATCAGATATAAAGACACGAGGTGAGACCGAGTGTTTTTATATCTGATAAAACACGAACTGCGAGTTTATTAAACGGCTTCAAAAACGAACCACTTGGTAAGTTCATTGGCGTAGTAAGTTTGAAAAATAACCTTGTCTGAGCCGAGAAAATCAAAGCTAAAGTTTATGTAAATCAGGAGGTATCTTTAGCACATATAACTTTAATTTCTTTTGAATTTTCCTCATGAATTTTTAATGCGTTTCTGAATAATTTCATAATACATACACAAACTACAGATATTAGCATTGTGGGACAATCTCAGCAGTTAATGTCATCAAGGATGCAAATATGATTATAGATGATTTTCACCAGGATTCTGACCAACCAATCACAATTAAATAATTATAAGAGTTCAAAAAATGTAGAATTCTGCTTAGTGTTTTAGATAGATCAAAGTGAAAAGGTGGTAAAGTGTTGAGATTAGCTTTGAAAACGAAATACTGACGTTTCAAGCGGAGCCCTTCAGCGGAGTAAATATTGTGAATTTGATGAATGGCTCAGTTCGAAACGTCAGTATTTTGTTGTCAAAACTATTCTCAGCAGACTTTTCACTTTGCTCTATAAATCTCTTCAATTGTATATTGGATGCAGTGCTCTAGCACAATAAAATAATTACTTATAAGTTTTCTTTAACTCCTTTACTACCGAGGGCTCCCAACTGACAAGTAAAAAGGTCCGGCGTTAGACAGCAACACCCTCCGTGGCTCAGTGGTCAGAGCGTTGCACTAAAATCGCAAGGTCGTGTGTTCAATTCCTGCCGGAAGGCCTGTGTAGTTGCATTTTTCGCAACTGGTCCCGGTTTGGTCTTAAAATGTATATATTCTACACTCGAATTTTCCTTCACCCAAAATCATTAGAACATGCTATGTAATGGAGTGAAATGCCCAATATCACTTATAATATACCCAATTCTCTCCTGGCATTACCACCTTATTATATATACAGAACTCGGGATCAAGCTCTCGGCAACGCCCTCCGTGGCTCAGTGGTCAGACCGTTGCACTAGAATCGCAAGGTCGTGTGTTCAATTCCTGCCGGAAGGCCTGTGTAGTTGCATTTTTCGCAACTGGTCCCGGTTTGGTCTTAAAACGTATATATTCTACACTCGAATTTTCCTTCACCTTAAATCCTTAGAACGTGCTATGTAATCGAGTGAAATGCCCAATATCATTTGTAAAGTACTAAAGTCTGCTTCGTTCAAAAACAAACCATACGGTAGGCAAAGACTTAAAGTGCACATGAAACGAAAATTAAGTTTGTCTTATTTGAAAGAACACTTAAAATGATAGAAACCATAACCAGCCGACAATTTTAAAAAATAAAGAATAAAACATAATCCGAAAATCGTCATCTTGTGACTTGATATTCAAGTTAAAAACAAGATAAGACAAAATGAGAGGTAATATTTCGACTCTATTTCAAAGTCATTATCAAACCAATGATATCATTGGTTTGATAATGACTTTGAAATAGAGTCGAAATATTACCTCTCATTTTGTCTTATCTTGTTTTTAACTTGAATATCAAGTCACAAGGTGACGATTTTTGGATTATGTTTTATTCTTTAAAATGATAGAGTAACATCTTTTGTAGTTTTTCGTTTCCTTGCTTCGTTGTTGAGATATTTCAGTTTGTTTGAAATGTAAATTAAACAACTTGGCGTCACATGTGCATAATGAGTTATCAGAGAAGGTTATATATCTTTGCTATTATCAAACCAAACTTAATTCGAATGAAGTATGTGCGTGTGTTTCTCTCACAACGCCAAACATGTAGAATGTTCAATTGATTATGTTTGATAATAGCAAAGATATGTAACCTTCTCTGATAACTCATTATGCACATGTGACGCCAAGTTGTTTAATTTACATTTCAAACAAACTGAAATATCTCAACAACGAAGCAAGGAAACGAAAAACTGCAAAAGATGTTGCTCTATCATTTTAAGTGTTCTTTCAAATAAGACAAACTTAATTTTCGTTTCATGTCATACTTTAATGAAAAACGTCTACTAACTGGTTTTATTTATACGTAATTTTCTCAGGAGATCTTTGGATACGAAATTTCTGTAACATTTGGCGATTACCGTCGTCCTGAGCAGATAGCTTTTCGGAAGTCAAAAGACTATGGTGTGACGTATGAACCGTGGCATTATCTAGTCTCACCACCAGCCATGGACCAATGTCGTGATGTGTTTAATATGGGAGTCACTTACAATCCAGATAAGGTGGACACAGTCATATGTCAGCAGTATCCAAATTATTTTCCACTCGAGTACAACGAAACAGTAAGTTGTATTGTATTGTATTGTATTGTATTGTATTGTATTGTATTGTATTGTATTGTATTGTATTGTATTGTATTGTATTGTATAGCTGAGCTGGTTTTCAGCCTATGGCGTACGCTGATTGGGTGCTGAGAGGTCCAGAAAAAATGCGTATTGTCCTCCCGGACTGTGATAGGTCAATACGCTTTTAAGTTTTGGCGGGAAATATTTTGAACAATAATACGTCTTGGGTCAGTGTTTCTTCTCTTGAAAACTGTGCATCTTTAGCGAAGCAAATAAGCGAAGTAATAAATAAAGTAATCTGAAGACGAACGCAAAAAAACCCAAAAAAAAACAGAGAAGAAAACGAACCAAAAGTTATATAATAAATTCTTCATTAACCTCGTTTGATATTTATATCTTTTCACTTGTTTTTCTTGGCACTACAACATCCATTTTTGGGGTTGTTTTTTGCCGAGATTTCGCTTTGTGAGACCAAGATCCCAACCGGGCTGGCACTATTTACACTTACACGCGACAAAATTTGTTTTTATCAGCTTTTTACTACATATTAACAATTCACAAATTCTGTTTGTTCATGTACAGTTCACATTTAACGTACCAGAACTGATAAATTATGCAATTAGCACAACAAGCAAGCCAAGCCCTCATGTAAACACAATAAAAATCATCTCGGCAAAGCGGGCTGGATAAACACCCTCTTAGTTGTTGTTGTTGTTGTTGTTGTTGTTGTTGTTGTTGTTGTTGTTGTTGTTGTTGTTGTTGTTGTTGTTGTTGTTGTTGTTGTTGTTGTTGTTGTTGTTGTTGTTGTTGTTGTTGTTGTTGTTGTTGTTGCTGCTGCTGTTGTTGTTCTCGTATTTTTTGTTGTTCTCGTCGTTGTCATTGTTATTTTTTCTTGTATAGTTTACCATCGATATGAATGGTCGACAACGCGGAGATGGAAGCAGTAATTCGGACTATCACAGTCCTGAAATATTGGTAAGAATAAGACAAGAGACAGAATACTTTATTCCTAGCTAATGGAATACAAAAATTAAATAGAAAATAGACATGTTTGGTATAGGTTACTAAAGAAAAATGGTCTGCTTTATTTTTGTACATTCGCTATAAGTATTTGAGTTTGACGAACGTCTACCAAACGGTCTGTTTCTTCCATCATCACCATCACCATCATCACCATCATCATCATCATCATCATCATTATCATCATCATCATCATTATCATCATCATTATCATCATCATCATCATTATCATCATCATTATCATCATCATTATCATTATCATCATTATCATCATCATCATCATCATCCTCATCATCATTATCATCATCATCATCTTCATCATCATCATCATCATCATCATCATCATCATCATCATCTTCATCATCATCATCATCATCTTCATCATCATCATCATCATCATCATCATCATCATCATCATCATCATCATCACCATCACCATCACCATCATCCTCATCATCATCATCATCATCATCATCATCATCATCATCATCATCATCATCATCATCATCATCATCATCATCAAGGCCGTCCGTCAGGACGCCCCAGTGTTGTGATGATAACTCCCATCCACGGGCTCCCCAAGTGGCGGATAGGGGAAAGGCCTCTAGATATAGAGGTTAGCTGCGAATATATTGAATAAGCAGTGCCGGACAAAATCAGGGGTTGCCCTTTAGCAAGGCATAGTTCCCGTGTAGCCACCCGAGCAGGGTTACGCAGAGGAAAACATCGGCAGCAGGTTGTTGGATTTAGTCATTGGCAGTACCTAACAGACCTGGTCTCTGGCATTGAACTAAGAAGGTGTCACGCAGATGATCTTAAACGCTAGACAATGGGTGAGACCCAAATATTCCGAGTTAGATGGAAACTGCGGGAACACATGGAGTAGCGTCCTGTGTCTCCTATAACATGCGCAACCGAAACCTATTTC
The DNA here is from genome assembly GCA_964035015.1 of Corallium rubrum. Classification (NCBI taxonomy): domain Eukaryota; kingdom Metazoa; phylum Cnidaria; class Anthozoa; order Scleralcyonacea; family Coralliidae; genus Corallium; species Corallium rubrum. Next base: position 11,048,994 of record OZ036000.1, on the reverse strand, counting down.
TTCCAATCATGTAGCTTCTACTTAATTTACTACTTGAAAAGTAGTAGTATAGCCCGTCGCTGTATTTTAGTGTTAGCTAGTGTTACGCTCAGTAGTGTGATTTTAGATATTTTCTTCAACGTATAGAGCTGGATGAAAATTACTAACCTAGAGATTACATTCACTGGCTTGTATCAGAAATTTGATCGATTATCAACGGCTTGGGTGAGTAACTTTACTAGCTTGGACATGACTGAGAATTGAGGTATTTTACTGTCACCAGCGATCAAGAGACTGTGGGTTCGAGTTTCGTTTGTGAACATAAAACTTGCGACTGTTTGCGAATCTGGTCTACATAAATATATATATATATATATATATATATATATATATATATATATATATATATATATATATATATATATATATATATATATATATATATATATATATATATATATATATATATATATATATATATATATATGTAAGAGATAAAGCCCGAGAACGAGGGCTGTATGCTATATACAGCCCCGAGGACGCGAAGCGTCCGAGGGCTGTATATCGCATACAGCCCGACGTTCGAGGGTTTTATCTGACTTATTTCACGATTGAGGAGGTTTTCCAGCAAACTTATGTCTTTTTTTCTACCTTGGACAAAGATTTTCCTAGTTTTTTTCTTCATTTCTTTTCTAATTAGTATTCAAGGGCTGTATGCTATATACAGCCCGCGGTACATCAAAGAAAACCAACTCAATCGTGAAATAAGTATATATATATATATGTATATATATATATATATATGTATATATATATGTATATATATATATATATGTATATATATATATATATATATATATATATATATATGTATATATATATATATATATATATATATATATATATATATATAATTTTATTTTAATAATTTTGCCAATAATAACAATAACAATATACACAGTAAATAATTTGGCAGGGTTACCGCAACAGCTAGTTGTCAATTACTGCGGGCCCAAAATATAAATAACAACAACAACAATAACCACATAGTCAACACGAAAACAACTAACAACGACGCTTTTTCGGTGTGTGAACAAACGAAAGCCTGACCCTGATATTCATGACCCTGTCACTGAGCTTAATCCTAACCGTATAATAACCGTATAATATATATATATATATATATATATATATATATATATATATATATATATATATATATAAAAATTTATTTTTTATAGCATCATTATGCCGTACGGGAAATTGGTCTTACCGGCAAGTGTAATTGCAACGGTTATGCCGATGGCTTCAACTGTCTTTTAAATCCCGTAAGTCGACAACGAGAGTGCAAGTGTCAGGGGAATACCTGTGGACTGTATTGTGAAAAGTGCTGTCCTGCGTTTAACCAGTATCCATGGCAACAAGGAAATGGCGCACCGTGGATGTGGAATGGTACTATGGCATGTGAAGGTATTGACTACCTTGATTGAAATTAGCATATTTTGTTGTTGAGGCTGGCATGTTGAAATAAAGTATGATGTAGTATGGTATGGTATGGTATGGTATGGTATGGTATGGTATGGTATGGTATGGTATGGTATGGTATAGTATGGTATGGTATAGTATGGTATAGTGTGGTGTAGTACGGTATACAGTAAAAATCCGCTAACAAGAACCTACCACTATTAAGAACCTCGGGCTGAAATTAAGAATTTATTTATACAAGAATATATAAGAATATATAAGAATATATAAGAATATAAGAACCTATCCCAGGCTGATTTGGTAAAATGTAGGTTCTTGTTAGCGGATTTTTACTGTACTGTGGTGTGGTATAGTGTCGTGTGGTGTGGCATGGTAGTAGATAGGCCACAGGTATAGCTACTTATGGTGTAGTGTGGTATGGTGTGGTATCGTATTTCCTTCACTAAACATCAACGGGAATTTAGTCCCATTATAGTGAATGGTAAGTGTCTTGATGTCGTAACAAGTGCAAAGTTATTAGGTTTAACCATCAGTAAGGATCTTACAAGAAATGCTCATATAAACGATCTAGTTAAGAAGGCATCGAAACGTCTTTACTTCTTAGTCCAGCTTAAGAGGGCCAACGTATTACCTCATGATCTTGTTCTATTCTATATCGCTTATATAAGATCTATCTTAGATTACGCAGTTCCGGTATTCTACTATTCCTTGCCAAATTACCTTAGCAAAGAGCTAGAAAGAATAGAGAAATGCGCCCTAGGTATTATCTTTCCAAATTTAGAGTATCACAAATCTTTAGAAATCCTACACATAGAGAGATTATCTAATTATCATAAGAATATTTGTATAAAAATGTTCAACGAAATTGCGAATGATGTAGGCTAGATCACAATATTCACCACCTAATACCAGACATTAGGAGTTCAAGCTACAATATTAGAAAGATTAGGAAGTTCGCAGTTCCACAGCACAAGACGAACCGTTTTGCAAATTCGTTTTTTATTGCTTCATGTCAAAACATTTTAGTTTAGAACTTTTAACATTGCTCTAATTTGTATGCTTCCAACAGTTTGTAAACATCATAACCTAACTTTAGGATTCAATATTGTAATATATTATAATCATTCTTATTAGAATTTGTTAGTAGTATTGTTGTCATTTAAATATTATTATCATGTAAATACATAATTCAGCCATTGGCTGCCAGTATTTATTTAAATAAACTATCTATCTATCTGGTGTTGTGTGGTGTGGTGTGGTATGGTGTGGTGTAGTATGGTATGTTGTGGTGTGGTATGGTATGGTGTGGTGTGTTGTGGTGTGGTATGGTATGGTATGGTGTAGTGTGGTATGGTATGGTGTGGTATGGGGTATATAGTATGGTAGTGTGGGGTATGTAAATTTACATATGAAGAGTAGAACTCAAAGTTTATTGTAATTCTATATAGCATGTAATTGTCACAACCATTCCGATATCTGTGTCTATAATCAAACTGTTGCTGATAATGGACTCAGTTTGGATATAAATAGCCAGCGCAGAGGAGGAGGAATGTGTCTTGACTGCAAGGTAGGGTGAAAGTATCTGCTAAATATCTTTGAATTTTTGAACACTTTTTCTAGTTGACTATATAGCACAACTAAGAGAATGTAAACTTAGGTTGTTAACCTTTGAGTATTCTTTTCAGCATAACACTGATGGAGTAAACTGTGAAAAATGCAAGAAACATTATTATAGACCTTTGAATCAAAGTAAAACTTTCATGGATACGTGTAAAGGTTAGTGGTAATTCAGCACGTTTCATTTTCTGCTTCATTTCATTCCATCCTATTCTATTTTATTCTGTTTCATTCTATTCCGTTCTATTCTAGGCTTTCCTGTCCTATCTCTTTATATTCTTTGTAATTTCGATCCTTCTTTTTCAATTTTAAGAATGTGGTTGTAATGTCGCTGGAACACTAAATCTTCCGAACATTACGTATCTTGATTGCGTTCGTGATGAACTTGAGATGAAACGTCATGCAGGAAAGGTCTGTTTTTTTTATCTCAGCAACAAAATAATATTCCCTTTAGCGACTCGTGTAGACAGGTTTTTTTGTGAATTAATATTGATTTTTCGTTAGGCACCTGGTGACTGTTACTGTAAGGAGAATGTCATTGGCAGAACGTGTTCTTTGTGTAAAGACGAGTTTTACGAATTGCAATCCAGTAATACTAATGGATGCAAAGGTAGAATTTAGGTAGAAAAAAGGGGGTTACAAACACGAGAGGACAATGACTGAAAATCACGAGACTGTTAACCGAGTACTTTTCATTGTTCTCGAGTGTTTGTAAAACATGAGAGAATAATGAAAATCACGAGGCTGCAAGCGAAGTGATTTTTATTGCTTTCGAATGTTTTACAAACACGAGGGAATATTGGAAATTACGAGGTAATAGGCCGAGTGATTTTTGTTGTTCTTTAGTGTTTGCAACCCCTGGTAAAACACGATACACGAGTTTATGAAATAGCTTCTCAATCGTCAATTGTATAGTAGAGGGGCTTGGTGTTATTGGTGCATCAACCTCGTCCCCAGGGCATTTTGCCTCCACGTTGGGAGGTCGGCGAAAATGGCCCTGGCATCGGCTGGTCGATTCTATAATCGGATTGGCCGGTTTAAAAACTTGATTAATTCAGATACAGTGTAATTTATTCATCAAAATATGAATTGCAATAAATCCACTCTGCGAAGTCCATCCAAAGAATTGTAACGATAGCTTTGGTTAAAGTCAAGAACAACATTAGATATATGTTTCTTCCCGACATTTAAATGTATCCTGGATAATCGTGGGGAGTATCATGATGAATAACGCTAGCCAGTTGCATTTATGATAAAGGTTCACATGAGTGATTCGGCAGAGCGTTAAATATTTCTTATTTATTATTCATGTATACGTATTATACAAAAACGAAACACAAAGACCGCATACATTTTCTTGCCAAAACACCCCAAAATTCTGGGTGTCACGTGACCAGCCGATGCCAGGGCCATTTTCGCCGACCTCCCAACGTGGAGGCAAAATGCCCTGGGGACGAGGTTGGGTGCATATTAGATTACACAATGTTTCACGTTGAATTTATAATTAAGAAATGTGGTAATGAACGGTCTTTTGTTTGAGCCATTTATTATCTCATTTCTTAATTATGAATTCACTCAGCGTGACCTTTACCGGGTTACAAAACTCATACACATGACCACATATTTTTCTTTGATTGGCTAATTAGCTCATGAATTATTAATGAGTTTGAGAAATATGTGTAATCAATGTGGATTGTCCTGATTTTGATAACTCAACTTTAAATTTTTGTTGTTTTCGCAGGTTGTCATTGCTACTTGCCCGGCACTGTTAATCGTTCAAATATTTGTGAAAAGGTAAAATGATATTTGTAGATCCGTGTTTGTGTTTGTGTTTGTGTTTGTGTTTGTGTTTGTGTTTGTGTTTGTGTTTGTGTTTGTGTTTGTGTTTGTGTTTGTGTTTGTGTTTGTGTTTGTGTTTGTGTTTGTGTTTGTGTTTGTGTTTGTGTTTGTGTTTGTGTTTGTGTTTGTGTTTGTGTTTGTGTTTGTGTTTGTGTTTGTGTTTGTGTTCGTGTTCGTGTTCGTGTTCGTGTTCGTGTTCGTGTTCGTGTTCGTGTTCGTGTTCGTGTTCGTGTTCGTGTTCGTGTTCGTGTTCGTGTTCGTGTTCGTGTTCGTGTTCGTGTTCGTGTTCGTGTTCGTGTTCGTGTTCGTGTTCGTGTTCGTGTTCGTGTTCGTGTTCGTGTTCGTGTTCGTGTTCGTGTTCGTGTTCGTGTTCGTGTTCGTGTTCGTGTTCGTGTTCGTGTTCGTGTTCGTGTTCGTGTTCGTGTTCGTGTTCGTGTTCGTGTTCGTGTTCGTGTTCGTGTTCGTGTTCGTGTTCGTGTGTTCGTGTTCGTGTTCGTGTTCGTGTTCGTGTTCGTGTTCGTGTTCGTGTTCGTGTTCGTGTTCGTGTTCGTGTTCGTGTTCGTGTTCGTGTTCGTGTTCGTGTTCGTGTTCGTGTTCGTGTTCGTGTTCGTGTTCGTGTTCGTGTTCGTGTTCGTGTTCGTGTTCGTGTTCGTGTTCGTGTTCGTGTTCGTGTTCGTGTTCGTGTTCGTGTTCGTGTTCGTGTTCGTGTTCGTGTTCGTGTTCGTGTTCGTGTTCGTGTTCGTGTTCGTGTTCGTGTTCGTGTTCGTGTTCGTGTTCGTGTTCGTGTTCGTGTTCGTGTTCGTGTTCGTGTTCGTGTTCGTGTTCGTGTTCGTGTTCGTGTTCGTGTTCGTGTTCGTGTTCGTGTTCGTGTTCGTGTTCGTGTTCGTGTTCGTGTTCGTGTTCGTGTTCGTGTTCGTGTTCGTGTTCGTGTTCGTGTTCGTGTTCGTGTTCGTGTTCGTGTTCGTGTTCGTGTTCGTGTTCGTGTTCGTGTTCGTGTTCGTGTTCGTGTTCGTGTTCGTGTTCGTGTTCGTGTTCGTGTTCGTGTTCGTGTTCGTGTTCGTGTTCGTGTTCGTGTTCGTGTTCGTGTTCGTGTTCGTGTTCGTGTTCGTGTTCGTGTTCGTGTTCGTGTTCGTGTTCGTGTTCGTGTTCGTGTTCGTGTTCGTGTTCGTGTTCGTGTTCGTGTTCGTGTTCGTGTTCGTGTTCGTGTTCGTGTTCGTGTTCGTGTTCGTGTTCGTGTTCGTGTTCGTGTTCGTGTTCGTTGTTCGTGTTCGTGTTCGTGTTCGTGTTCGTGTTCGTGTTCGTGTTCGTGTTCGTGTTCGTGTTCGTGTTCGTGTTCGTGTTCGTGTTCGTGTTCGTGTTCGTGTTCCCGTCTTTATATCCACATTCGTGTCTACGTCTATGTCTGTGTCTATATCTGTGTCTATGTCTGTGTTCAAGTCCACGTTCTTGTTTATGTTTATGATCAGGTTCATGTCCACGTCTATGCCTACGTCTATATCTATGTCCATATGTGTCTATATATCAAGGTCTAGTGAAATAGCAATTCATTAAACTGTGAACTCCTTAGCAAAAACGATTTTATTTTCTAAACAACTAGGGCGGTAATGGCCAATGCCTTTGCAAAGACAATACACAAGGAAGAGATTGTGCGCAGTGCAAATCTGGGTTCTACAATTTGAGAGATGACGACGTCAGCGGTTGTGAAGGTAATCGGATTTCTATATCGACTATTTCACAAAGTTTTAGCAACATCAAGCGGTTGATCGCGTCCCATTCTTGTATGTGTGCCTTTAAATAACTTTTGTTTTTTACACGATTATATCGTAGATTGTGGTTGTGATCCCGGTGCCGCTGTTCCGGGTACATTTTGTAACAACATAACCGGAACTTGTGAATGTTTTCCACACATTTACGGGAAACAGTGTAAGAGGTGGGTGCTATCAGTTATTCCTCTGATTGCCAATTTTTGAACTATTAAAACATTCTCGTTGTGTTTTTCTAGCATCGAAGTTGGTTGTTACTATCCCGACCTTCATCATATCTCTGCTGAAAGAAATATTTATCAGCAAGCTAGTGTAAGTACTTTGGAGTACAATGGTACGCATGCGTGAGATTTATGGATTGGGTGCACTGGTGCACAGTCAATAAATAATGAATGACTGTCGAAAATAGTGAAGACAGTGAGCTCACAAACCATCGTCTACAGCCTGAACAGTTGTATTTTACCTCACCTGAAGCACACGATAGACCAGAAACGTTTGGGTTTAATTGTACTAATCCAATCGAGTGACCTACCCACGCACTCACTCACTTGCTTGCTCACTCACTCGATGGCTCTCTTACTCTCTTTCCCACCCCCCACTCACTTGCTTTAGTCTTACTCGCTTCCCCACCCCCCACTCACTTGCTTGCTCGCTCACTCGCGCACCTACAAACCCAAGAAACCAGCTAACAACCCACACATCCATTTATCTAATCAACCACTTACTTACCCACTTACCTGCCTCTTGCCTGCCTACCTACCTCCTTACCTTCTTATCTATATACCTACTTACCTACTTACCTACCTACCTACCTACCTACCTACCTACCTACCTACCTACCTACCTACCTACCTACCTACCTACCTACCTACCTACCTACCTACCTACCTACCTACCTACCTACCTACCAAATTACTTACTTTACTTTACTTTACTTACTTACTTACTTACTTACTTACTTACTTACTTACTTATTTACTTACTTACTTACTTACTTACTTACTTACTTACTTACTTACTTACTTACTTACTTACTTACTTACTTACTTACTTACTTATTTACTTACTTACTTACTTATTTACTTACTTACTTACTTACTTACTTACTTACTTACTTACTTACTTACTTACTTACTTACTTACTTACTTACTTACTTACTTACTTATTTGCTTACTTACTTACTTACTTACTTACTTACTTACTTACTTACTTACTTACTTACTTACTTACTTACTTACTTACTTACTTACTTATTTACTTACTTACTTACTTACTTACTTACTTACTTACTTACTTACTTACTTACTTACTTACTTACTTACTTACTTACTTACTTACTTACTTACTTATTTGCTTGCTTACTTACTTACTTACTTATTTACTTACTTACTTACTTACTCACTTACTTACTTACTTACTTACTTACTTACTTACTTACTTACTTACTTACTTACTTACTTACTTACTTACTGACTTACTGACTTACTGACTTACTGACTTACTGACTTACTGACTTACTTACTTACTTACTTACTTACTTACTTACTTACTTACTTACTTACTTACTTACTTACTTACTTACTTACTTACTTACTTACTTACTTACTTACTTACTTACTTACTTACTTACTTACTTACTTACTTACTTACTTACTTACTTACTTACTTACTTACTTACTTACTTACTTACTTACTTACCTAGGTAAGCTACCTATGTCTACTAATGTACATGCCACCGGTGCAAAAAAGAATCCATACCTTCTCGCTACTTAATACTATCTTTGTGTATACACTTTCACTCATATGTGCTTAACCTTTCTCGTTAACGTGTTCAGTGTGTTGCAATCTCAATAAGTCTTCTTTTCTTGCCTTCAGTCTAGGCTCTCCGTATTATTGGATATACCAAAGAGTGGTTATTTCCGCATTATGATCGGCTACTCGTTGAAAATCTCTGAGAATGCTGAAGTAGATATCCAATTCCTTTCCAACTCAGACCATACTGTAATAAATTCTACCTCAAAGACTTTTTCCAAATGTTTGACCTACTGTCATCACAGGATGTCGTCTTCATTTCTTTATTTAAGTAAAGGAAAAGTTCGTGTTGTTGTAAACACGTCTCAGGAAGATTTAAAACTGGTTAGTGCAACACTTGTTGTATTTATTATTTGTCGTATTGTCTTCCCTTTTGGCGATGATTGCTTTCCCCCCGCCCCCTTGCCTTGCGCCCAATGTTTCCAAATAATTAGCCGGGTCGCATGCTAATGGTTGTTTAGCCTTACGTGTTTGTGGATTTTTATTGTGTGCAGGATAAAGTTGTCGCAATTCCTCAAGAGTTCTTTGTCAATACAGTTCTTGGTGTAAGAGCTTCTTCGAACTTTCAATTCCAGTGCAACATTGATGATAACGACATGAGGTAAACACTTTAGTTTTATTAGAAAGAGGTACAGTATATGTGTCTGTCTGTCTGTCTGTCTGTCTGTCTGTCTGTCTGTCTGTCTGTCTGTCTGTCTGTCTGTCTGTCTGTCCGTCCGTCCGTCCGTCCGTCCGTCCGTCCGTCCGTCCGTCCGTCCGTCCGTCCGTCCGTCCGTCCGTCCGTCCGTCCGTCCGTCCGTCCGTCCGTCCGTCCGTCCGTCCGTCCGTCCGTCCGTCAGTCCGTCCGTCCGTCCGTCCGTCCGTCCGTCCGTCCGTCCGTCCGTCCGTCCGTCCGTCCGTCCGTCCGTCAGTCCGTCCGTCCGTCCGTCCGTCCGTGTGTGTCTGTGTGTCTGTGTGTCTGTGTGTCTGTGTGTCTGTGTGTCTGTGTGTCTGTGTGTCTGTGATCACAGCCTAAGTGATCACAGCCTAATTTATGCTATTCGAAAAATCTCTATCTCTACTTCAAGGAAGACATCGCATACTGTTATCAAAAACCGTAGTCTAAAGAACTTTGACCCGCAAAAGTTTAGAGAAGATTTGCAATGTCTTCCTTGGTATAATTTGAGCAATCTCCACAATCCTAATTACAGATGGGAGACATGGAAATCCATGTTTTTATCTGTCGTTGATAAACATGCTCCTTTTAAGAAAAAAAGGATAAAAAATAAGAAAAGCCCATGGATGACAGCCGAGCTAAAGAAGCTCTTGATAAGACGTGATCGTCTAAAATCTGTTGCTGTGAAAAGTGGAGATTCAAACGATTGGCTCAATTATAGAAAAGAGAGGAATAACTGTAATAACCTACTAAGAAAGACAAAATCTGACTATTACCATAACTATATTCACACTAACTCGGGTAACTCGAAGGAACTTTGGAAAGCGATTAACCAATTAACCTCTAGAAATGTAAGGTCAGATAATAATATATCAAAGTTAATAATCGGAACGCAATCAATAACCGACCAAGCCGATATCGCTGAGCATCTAAATAAGCATTTTGTTGGGATAGGACCAGAATTGGCATCCTCTCTTGACGAAAGCAATGAAATCTTTTACAGATTACATTAAACCAGTGGCAACTAATTTCTCGCTGAAATACATTACACCATTTACTGTTTACAATCTTTTGGCCTCAGCTTCAGAGAAAAAGGCCACTGGTCTTGATGGTATTCCAAGTAAATTAGTTAAAGAAGCTGCGTCGGTGATCGCTGTTTCATTGTGTGATATATTTAATCTGTCAATTCAAACAAGCATATTTCCCAGTGACTGGAAATTAGCGAAGGTCATTCCAATTCACAAGGGAGATGCTAAAGATGCTATGAATAATTACAGACCTATTTCAGTGTTATCGATAATTGCTAAGGTCTTTGAGCGAATTGTCTATGAACAACTTTATGAGTATGTTACAGAAAACAATATACTATCCCAATGTCAATCTGGTTTTAGACCTTATCATTCTACGACAACTGCGCTCTTAGACGCTACAACTGAATGGCTTAGTAACATGGACCTAGGGTGCCTAAATTCAGTAGTTTTTCTGGACCTCGCCAAAGCATTCGACACAGTTGACCATGATATATTGCTTCATAAACTTTCGCTTTATGGGGTTTGTAATTTATCGCTAAATTGGTTTCGATCCTACTTAACCAACCGAGAACAAAGATGCTATATAAATGGTCACTTGTCTAAGTTACAGGTCTTAAAATGTGGGGTTCCACAAGGCTCCATTCTCGGTCCATTGTTGTTCCTTATTTACATTAATGACCTTCCCTCCTGCATAAAACATTCTAATCCAAGAATGTATGCAGACGATACTAATATCACAACTACAGGCTCATCAGTTGTAGAAATTAGCAATTCAGTAAATTCTGACCTAACTAATTAAGGGAATGGTTAATCGCCAACAAGCTTAGCCTTAATGTCACAAAAACGGAACAGATGTTCATTGGTTCTGATCATAACTTAGGTAAAATTAGAGATACTCCGCATATTTTCTTAAATGATCACCCTATTAAAAGGGTTACAACAGCAAAATCACTTGGAGTTTATATTGACGAGAGACTAACTTGGTCCGAACAAGTCAAAAAAATGTCCAAAAAAATTTCAAATGCAATTGGTGGGCTCCGGCAAGTTAGGCAATTTGTTCCTAGGGAGACCCTATTAACGATGTACAATTCCTTAATACAACCCCTTTTTGACTATTGTGATATTGTATGGGATTGTATGCCAATAACTACGGCAGATAGATTGCAAAAACTACAAAATCGTGCCGCACGAGTTATTACACGTCAAAGTTATGAAATCAGATCCAAAGATATCAGACAAGAATTGGGATGGAGAACGTTGTCTGAAAGACGAAATATGCATAAAACAATAATGATGTCTAAAATAATACATGGACCAGGCATTGTTCCACCATATTTATCGAATTTTTTCGCTATGTCAACGGCTAACATTACATATAATTTAAGGAATAGAGAAAATTGGCTGACTTTACCCAAACCTCGGACTGAATATTTAAAAAGGTCTTTCAAATATTCAGGGGCAAAAATATGGAATGAGCTGCCAAACGAACTAAGAACCATTAAGTCGATTTCGTCATTCAAGCGTGCTCTCTCATCCCTAATAACGTAGTTGCTAATTTCTATTCGTATAATCTATTTATTTATTTCTATTTATTATAATGTCTTAAAATATTCTTAATCTTAACTAACATAAGTAACTTCTATATTTTTCTATACATACATATATACCTGTAAATATTTCATATTTTTTATAATCTCGGCTTTCGTGTAAAGCAGTGTAAATACTGACAAAATTCCGAGTTTAAATAAAGTTCTCTCTCTCTCTCTCTCTCTCTCTCTCTCTCTCTCTCTCTCTCTCTCTCTCTCTCTCTCTCTCTCTCTCTCTCTCTCTCTCTCTCTCTCTGTGTCTGTGTGTCTGTGTGTCTGTGTGTCTGTGTGTCTGTGTGTCTGTGTGTCTGTGTGTCTGTGTGTCTGTGTGTCTGTGTGTCTGTGTGTCTGTGTGTCTGTGTGTCTGTGTGTCTGTGTGTCTGTGTGTCTGTGTGTCTGTGTGTCTGTGTGTCTGTGTGTCTGTGTGTCTGTGTGTCTGTGTGTCTGTGTGTCTGTGTGTCTGTGTGTGCGTGCGTGCGTGCGTGCGTGCGTGCGTGCGTGTCTGTCTGTCTGTCTGTCTGTCTGTCTGTCTGTCTGTCTGTCTGTCTGTTTGTTTGTTTGTTTATCTGTTTGTTTGTTTGTTTGTTTGTTTGTTTGTTTGTTTGTTTGTTTGTTTGTTTGTTTGTTTGTTTGTTTGTTTGTTTGTTTGTTTGTTTGTTTGTTTGTTTGTTTGTTTGTTTGTTTGTTTGTTTGTTTGTTTTGTTTGTTTGTTTGTTTGTTTGTTTGTGTTGTTTTGTTTGTTTGTTTGTTTGTTTGTTTGTTTGTTTGTTTGTTTGTTTGTTTGTTTGTTTGTTTGTTTGTTTGTTTGTTTGTTTGTTTGTTTGTTTGTTTGTTTGTTTGTTTGTTTGTTTGTTTGTTTGTTTGTTTGTTTGTTTGTTTGTTTGTTTGTTTGTTTGTTTGTTTGTTTGTTTGTTTGTTTGTTTGTTTGTTTGTTTGTTTGTTTGTTTGTTTGTTTGTTTGTTTGTTTGTTTGTTTGTTTGTTTGTTTGTTTGTTTGTTTGTTTGTTTGTTTGTTTGTTTGTTTGTTTGTTTGTTTGTTTGTTTGTTTGTTTGTTTGTTTGTTTGTTTGTTTGTTTGTTTGTTTGTTTGTTTGTTTGTTTGTTTGTTTGTTTGTTTGTTTGTTTGTTTGTTTGTTTGTTTGTTTGTTTGTTTGTTTGTTTGTTTGTTTGTTTGTTGTCTGTCTGTCTGTCTGTCTGTCTGTCTGTCTGTCTGTCTGTCTGTCTGTCTGTCTGTCTGTCTGTCTGTCTGTCTGTCTGTCTGTCTGTCTGTCTGTCTGTCTGTCTGTCTGTCTGTCTGTTTGTTTGTTTGTTTGTTTGTTTGTTTGTTTGTTTGTTTGTTTGTCTGTCTGTCTGTCTGTCTGTTTGTTTGTTTGTGTTTGTGTTTGTGTTTGTGTTTGTGTTTGTGTTTGTGTTTGTGTTTGTGTTTGTGTTTGCGTTTGCGTTTGCGTTTGCGTTTGCGTTTGCGTTTGCGTCTGCGTCTGCGTCTGCGTCTGCGTCTGCGTCTGCGCCTGCGCCTGCGCCTGCGCCTGCGCCTGCGCCTGCGCCTGCGCCTGCGCCTGCGCCTGCGCCTGCGCCTGCGCCTGCGCCTGCGCCTGCGCCTGCGCCTGCGCCTGCGCCTGCGCCTGCGCCTGCGCTTGCGCCTGCGCTTGCGCTGCGCTTGCGCCTGCGCTTGCGCTGCGCTTGCGCTTGCGCTGCGCTTGCGCTCGCGCCTGCGCCTGCGCTGCGCCTGCGCCTGCGCCTGCGCCTGCGCCTGCGCTGCGCTGCGCCTGCGCCTGCGCTGCGCTGCGCCTGCGCCTGCGCCTGCGCCTGCGCCTGCGCCTGCGCCTGCGCCTGCGCCTGCGCCTGCGCCTG
>OZ036000.1:10967877-11032877 GCA_964035015.1 Corallium rubrum | reverse complement strand
GGTCAGAAGCTTTGCTGACGGTCAACAATCTTTAGCAGTTATGTACTTTAGTAGTTATGTATTTCTGTATTTTTCTGTGTTTTATTTCTAGGGTTGGAACAGATAGAGAAGAGTTTTTTTGCTTATCAAACGTTTTCTCTTTAACTATTGCTTACAACCAAGGTCCTTTAAGTGAGTGGATTGTTCAACTTATTTCGCTGCATTTTTTTATTTTATATCTTGAACAGTTAAAGACATTGTGTGTTGTTCCATATTTTTATTCAAGACTGTAGCTGTAGTCCTATTGGTTCATTTAATCATACCACGTGTGATCCTTATGGTGGTCAATGTTATTGCAAGCCTGGCGTAACAGGAAGGGATTGTAGCCAGTGTCTACCAGAATTTTACAACTTTTCTATTTCTGGATGTAGTCGTAAGAGAAATTGTTGTTGTTCTTATTGATATTGGGTTTTTTCGTTTTTCCACTTTTCCTTTTTTTCTCAATATTTTGTTAATATGTTGTTGTTGTGATTGGTATGGTGGTGATGGTGGTTGTGATGGTTGTGGCATGGAGGTGGTGGTGGTGATGATGGTGGCATGGAGGTTATGGTGGTGGTGATGGTGGCATGGAGGTGGTGATGGTGTTTGTGGTGGTAGTGATGGTGGTGGTGGTGATGATGGTGGTAGTCGTGGTGGTGCTGGTGGTGATGGTGGTTGTGGTGGTGATGATGATGATGGTGGTGATGAAGGTGGTAGTGGCGATGGTGGTGGTAGTGGTAGTGGTCGTCGTTGTCGTTTATCTTCTTCCTTTCTCTTCATCTCTTCTTTGGTTCCTTTGCTGATACTATACTGTTCATTTTAGCTTGCAACTGTCAAGGTGAAAACAAACTGTGCAACTTGACAACTGGTTGGTGCCAGTGTCCTGCAAACACAATCCTGAGAACATGTCAACCTTGCGAGTGCAACAACAACTCCGACACTTGCCTCCGCTCCGGAGAATGTCTCGACTGCAAAAATAACTCTACCGGATTTAACTGTGAGAAATGCAGCCAGGGCACATATGGTAATGCTTCTGCTGCTGACTGTAAAGGTAAGCAATCCAGGTAGGAGGGAGGGACTGTGAGAAGAAGGGAGGAAAGGAGGAGATGATGGAGGGAAGAAGGAAGGGGGGAGCTAGGGGGGTGTGAGGAAAGGAGAGGGAAAGAGGTAGTGAAGGAGGAACTGAGAGAAGAAGTGGTGATGGTGGTGATGGTCGTCTTTGGGGAGCACGGATGGCGTGTGCTGTTGTATCGAAGGCGCTTTTAGCAGCCGCCACACGACACAGTTCAGACCACGGATCCCTGCTAAGCCCAAGGTGTTGATTTTACGGAGGGAGGAAAACCGAAGAACCCGGCGAAAACCCCTCGGAGCACAGGAGAAACCAACTAAACTCTACTCACATGAATCCAAAGCTCGAGAACGGGACTGTTCCCAGACAGTCACCCATCCGGGCTTAACTATTGGCGAGAGGCAGGGTCCTGCCTCGACGCGGCCACATTGAAAAATCCTTAGGAGTAATGTGATTGTAAAGATACACGTTTGATGTATTCTAATTAAAGACCATTAACCCTTTCGCCCAACGATGTCTTTAGTATTTTACTCTGGCCAACGCCAGGCGATTTTACTCGTCAATGGAGTGGCTACTGGGCGATATAGGGTTAATAGACTATCTCGGTTAACCCTTTATCGCCCAACGATGTCTTTAGTATTTTACTCTGGCTAACGCCAGACGATTTTACTCGTCAATGGAGTGACTACTGGGCGATAAAGGGTTAATAGACTATCTCGGTTAACCCTTTATTGCCCAACGATGTCTTTAGTATTTTACTCTGGCTAACGCCAGACGATTTTACTCGTCAATGGAGTGGCTACTGGGCGATAAAGGGTTAAAGGAGTGAGTGAGAGGGATTGATGGAGGGAAGGAGAAAAAGAGCGAGGGTAGGAAGGAGAGAGAGGGAATTAAGGAGGGAAGGGGAGAGAGGGTGAGGGAAGGAGTGAGGGAAGAACTGAGGGAAGATGGGAGGAATGAGGGAGTGAGAGAGGGGATGATGGAGGGAAGGAGAAAGAGACTGAGGGTAGGGAGGAGAGAGAGGGAATTAAGGAGGGAAGGAGAGAGAGGGTGAGGGAAGGAGTGAGTGAGGGGAGGAATGTGGGAGTGAGAGAGGGGATGGTGGAGAGAAGGAGGAAGAGAGTGAGGGAGGAAATGAGGGGGGGGGGGGGAGGGAGCTGGGAGGGTGGGGGTAAAAAGGGGGTAAAAAAGGATAAATAAAAAATCAATTCTTTGTCACGTAAACTTCTAAAGATATAGTCTGTTTTTCAATAATTCTTTCTCTTGTTTTGTAAGATTGCAAGTGCCATGAACTTGGTTCAGTGGATGGATTTTGTGACATCGTGACAGGGCAGTGTCACTGTAAAGCAAACATTGTTGGAAGGAATTGCACTGAGTGTCGTACCAACACGTATAATATGGGAGAGAATGGCTGTCATGATTGTCAGTGCAATTCACATGGCACTAGTACTCTCCAGTGTGATGATACAGGACAATGTCCTTGTCTTGCTAATGTTGAAGGCATGAAGTGTACGCGTTGTGTTATTGGTCACTATGGGCTACCCGAGATGGCGTGTCAAGGTTAGTCTCCTATTGGAAAATACCGAATATAAGAATATGTATATACATTTTAAGATCAATGACTTATAGTGGCTCGATAGTCTACATCATGAGAAATTGACGGTACCGAAAACGATGGCGGCGGTACATTTAACCACAGTGCTTTGCGACCTCAACTAAACATTGTTTATCACTCTAAGATGGATTAAGTAAGCAAGAATTTCATTTCTACCAAAGTTTATCGTTTTAAAGCCATATGTTCCAATATTTCTGCAAGAAACCATATTTACTGTACGCAAAGGATTGTGGTTAAATGTACAAGTCGCCATCTTTTTCTGTACGGTCAATTGCGTTTTCTTTTGATAAAAGTTTTTTTTGTAATGTTTTTTTTTTCAGCTTGTGGCTGTAGTAGTATAGGAAGTGTAAATGGAACAACATGTTCGAACGATGTGTTGGGAAAGTGTGTCTGCAAGCCAGGTGTCAGCGGAAGAGCGTGTGATACTTGCAAGAGACAGTACACCAATTTATCTGTATCTGGTTGCTCAAGTAAGTTTGATTATTTTCCATTGGTGGGTTTTCTAGACGTGGATTTTTGAAGAAAGAAAGAAACTAACTAACTAACTAACTAACTAACTAACTAACTAACTAACTAACTAACTAACTAACTAACTAACTAACTAACTAACTAACTAACTAACTAACTAACTAACTAACTAACTAACTAACTAACTAACTAACTAACTAACTAACTAACTAACTAACTAATTAACTAACTATCTAACTAACTAACTAACTAACCAACCAACCAACCAACCAACCAACCAACCAACCAACCAACCAACCAACCAACCAACCAACCAACCAACCAACCAACCAACCAACCCACCAACCAACCCACCCACCAACCAACCAACCAACCAACTAACCAACCCACCCACCCACCCACCAACCAACCCACCAACCCACCAACCAACCAACTAACCAACCAACGATGGAAATTTGTTTTAGGGTGTCCAGCCTGTCCACGAAATCTTCAAAGTGAGCTAAATGGCGTGATTGGACATTTTGTTAATGTTTCTAAGAATGTTGAGGGACTGCAGAACTTTGGTAACATGGACGATTTCTTTCAAAAAACAATCCGACGCGTGGAAATGGCAGAAGTATTGTTGTTTGTTTGTTTGTTTGTTTGTTTGTTTGTTTGTTTGTTTGTTTGTTTGTTTGTTTGTTTGTTTGTTTGTTTGTTTGTTTGTTTGTTTGTTTGTTTGTTTGTTTGTTTGTTTGTTTGTTTGTTTGTTTGTTTGTTTGTTTGTTTGTTTGTTTGTTTGTTTGTTTGTTTGTTTGTTTGTTTGTTTGTTTGTTTGTTTGTTTGTTTGTTTGTTTGTTTGTTTGTTTGTTTGTTTGTTTGTTTGTTTGTTTGTTTGTTTGTTTGTTTGTTTGTTTGTTTGTTTGTTTGTTTGTTTGTTTGTTTGTTTGTTTGTTTGTTTGTTTGTTTGTTTGTTTGTTTGTGTTTGTTTGCTTTTTCGATCGTACTTTCGTTAAATTTTTTGGTTTAGTACTCAGTTTTTTATCCATTCTTTAGCTTTCTAGTGTTGAGTATGCTAACCGTATTGCTGAATGGAAAAAGCAATGTCAAGACCTTCTTCGTCGATTTAGTATGGAATTTCTAGCAATTCGTAAACAAGTGGATCAACAGGTATTTAATTCTTTTTCTCGAATCTTTCATATTTTTTTCTCAACTCCTTAAATTTTTTTCTCGACTTTTTACATACACGATTCTTTACATTTTTTTTCCACTCTTTAAATTTTTTTCTCGACTTTTTACATTTTTTCTCGACTTTTTACTTTTTTTCTCAACTCTTTAATTTTTTTCTCGATTCTTTAAATTTTTCTCGACTTTTTAATATATTTTTACGAATCTTTTTTTGACTCTTTTTTGACTTGAATTTTAAAATGTTTTTCTCGATTCTTTCGATATTTTTCTTGATTCATGAAATTTTTTATCTCGACACTTCAAATTTCTTTCTTGATTTTTAATTTTTTTTCTAGATTTTTTAATAGTTTTGTTTCTGAACTTTTCAATTTTTTTTCTCGATTCTTCAATTTGGAATTTTCTTTTTAATAGAACAAAGAGCTTTCAAGTGCTGCTCAAATCATAGATAATGAAACTGAGAATGCGCTGGAAAAAGTATCACAAATCAAAGCCGAATCAGAAAGCTCTAAAAACTTTACCAAAGGCAAGCTGGACAGTTATTTG
Organism: Corallium rubrum; assembly: GCA_964035015.1. Taxonomy (NCBI): domain Eukaryota; kingdom Metazoa; phylum Cnidaria; class Anthozoa; order Scleralcyonacea; family Coralliidae; genus Corallium; species Corallium rubrum. The sequence continues at coordinate 11,027,997 of OZ036000.1, read as the reverse complement.
TTTGACTAATAATCCTATTTCCTATTGATTATTCAGAAACCAGAAACCAACCAAATTGAAAACGGGACGTTTGTAACGAATTTCATTAAAGGGTAGGAGCAACAAAAACAAACAAAATCAAAAGCAAACCAATGAGATGAAGATACAATCTAGTATGTTATTTAGACCCAAAGTATTCCAATAAAACAATTTAATTGCACTTATAAAGTTGCTAATCTGAATCAGTATCTGCCATCTTGGATACATTTTTGATATGCATGTAACATCACAAGCTGGGTGAAGCGAAAAATTTAGGTAGCCTTACTTTCACATATATAAGTCTGAAACTCATTTTTTGTAAATGATTTTCATTCTTGACTAACCCACAACATTTCAGTAAAAACATACCACAGAAATTCAGCTGCCAGTAGAAGAATAAGTTTCATCATGTTTACCCAACAAGATCCTTTATCCCCCAACGATGTCTTTAGTATTTTACTCTGGCTAACGCCAGACGATTTTACTCGTCAATGGAGTGGCTACTGGGCGATAAAGGGTTAATAGACTATCTCGGTTAACCCTTTATCGCCCAACGATGTCTTTAGTATTTTACTCTGGTTAACGCCAGACGATTTTACTCGTCAATGGAGACTGTGGCTACTGGGCGATAAAGGGTTAAATGAATTGAAGCTCTAAGGAACTCAATTTCAACAATATGTTAGGAACACTTTTGTTGCCGCGACAGTAAACGTATTCTTATAATTTGTAGGTATCCAGGAGTTGTTGGACGATATGACAAAGACATTTGCTAACCTAATTGAGTCAACCACTGGCGAGGTCAACAAAGCCCGGACACTTTTTCTTCATCTTTCAAACATTAGCTTGAAAGATGAGATTGGATTAGTTCAAGAGACGTTGAAAATAGCCAAGAATTTATCTCAGAGTGTAGAAGATATTTCGGTTGAGGTAATTATCGAATAATATTTTCCTACGTATCGGTACGTTGGGGTACGTTTTGGTACATTTGGGTACGTTTGGGTACATTTGGATACGTGTGGCTACGTTTGGGTAAGTCTAGGTACATTTAGGTACTTCTGGGTACGTCTGGGTACATTTGGGTATATTTTGGTACGTTGAGACACGTTTAGATACGTTTGGGTACGTTTCGATACAGGGTACTTTTGAGTATGTTGTATTTTTTATACGTTGTGGTACGTTTGGGTACATTTTGGTACGTTTTGGTAGAGTTTGGTATATCGGCTACCCTTTGTCAGTCCTTGATATGGGGGACGCGCAGTCCGTTTATATATAAGTCGGTACTCGGTATTTAAAATATACTTAATACCTGATTTTTAGTTTTTGAAATTTAAAATGTAAAAATTTGACACCATATAATAATAATTCCTTATTAAAGGTTATGTCTCAAGAAGCTCTGGCACAAGCGTTGGAATTGTCCATGAATGAAGCGATGAAACATTTCACTGAAAACCAGAACGATACGGACCAAGATCACGATGCCTTCGTTAATGAAATACGGAGAATTTACGGATCATTTTCGACTGCAACTGAGTTGATTAACAATATCAAGGTATGGGCAGTATAGAAATAGATGTAACTTTCTCAATTGGACATTTTGTCTCTTTTCTTTGTGGTTTTAGTATTTTGTCATATAAATTTGACTTTTCAATTTTGTTTTCCACACTTAGAAAATCAACGAAAAATCAAAGAACTTTATTGAGGAAGCGACTGCAATTCTACAGCTTAGTGACAACATAGTTTACGAAGCAACAGAAAATCTAGAAAAAGCGGACGAAATTTATCAAGTAGGTTGCGAATAAATTACTGCTGGATTTGTTTTGAACGAGAGGGGTAAAATAGCGTTAGAAAATATTTTTTTATGTTGATTTGTTTTGTTTTTTGTTCTAAAGAAATACAAAGACATGGTGATTCCTGTTTCTGGAGAACTCGAGATTTCCATGTTACAGTACGACTTCAGGGAAAGCGTGTTCCTTATGAAGATATTACAAGCACGTGATCTTTTGGGTCGAGACTTTCCGAGTGGCCTGTCGGATCCTTACGCTATTATATCGATTATACCAGCGTGGAGGAACCAAGGAAGTCAAAAGTCACGAATTATTAACGGTGCGTTGCACAGGAATTTCTTGATAATCCAACATGCAATCTGATGATTGTCCACACAGTTCACTACGAAATAACGCTTAATTTGTTTTGTTTGAGCTAAACATGTTGACATTTAATCGAAGTCCCTATTATTACTTAGATTTAAGCATGAGCGTGAAGTCGAATCACTGACAATAAGACGGGCAGACAAACAGACAGACAGGAAGACAAACATACAGGCAGGCAGGCAGGCAGGCAGGCAGGCAGGCAGGCAGGCAGGCAGGCAGGCAGGCAGGCAGGCAGGCAGGCAGGCAGGCAGGCAGGCAGGCAGGCAAACAGATAAAAACATAATATAAACGTAAGCGCAAACACAAATGCAAGGTTAAAAATAAAGAAAAACACGAGCACAGACACAAGCATAAGTAGAAACATAAGGACCAATGAAATGTCGGTGTGCTCTTGTGAAGTCTTAATATTGCGGCAAGAACACTGTCGCATGTGAATGAATATATTTCACATGTCATTCACATGTTTAATAATATGCTGTTGTATATTAATTTGATTTTTGTCTCTCCAGGAACGATCTCTCCTGTCTTTCCGTTCTATGATATATATCGATTTAATATCAAAGTGGACGAGATACCTCAAACTAAAGTTGTCATTACTTTGTTTGACTATGATGCTGATGGTGTTGACGATTGTCTTGGCGAGGTCGTCATTGACTTGGTTAGCGACGATTTCTTTAACAAAATTGTGACGAAGTGGTTTAAAATTCAACCAAGGGTAAGTAAGATTCTTGAACGTTTTAATATACGTTGTATACATATATAACCACTATCACTACTACTGCACCGCACCCATAATTATAACCACCACTACCCACATCACCATCATTACATCAGCATCATTAACATTACAATCATTAACACCACCATCATTAATACCACCACGACTACTGCCACAGCCACCACCACTACTATCACCTCTACTATCACCATCACTGCTACTGCCCCGCAATTACCGCTATAACCACCACTATTCACATCACCATTGTTACACCACCATCATTAACATTACAGTCATTAACACTACCATAATTAACACCACCACAACCACCACCATTACTACCACCACAACAACCACCACCACCACATCACCACTGCCATCACCGCCATTACCACAACTACAACTATCCCCCTCATCACCATCATTAACACCACCACCACTACCACGACAACCACAACCACCACCACTACCACCATGACCACTACCACCACCACAACCACCACCACTACTACCACCACTACCATCACCACTACTACCACCATGACCACTACCACCATAACCACTACCACTACCACCACCACTACCATCACCACTACTACCCCAACCACCACCACTACCACCACCAATACCAACACCACTACTACCACAACCACCACCACTACTGCCACCACTACTACCACCATGACCACTACCACCATGACCACAACCACCATGACCACAACCACCACCACTACCACCACCACTACTACCACCATGACCATTACCACCATGACCACAACTACCACCACTACCATGACCGCTACCACCATGACCACAACCACCACCACTATCACCACAACTACTACCACCATGACCACTACCACCATGACCACAACCACCACCACCACTACTACCATCACCATGACCACTACCACCATGACCACTACCACTACCACTACCACCACCACTACCATCACCATCACCACTACTACCCCAACCACCACCACTACCACCACCAATACCATCACCACTACTACCACAACCACCACCACTACTACCACAACCACCACCACTACTGCCACCACTACTACCACCATGTCCACTACCACCATGACAACTACCACCACCACTACTACCACCATGACCACTACCACCATGACCGCTTCCACTATGACCACAACTACCACCACTACCATGACCGCTACCACCATCACCACCATCACTACCACCACCACTACTACCATCACCATGACCACTCCCACCATGACCACTACCACCATCACAACCACCACCACTACCACCACCACCACCACTACTACCACCATGACCACTATCACCACCACCACCACTACCACCACCACTACCACTACCACCACCACTACCACCACCACTACCACCACCACTTCCATCACCACTACTACCACAACCACTACTATCTCCCTCATCACCATCATTAATACCACCATCATTAACACCACTACAATCAGTCGTTGTTAGGGCTTTACTAAACTAGACAAGAAATACCCACTCATATGTACTAATATTCCTAGACACTAATAATTTATTAATAGTTTAGTTCTGATTCTTGTCTGGGGCTCAGAAATCTACGTATTTGAGCTTGACGAACGTCTAACAAACGTCTGTCAGTAAAAATCAAATGTTCTCTTCTTTATATTTTTTTTAGGGAGCAGCTGACTTAAATTCTGGAGACTTTGATGCTAATGGTATCAGTTTACGTGGCATGACTACTTTAGTGCAAATACAGATTGAGCAACTTGGACCTACTCTGACTTTCGCTGAAAGAAAATTGACAGAAGCTAAAGTCAATGTGACTAACCTTAGACATATGGTGGACTCGTTGAATGGGTTAGCATCTTATTTTATCAAAAAATATATATATATTATTTACCGGCTGGGAGGTCCGTATAGAGAAATATTTCCCGAGGTCTCAATAATCTTAATTATCTTCGCTTGGTTCTTTGGTCTTCATCAGTGTTTAGAGTGAATAAAAAAGGGAAGTTTCTGCTGTTTCTTTCGAAAAAGGAAATTAGATTTTAGGTCTCTTTCACGGATGAAAAACTCGATTTCAATATTTTTGATTTCATTTAAGTTTATTTTCAAACGTTTTTAGAATATTTTACGGCCTATAAAACACATTTAAAAAAAATTATTTCGAGCGGTCCGTACGGGCTCATACGGACCGCTCGTTAGCCAATCAGAAAGCAGGATTTGGTAAAATACCGTCCGAAAAAAAATGAATTAGTTTATTATATAAGTATTGTGATTTTCATGTAAAACGTCATTTTTTTAATCACAATAAGTATTACGATTATTTCGTTTATTTCGATTATCTAATCGAGCAGCAAACGCTCATGGGGTCGTGAGATCTAATTAAAGTGCCACTATGATGGAAAAATCGTCAGTCTTTTTTTCCCCTTTTATCATAAAGTACATTTAAAATGAGGGTGAATGGAGTTTGTGGTTTGTCAATATCTCATCTCGTTCAAGAGATATTCACGTTTTGGAAATATGCAAATTATATGGCTGATGACGTCATTTACTCCAAACGAGCGAAATAAAAATCGTAAAATAAGGAATATCTCTGGAAATAAACAATAGAACGCGCTTAAACTTTGTATGCTTATAGTATCCAATAAAATAAACTTCTCCGTGGAACTTTTGTTATTGGCATGTTAAGCGCATGCTCTCAGGTTACTCTGAACCTTAAAAAGGGAATTCTCATTTTTGCTTCATTGTTTAAAAATAGAAAGATTTAAACGTTTGAATTACAATGCCTACATAAGCCCTAATCTTCACTTTTATTTACTGGAGTATTAAGCGCCACTTGATTGCTGATAAATAAGCAAATCTAATTTTATCATTGGAGGGGGCCAGGAACCAGCAGTTTCCACGAAAACAACTAAAGTTCCACGGTAAAACGTATTTTATTTAATACTATAAGCATGCAAAATTTGAGCACTTTCTATTGTTTATTTCTAGAGATATTCCTAATTTTACGATTTTCATTTCGCTCGTTTGGCGAAAATGACGTCATCAGCCACATAATTTTCATATTTCCAAAACGACTGACGATTTTTCATCACAGTGACACTTTAAGTTTTGATTTTGCCGTGAGAGGAAAACCGGAGCACCCAGCGAAAAATTAGGGACTTTAAGGTTCAAGACAACGGACTACGGCTACGGTAAAAAGTTTAACAGTGATATTAAATGGTGGTGTATTTATACATTCAAATTTCAGGATACATAATCGCACGGACTCGTTTTGTTCTTAAGTTCTTGAAGAGATACACTTGTTCAATCTATGTTAGTCGCGAGAGTAAGGTTAAGCTTTCCCGAGGCTTCTGTAGTGATTCAGGTTTCGCGTTGTCTTTACAACGTAAGAATGCTTTTTCTACGTTGTCAACAGAGTCACGACGGCATGAAAATTACTCTTGGGACCGTCATTTGCAAAAGCTCTTTGTATATGACATAAAATTCTATTGTTCAAACACGTTGCCGTAGTCGTAGTCGTTGTGTTTTCTTAAAGTCCCTACTCTCGAGGCACAGGAGAGAACCAACAACTCTATATACTTGCACTCATTGTTTCTTTTTTCTAGATCATTTCAGGAAGCCGTTATGTACACAAGAAAACCAACGGAAAGTATTAGTCGATACGAGACTGTGTCCAAGATGATTAGCGACGTAATGAACCAGGCAAACGAAACGAAACTGGCCGTGAATAATCTGATGGACTTTGTAAGTACTTTGTAATAAAATTATATATAATGCAAAAAAATAGAAAGAGAAGAAGAGATATGAATTAACATGCGACAACTATTTAATTTTAACGAATTTGGAATCGCGAAAATGATTTGTCCCACGAATTTTAACTCGCTAAATGTATTCTATTTTTCGCTATGTGCTTATAACTATAAGACATGGGGGAAAGTTAATATATGGCCTATCCCATTTGAAGAATATTAATTTAGTCTGAAGCTATTTTCCTCTGTTGTTTATCCAAGTTTTAATATTTTTTTAAACGAATTTGTTCCACTGCAGGTTTTTATAACACTGTATTACGGACTCGATTTTCTGTTTCTGACTGGTGTGACCATTATTCTCGTTCTGTTTAGCTCAGTCAAAAGTCCGTTGAATCGATCAACGCTGACTTCGAAATGGCGTATAAGAAAATTCAAGAATTTCATCAAGCAACATTACTCCGAAACCTAAGTAAGTGGAATTTTAATAGATTAGATTAGTCGAAACATCTTGTGTTTTTACACTCATCCCTCGGTTTTCTTAAAGTGTCTATGAAATGAAAAATTCGTTGGCATTTTTGTTGTTTTATTGTACAGAGGAGCATGGCAGGAGCACTCACTGAAAATTTCAAGAGAATCTGATGCGTAGTTTTTGCGCTTTTAATTCTCAAATTTTGCCATGGATAGTTCGTTCTTGGAGAAAAATTGGGCTTTCGGAAACAATGCTTATGACGTACGCAGATGGACAACTATATGCATAAGAACAATAGATTTCACTATTAATGATCCATCTGCGTACGTCATAAGGCATTGTTACCAAGAAGCCCAAATTTCGCCAAATCTATCCACGGCAAATTTTGAGAGTTGATAGCGCGAAAACTACGCATCAGATTCTCTTGAAATTTTCAGTGAGTGCTCCTGCCATGCTCCTCTGTACGATAAAACAACAAAAATGCCAACGAATTTTTCATTTCATAGACATTTTAAGTTAGCTAACACAGATATCAATGTCTTGGCTTAACCATAGTCCCTAGAATTATATTGTCTGTAGACGCGGTGGCGAACATCAAAGCGGTTAACAATGAACTACAATTTAGGTTGAGGGTGGCAAATAAGGTGCACAATCATTTGTTTTACGTTTATTAATATTTATAAAGCAACGCTGCTATTGGTTGATTGCTTCATTATACCAAAAATACAGTGTGTTCAGCAAGCGTTAAGGTGAAATAAGGTGCACAAACGTGAACAAAAACCTAGAACAAAGACTTTGGCCGCGTTTCCAGACAATAGGGACTTTAAGATCCACGACGCGGCAAGCTCGATGACGCGCCTTAAAAACAAAAGAATTCTTAATGAAAACAAAGTGAATGAATAATTTGTAATCCCAAGAGTATATATCAATACCGTCCTCGTTCTGTGAACAACGCCACTCTCAGCATTTTCACGTCTTCAGAACGACGCGAACACGCTGAGAAGTGAGAGCTGTTTCTTAACGTTGACTTCAGCTCAGACACTGCAGCTGTTTTAGCAAGAACTGGACTAGTGGAGCGTCTTGAAAGTCATTAAATAAGCTTAAACATGAAATACAATTTATCGTGTCTTCGTTTAAATGCATTCCTTTTAACGTTTTTAAGGTCGCGTCGTCGAGTTAGCCGCGTCGTAGATCTTAAAGTCCCTAGTTTATTTCTAGGGACTATGACCTAACCTAACGCCTTGATTCGCAAGCGCGCATATATAGACGCACTTTTAGTATTTTCTGGCTAACGCCAGACGATTTTACTCGTCAAGGGACGACCCCTGGTAGTCAATGGCTTAATTCTGATCTGGATGAAACTTGTTCATTGTTGTTTTGGGGGTATTTAAAGGTCTTTTATTATCGCTTCCCTTAATTAACACTACTAATTCTGTCCAATTGCTTGTCAAGATGAGCTCAGTTTTCTGTGCCTGAAGAAATAAACCAGACAAAGACTGTTTGGAATAATAATGGCTATGTGCGTGAGCACAAAGCTGGTTTATTTTTTGTAATCAATTACGTAATAATTATTATGACAAAATATTAAGTAAATTAATTTAGAGTTAGCACAGAAAAGGTGGGAGTATTAGAACGCAGACTAGAAATATAAACAACCTGGAAGAGCTGCGTCAGGAAAACGGGGAGGAGGGTGGGTAGAGATTTGCTTGAAGCTTCTGCTTGATCTTGTAGAAGCCGACGTGCAGTAGGGAATGAACCGATCACACATGTTACAGCTTTTAAATAACCGCCAATTCCTATCCCGTTTTCCCGCGCATTGCGCTCATGTGACTCCCAATATTCCCGCCATTTCATTCACGTGACAAATATTCCCGCCATTGCACTCATGTGACCACAAATATTCTCGCGCAAATAATCATGTAAAGAATAATCTAATTAGCTAATCTACAAACGGGAAGCAATAAAATCTTTATTGGTATGCCAATAATTCCTTTTTGTATCTGCGCAGCAGATATATTGCTATCGTGTTGTGTGTGTGTGTGTGTGTGTGTGTGTGTGTGTGTGTGTGTATGTATGTATGGGGGTTAGCTTTTTTGGGTAACCACTGACCTGTAGTGTGTGCTGTGCTGTAACAATATTCAGCCGATCCGCACGTTGTATCTAATAAACTACTAGACATTATAACACATTGTATCCAGTAAGTTACTGGAAATTGTTTAATAAAGATTTTTTTAATGAAACCCTTCCCCCCCCCCCCCCCCCGAACCCCCTAACCCTAATCTCAAAAATGTGAATTTCCCGGGGGTAACCCTAACCCTAACTTGAAAATTGTCGGGGGGTTTTTTAAGGCGCCTCCTCCCCGTCCAACCCCCCTAATAGTGTTGGTAATTTATGGTCAACAGTTCTTGACAAAGATTGTGGGATGCACAGTGAGTTTTAATCCGTTAATTGGCGCATCTTAGAATTAAACAATTTCCAGTAACTTACTGGATACAATGTGTATATAATGTCTAGTAGTTTATTAGATACAACGTGCGGATCGGGTGCAATATTTCGTCCGCCATATCATCGAAGCGACAAAGTTTTGGATTAAAATACTACGATTTTCAGGCTTGCATGCTATACGATTTTTTCGAATTCACATATCTTGTACGTAATTTAACGTCCTATCCAACTGTACGAATTTCGTGAATGGTACAAACCTACAGACGATTCGGGAATACTTTAAAATGATTGCGTCTGACCGTAGGCCAAGTGATAGCATAATAATGCAATTTGATATTTGCGCTCATCTCAGTTCAAATAGATTTTTCTCCGTTGCTATTCTATACGATTTGTTCTAATAAATTCACATACGTTGTACAGAATTTTACGCTCTATCTAACCGTGCAAGTTTCCCAAATGGCACAAATCTACAAACGATTCAGGGATTTACTTTAAATATGACGTGGTTTGACCGTATGTCAAGTAAATAGCGTAATAATGCAATTTGATATTTGATATTTGCGCTCACGTCAGTTCAAATAGCCTTTTCTCCGTTGCTATTCTATACCATGTTTTCTAATTCACATATGTTGTACAGAATTTAACGCTCTATATAACTGTTGAAGTTTCGTGAATGGCACAAACCTACAGACGATTCAGGGGCATACTTTAAAAACGCGGTATTTTTTCTAATTCACATGTGTTGTAGAGTATTTAACGCTCTATCTAACTGTAGAAGACAGTTTCGTGAATGGCACAAACCTACAGACGGTTCAGGGATACTTTAAATATGATTGCGTTTGACCCGATAATTGACATTTGATATTTGGCGCTCATCTCAGTTCAAATAGATTTTTCTCCATTGCTATTCTACATTTTTTTTTAATTCACATTTGTTGTACAGAATTAACGCTCTATCTAACGGTATAAGTTTCCAAAATGGCACAAACCTACAGGCGATTCAGGGGTATACTTTAGACCCGCGGTGTCCGGCTCAACAGCTGTATTGGGATATATCTTCAGTTAGCCATTAAATTCTATATTTCCGACAAAGCTTTGCACTAAAACATTTCGCAGATAGGGGATATTGCTGATAGGGGATATGGTCAAAGAATTGAACGTGTACTTTCTGTCTTTCTCTGATCTTTAATTATCTTATAAGATCTCGATAAAATCTTATAAGATCTACGTGTAAAAATCTTATAAGATTTTTCTTAAGATCTTACAAGATTTTCCAAGATCGCACAAGATCTTACAAGATCTTGACAAGTGATTCTCACAGTGGTGGGTATGGCGCAGATACATGTACGCATAGCGGACCTTTTGTTATAACAATACGTTTTATTTATTACAGCTTACCTAGAGAATGCCATTGCTTCTGCCAACCTAACATATATGTCATCGTTACCACAGTGGAATCTTATCAACCAGTATTTGCCCGAACTCCAGTCAAAAACTTCTCAATTCCAAACCGAGTCGTTAAAAGGTTTGACATATGACGGTTGACTTGTTTGTAAAGTTTTAGTTGTTTTTTGCTATACAAGCGGTCGTAAGTTGTTGCAGTCATTTGCAACATACTACCAAAATGTTTGGAATTCGTTCCGAAGTTAGCAAGTTCATTACACAGTACGCAAGTTTGTTTTGAACTACGCATTTGATTGGCTGGTTGGTTCCTATCAGCCAATCAAATGCGTAGTTACTCAGGCTATCTGTGGTAGGCCGAGTATAGGTTTTGGCTTGGTTTTTCCTTTTTTGGGTGTCACGATGTTGCATTTTTGCACTTTTTACTTCCGCTACCATTTGGATTGAGGCCGTGAAGTATGTAAGTTCTTTGCTCCTTTTGCTTTTGGAGTTAGACAAAAAGTTGAACAGCTTTGCCTTTTGATTAAGGTGTTTTTGCACGTTGTTGGTAGATTTTGAAAACAAGATTTTTGTTTGTAGTTTAACAGTGATCAGATGTGACCGACAACTGTCTTGATCGTAAATATGTTCACCAATGTGAAGTATGCACCACATTCAGCCTTCGATCTGATCTTCCTCGGCCCATTCCCACCTTTGCGCGCGCAGTATAGAGCCCCTGCGGAGGAGAGAAGCCTTCGATTCAGGCTTCGATTAAGTACCTCTGCACTTTGCCAGAAGCCCGAGTGAACACCTGATCCAGGCGTCTTGTTAGAATACGAACTTTGAACCTTCCAACGAAGTTGCGAACTTCGGAACGAACTTCCAAACATTTTGATGAAAACTATGTTGCAAATGACTGTAAAGTCAGAAAACTCTGAGCTTCAAGTGGGTCTCGAATTTCAGCCGCGTTCACACTACCGACCTAGACCCGGCCTGACCCTGACCTGACCCTGACCTGGGCCTAGATTTTTGACGGTGTGAACGACTTTTACCTGGCCTAGGCCTGACCTGGGCCCGGTAAACCAGGCCAACGAAAGTAGTTTGCCTGGGCCTGACCTAGGCCTAGTGTGAACGGGTTTTTACCTGGGCCTGACCTGAGATTGGCCTCATTGCCATGGTAATGGGAGCCCGCAATGAACGTTGGTAGGTTTTAACGCGCCAAATTATAATAATACGCGCCATAACAACTTCTCGATCGGTTCTCGGCTTCGATTAGTTTAAATTTTTGTATTGCTCATGGCAAATCATTGGACGGATGATGAGACAGAGTATCTAATCACGATGTGGAGTGATCAGAAGATCCAGGAACAGTTGGATAACTTCAGCGTTAGAAATAATAAGGGTTATAACCCTAATAATACACGAGGATCCGCCATTACGGTATACACTTGTGAAGCTACTTCGTGTAAGCTAGCCATAAGGAGGCTACATAGAGCCTCATTTCTCCTGGGCCAAAGCCAGTGTGAACCCGGCAGGTTTTACCCAGGCCCGGCCTGACCCTGACCTAGGTCAGTCCTGGTCGGCAGTGTGAACGCGGCTGAAGTCACAAACTTCCAAGTACTAACCGGACGCTCTAACTGTTGATCCACTGGAACTCAGATGCAAGCTTGGAAATAGTGATGGATCTTGGGATCCTCGTTCCAAGAAAAGATTTTGGTTGTAAGACAATTTTGGGATGCAAGTGCCAATGACCTTGGCTTGTTCACACTGCACTTTGAAATCGATCTGAGGGAAAGCCAGCCCAGGGTGAACAATCGAATAAAATGATCTCGAATCGATCTCAGTGTGAACATACCCTTATACCCTAAGTCAATCTGTCAGCTCGCTTGCAAAGCCACAGTAATTTGGCGTGTGGTATATATCGCTTTTGCTTGAATTGCACGAAGTACGGGAGCTTGGCAATGTTCAGTCAGTGACTCTACATTTCACATGTATAATTATATTCACCGTGAAAGAGATGAAATATAAACATATCAGTTCAATTCAATGAATTTTTCATACGCACAGCTTTATTAATGATTGTTTTATACCCCGTTTACACGATGCCAGTACAATTTGAAAACGGAACAAAATCATGCCGTTTAGGCCTTGCGTTTACACGATACCGGCACAAAAATGACATGAAAACGGCGCCGACAAAATGAAGACGGGTTCCTTGACGGCATGAAATGAAAACGGAACACTAACTGGTATCGTGTAAACGCCCGTGCCGTAATAGTTTGATGACGGTAATCACGATATATACGACCACAGTATTTGGGTCAGCAGTATTCACAGTCTTCTCAATTCTCATTGGAAGAGAATAGTCACATGCTAATCCGTCACTATATTATACCGGCACCGTGTAAACGCAAGACTTTTTGGCCTGTATTTACACACCGGCATAATTTTGTTCCGTTCTCAAATTGTACCGGCATCGTGTAAACGGGGTCTTAGTCCTGCTACATGTAGTGCGACCACCGTGTTTTCGAAGAAATTACTTAGTCTTTAGCGTAGGATCCAAAAAAGGTTGGAATTATTTCCAGGTTTGCTCAGATCAGTGGCAAACTACGACAGCTCCTACAGCAAAAACAACTGAAACTTTAACAACTTCAAGATGGAAAGGCCACACTAACGTAGGACTTTTTAAATTCAAATTCGTAATCGTGACTATCTCTCTTCCAGATGCTAGTATCCGCGAGCTTGCTTTCTTTGCTACGAACGTCTCTCACATTTCCTTGGTTGAAATAAGAAGATTAACAAACGAATGTGAAAAGTTAACCGCAAGTATTGATGTAATGACGAGCAAGATAGCATTCGTGTTGTCGGCAAATGATAATCGCACAAAAATTATCCACGAAGGAATCGAATACAGTAAGGTTATGGTGTACCGTTATTTTCAATTATTTTTGCCATTTTTGTTCGAGAAGACTCCCTCAGAATTCTCCCTCGGGACTCCCTCGGAATTCTCCGTCGAGGAATTCTTCCTGGGGACTCCCGAGGAATTCTCCCGCACGACTCCCGCGGAATAGACCTTTTCACCAATAGCGGCGCCATCTTGAATTCGCAATGCATTATGGTCTATCCAGGGTAACAAGCTCCATTAAAAGGGCGATTGCGTAGTGTTGAGACACAATGCGGTAATTTTTTCTTTATAAATACTTTTGTGGCAACAATATCTAAATATAATAATTGTCATATTGGTAAAAGCAACAATTTTCGGACGTGTAAGGATAGATTCATGACAAATGTATCCTTATACGTACGGAAATTATTGCTTTTACCAATATGACAACGATCATATCTAGACATTGTTGCCATGAAAGTGTTTATAATAAAGAAAAAAATTACCGCATTGTGTCTCAACGCTACGCAATCACCCTTTTATTTGGAGATTGTTACCCTGGATAGACCACAATGCATTGCGAATCCAAGATGGCGCCGCTATTGGTGAAAAGGTCCATTCTCCCTGAAGACTCCTGAGGAATTGTGCCTGGGGACTCCCGAAGAATTCTCCCTGAGGACTCCCGAGGAATCCTCCCTGAGGACTCTCAAGGAATTCTTCCTGAGGACCCCCGAGGAATTCTCCCTGAGGACTCCCGAGGAATTCTCCCTGAGGACTCCCGAGGAATTCTCCCTGAGGACTCGCGAGGAATTCTCCCTGAGGACTCCCGAGGAATTCTCCCTGAGGACTCGCGAGGAATTCTCCCTGAGGACTCCCGAGGAATTCTCCCTGAGGACTCCCGAGGAATTCTCCCTGAGGACTCCCGAGGAATCCTCCCTGAGGACTCTCAAGGAATTCTTCCTGAGGACTCGCGAGGAATTCTCCCTGAGGACTCGCGAGGAATTCTCCCTGGGGACTCCCGAGGAATCCTCCCTGAGGACTCTCAAGGAATTCTCCCTGAGGACTCCCGAGGAATTCTCCCTGAGGACTCCCGAGGAATTCTCCCTGGGGACTCCCGAGGAATTCTCCCTGAGGACTCCCGAGGAATTCTCCCTGAGGACTCCCGAGGAATTCTCCCTGAGGACTCCCGAGGAATTCTCCCTGAGGACTCGCGAGGAATTCTCCCTGAGGACTCGCGAGGAATTCTCCCTGAGCAGTTCTCCCTGAGGACTCCCGAGGAATTCTCCCTGAGGACTCCCGAGGAATTCTCCCTGAGGACTCCCGAGGAATTCTCCCTGGGGACTCCCGAGGAATTCTCCCTGGGGACTCCCGAGGAATTCTCCCTGGGGACTCCCGAGGAATTCTCCCTGAGGACTCCCGAGGAATTCTCCCTGGGGACTCCCGAGGAATTCTCCCTGGGGACTCCCGAGGAATTCTCCCTGGGGACTCCCGAGGAATTCTCCCTGGGGACTCGCGAGGAATTCTCCATGAGGACTCCCGAGGAATTCCACCAGGGGACTCCCTTGGATGGATGGATGGATGGATGGATGGATGGATGGATGGATGGATAGATGGATGGATGGATGGATGGATGGATGGATGGATGGATGGATGGATAGGAAGGCAAGGGATGTGATGGGATGGGATGGGATGGGATGGATGGGATGGGATGGGATGGGATGGGATGGGGTGGGATGGGATGGATGGGATGGGATGGATTATATTATACACTTAATGACTGCTCCCAAGGGAAACAGCTAGTTTTGTTTTCCCGAGAGTCTTGATATTTCCCGAGACGAAGTCAAGGGAAACATCGAGACTCGAGGGAAAACAAAACTAACTGTTTCCCGAGGGATCAGACATTAAGTATTCTGTTATATAGCTTGAGTTTCGCTGAATAATTTCGACGTTGATCAAGGGAAAGTACATAAAAGACAAACGCTAAGACTTAACAAAACATTTCGCCTGGCTCCGTAATTTCACTTCAACCAAACAAGTATGAGTCTCAGAACAAAATAACAGCAATACATTTCTCCAGTTAATTTTCACACATGCTTTGAAGACCTATAAATATTCTTTTTCGTACCAAACAAGCTTTTGTTTATAGGATGCCGTGAAGAGTTCAAAGTTCTAGCGGGCAAGAATTGAAAACGTATTGACCGAGCAGGCAATAAGTTCTCAATTGTTGCCCGCTCGGTAGACATTGAAATTTAGCTAAGGTCATGTGACCACAAACCAACCGTTGACAGCCATCGTTGCATCCAGTGAAACTCTAGCTATATAACAATCAAACTTATCTTTCTCTTTTTTGTACAACAGTTACGAAAGCCGAGTCGAAACTAGTCACCAGTCCGAATCCGAGTGAAAACGTTTTGGCAGCTCTACCAATCAACGAAAACTTTGACCAAACTCGCGATGGTGTAGCTAAACGTATCTCAGTGCTTGAAGCTAAACTAACTCGTATTATGAATATCTCAAAGACATTTAACTTTGCTATGAAGTTCTTGGGTAACGGCGCTGTTTTATTTACTCCATCAAAACTGTTTTCCTTGAATGAGTTATCGGACAAGATGGTGTTTGATTTTAAAACTAATAGTTCTAGAGGAGGACTGTTCTACGTTATAACGTCCCAGAAAGATTTGGTAAGTCTTGTCCTGGACTAATTCCTCAGCACCCCCCTTGCGGACTACGGGGTGTTTGCATGAGGCCGGAATGACTTTTGGTCGGTTGTAGTGTTTTTACTATAGATCGTTTTCATGAGTCTGGCCTGAGATTCAGTTCACGCCGGCGGCCGGCCTAATCTCAGGTGTAATAAAAGTAGTGTGCTGCGTAGGCAGTGTTGAAAGAACAATCGAAATATAGTAGGCCTATAGTGGGTTAATACTGCCGAAACAGAGAACATAAGTGGTCTAACGTTTGGAGTGAAGGCCATTCGTCAGAGAGGAAGGGCCTTCGCTCGAAACGTTAGACCACTTACGTTCTCTGTTTCGGCAGTATTAACCCACTATACCATATTTCGATTGTTCTAATCTCAGGTCGCCTGCTAGACCGAACTGAAGCACTTTCACCTCTCAACTCAATACATTGTTTTAAATGAGATTGGTGTCACACCCACATAAAAAATGATTCTCCGGCGGTCACGAGCTGTAAAGCAATTGACACAAATCTTACCAAGCCTATATAGTTTCAAGAACGGCCTCATGTAAGTAAAACCGAAATGCAAAATTCAGGCCGGTCCGAATAGGCGAGTTTCAGGGTGTTGCGCGCGCATCATTTTTCAAAGAAACTGGCAAGCTCCACTCAAAGTAAACATACTATTTAAAATAAACAAAGTATAGATATAGTTTCTGGATATTTAATACTGTAATTCCGCTGTTGTTGGCTCGCTAGCAAGTCTGTTTCCCATTGCTTACTTTGTAGAGAGCCCGCCAAGAGCCTGCCAATTCATTTCCAAAACGATGCGCGCGCAACACCCTGGAACTCGGCTATTCATGCCGGCCTCGTGTAAACGCCCCCTACGAGGGATAAAGTTGCACAATTAGCTGCTTGTCGTTGGCGGGCGATAGAACGTAGGTGACTGAGACTAGGTGAAGGAACGGGACGGGCAATGGGGTCACTTCACTCAACCAAAGGCTTGATCCTAATCAGTGACCAGCCTAGCTTATACACAAACCTGATCCACTAAAGCCGCTGTTACACGACGCAATGTTTCGTGAAACGTGTGCGAGACAGGTTTCAAGGCAGATTGCAACGTGTAACACCCTCTTGTTTATCAACCTGTGTCGCTTTGCATTGCGAGGCATGTTTCACCAAAGTAGGATGCACTTCAACTTCGCGCAACGGTTTGTCGGAAACCTGTATCGCAGTGGAAAGCGCCACAGGTACACAAAACGAGGGGATGTTACACGTTGCGATCTGTTTTGAAACCTGTCTCGCAATAGCGTTGCGACACAGGTTTTACAAATCGTTGCATCGTGTAACAGCGGTAAAATCGCGTTTGTGTAGTTAAGGTGGCTCCATACCGTTTCTAAAAAAATGGAAAATACAAGTTTGAGAGTCCAAAACACGTGATTAAACAACTCGGAAAAAGAATAAAACTAAATGTTATACATAGTTAAACAGTCTGACAATCAAAAACTGTTACCAAATAAATACCAACAGTTATTGCTATGGCAACAATGACGTTTCAAAATGGCTGCAATTACCCTTCAAACTAATTTAATTCGAAAAAACTTTGGTGACCCCCAATTCTTTTTTCATTAAAACTTTTCTTGAAGTATGAGTAATCAATAGGCCGATTTTAAAAAAATTCTGAAGAAGGAATTTTTTTAAAAATTAACAAACATGATTTTTCCGGAAAAAAATCTACTTCTACAGAATTTTTTTAAAATCGGCCAATTGATCACTCATAATTCAAGAAAAGTTTTAATGAAAAAAAAAACTGGGGGTCACCAAAGTTTTTCTCGAATTAAATTAGTTTGAAGGGTAATTGGCAGCCATTTTGAAATGTCGATGTTGCCATAGATTCTTTTCCCGAATTGTTAATCACGTGTTTTGTCTCAAACTTGTATTTTCCATTTTTCAAGAAACTGTATGGAGCCACCTTAAAAGCAACACTTCCTGGTTTGACGTCACACAAACCGTCGCTAATTTAGACACTTGTCAAATAAAAGAGTGTACTGATTTAATAGTATTACTATAAAGTGTAATCTCGTAGGATTTGCGTGTTAAAGTTGACTTTCTTTCTTTTTTGAGCAGACTAGATGTCAAACCATCGGAAAACGGGGGGGGGGGTGTTCAATTTTTCGACGCTTCGATTTACAGGGGGTGGGGGTCGCGGGGTCAGAGACATGGATAATAAGAGTGGCTCAAAAACCTTTCCTGATCCTGACCCCCTATATATTGAGAGGTCGAGAATTTGAACCCCGTCATTTTCCGATAGTATGACATTTAAAAACGAAAAAAGATCAACTTTAGCACTCAAATCCTACGGAAGCTGTTTTCATGACTCTTCACACCACACTATAATGTATTTCTATTGGTAGGCCTAGGATTCTCTTGTGGCACTATTAATAAAAGTAAATTTAGTACAAGAATGGCATGAACCGGTACAGTATAACTAACTACATGTTCTGTTCTGATTCCCATAATTATTTTTTCTTTATGAAACGCTAGAGTAAAAGTAGTCGTATGTTTATTTCCAATGGACAACTGTGTTCGTCTACTGACTTGGGACCTGGACCAAACACTCTTTGTCATCCAGAAAGAGTAGACAGCGGAGAATGGTACAGAGCCTTGTTTACGAGGTAAGACCCCTCTATCAATATCAGGATCCCTCTGGATACCAGCCTTGCAGCTGAATGGACTATCCTGTCTAAATAAAGTTTATCTATCTACCTATCTAACGTTCCCGCTTTGGCGCAAGCAAATGTTTAAAAAACATTGAACATTTTTCTTGACGCAGAGGATTGTTTAAAAAAATGTTGAACACTTGAACATTCCTCTGGTGTAGCGGAATGTTCAAGAAAATGTACTATATCGTACCACATGTACATGTATGCACTGCTGTTAAAGTCGCTTTAACTACATCTCATATGCTAACTCTGTCACTTGGGAAGCGCATATGACTATGAGTTTGCAACCTTTGCTCTCCACTCGAGTCACTGGAGTACGGTTATGACGTCTAACCAATCATTTGAAGGTTGTAGGTTTGAACCCTGTCTGGCTCTGAGTATTTGAATTGACGAGCGTTTGTTTACCATTTTATAAGTAATATTGGGCATTTCACTCGATTACGTAGCATGTTCTAAGGATTTTGGGTGAAGGAAAATTCGAGTGTAGAATATATACATTTTAAGACCAAACTGGGACCAGTTGCGGTAAATGCAATTACACAGGCCTCCCGGCAGGAATTGAACCCACAACCTTGTTACCAAGTTTGTTTACGTAGACCATACTTGTGCATGTACTACTTATATACACGCAACATACTTAACTTATGCAATCTATGTTAAAATATGCAATCGTCACTACTTAGGAAGCACATATGACTATATGAATTTGCAACCTTAGCTCTCTATCCGAGCTTCAGTAACTTAATGGTTTCCTGAGGACCCCTCTCTAAAACACTTTAGGGTTATGTTAGCATCCTCAATCAATATTATTATTAGTAGTATTATTATTATTATTAGTATTATTACTATCACCATCACCATCACTAATACTACCACTATCACTATCACTATCACTATCACTATCACTATCACCATCACCATCACCATCACCATCACCATCACCATCACCATCACCATCACCATCACCATCACCATCACCATTACTATTACTATTACTATTACTATTACTATTATTATTATTATTATTAATGGCTTGAACATCTAACCAGTCATTAGAAGATTAATTGTGTATTCGATCCCTGTCTATAGGTCTCAGATACATTTTCTGAGCATTCTGAATGTCTACCAAACCTCTGTTACATTGTAGGTATGGCACTTATTATTCGCTTACTGTAATCGGAGAAGATGGACAGTACACTACTGTTAATAAAACCTCAACACAGAACGTCAAGGAAACTACTTATAATGACGACACCGTCATCTACTTAGGAGGACTGCCGTCTGGAGTTTTGGTAAGGATTAAAACAATTCTTTCTGATTTTGAATTTATTTTGAATTTATTAAATTTGCCACTTAACGTGTGGCAGGAGAGAGGAACCGAACTTTCATCCCAATTGACACCAAACTCCTATGTGTAGACAACTAAGACCTAGGTGTTGATTTTACGAAGGGAGGACCGGAGAACCCGGCGAAAAACTCTTGGAGCACAGGATAGACCAACTAAACTCTACTCACGTAAGTCCCAAGCTGGCGGAGTACGGGGTTGTTCCCAAACGGTCACCCATCCATGCAAGTATTAACCCCGTCCGACCGGGCTTAACTATTGGTGAGAGGCAGCACCCTATAACAGCACACGTCACTCGTGCTCCCCTTAAGAGATGTACGTATATAGTGCATGAGGCACGTTTTGGTCGAAACGTTAGTATTTGGGGCTCTGAAATCTATTCTGAGTAATTCAGCTTGACGGACGTCCACCAAACGTGTGTTACATTACAAGCTCGCAAACGTACCACATGCACTACATGTATACGCACAAATTATCACATCATTCATTGCTATTGGACGCAACAGACGGCACGACAACAACTGTTGGAGAAACCTTGCTGTCGTCCAGTGTAGTAGACGACAGCTCTTTATTGTAACTATCGATAATTCCGTAGCGTATTTACAATCGTTGTTATAAATTGAGTAATAAGAAATGTTCTTTCGACTATCAGGATTGCTGAAAGTTTACAATTAGTGTTAATTCGCTTCAGTCCTGGTCAATATATGCGCCACTCGATCGGCGCCATAGCTGGTGTCAGGGAGGCCAGAAAAAACTTTCCACCGAGATGGCCAGGAAATCTGGGCGGGACCAAGATAACCAGCTCACTGCCCGCTCAGCAAATAGTAAATCAAAACGTTGCGATTCCTAGTTCAATGTTCAAGTTTGAGCTGTCTGCTGACTGACCGAGATGCTTCATCTGGAAAACGACTTCTTTTATGCACTTGTTTCTGACACGCCCTCCTCCTGGGAATACTGCTACTTGACGTAATGAATATACTTTCCTACTATACTTCGTGCCGTAGGAAACTATACGTACTTCAACTACATCTCATATGCAAACGCTACCACTTGGGAGCACATGTGGCTGTGGATTTGCAAGCTTAGCTCTCCATATGAGCTTCAGCATCTCCGCCTCAGAACCTCAATGATTTGAGCGTCTAACTGGTCATTAGAAGGTTGTCGGTTCGAGCCCTGTCTGGGGCGCAGTAATCTCTTCTGAGTAATAGAGCTTGACGAACGTCCACCAAACGTCTGTTACATTACACCAAGCTCGCAAACGTACTACATGTATACATACAACTTATCACGTCAGTATTTCGTTACTAAGAATCTTGACAGTTTACCATCTTTTCACTTTGCTCTATTTAATTTAGACTGGTGTTGTATCTTATTATGGCTATTACGATGGTGTGATTGACCATTTACAAATCAACACTGACCGACTTCTTTTGTGGAGTTCCCAAAACAAGCACGGCGAGCAACTGTATCATTCCAATCGACTCTTCCCCAAACACCCACCTGGCCCGACCT
Organism: Corallium rubrum; assembly: GCA_964035015.1. Classification (NCBI taxonomy): domain Eukaryota; kingdom Metazoa; phylum Cnidaria; class Anthozoa; order Scleralcyonacea; family Coralliidae; genus Corallium; species Corallium rubrum. The sequence goes on along the minus strand of OZ036000.1, from coordinate 11,005,943 downwards.
ACGAGGCTAGTTTCTTTGGTACCGGAAGGCTGTATCACAAAATGGGCGAATTCAGCCTAAATCTTTCTAAAGTTGTGGTAGAATTCGAGTTTCGTTCGCTTCGACAATCTGGAGCACTCCTAGAGGTACAAAATACAACCAATGTCCCTCTGTTTGGTGTTTACCTTCTTGACGGGAGTGTTAAAGTTTTTCTGCGAATGGATCCATGGAGAAGAGTAACGCTGGTCAGCAGAATGTGAGTTGAGAAATTATGCACGAAAGTACTATATTTTATTAAAGTACTTATGCAACGAAATTTCACCCCCTTTTTTTATGATTGCGTTTGAAAGAACACTTAAAATGACAACTACACGCGTAAAAATCTGGCAAGTTGTTACAGCATTGTTCAGGCAACAATGCTGTAACAACTTGCAACAATGCTGTAACAACTTGTTGACATATGTGAACAACATTGATAAATGAACAACATTGTTCATCATTGTTTCAACAAGTTGTTACTGCTTGATGAAACAACAACCGTTGTTCACGCATGTTGTAACACCGAAGAACGTGTTGATACATCAACTATGTTCACCATTGTTGTAACATTGTTGTTCATCGTTGTTATTTCGTCATGCTGTTACAACATGTTGTATCATGTGCGAACAACGTTGGCTATAAAAATGTGCTGTTGGGACAACTTGTTCATGACTGTTGATTTATCCGTGAACAAGTTGTTCGAACCATAAGTGAACAACTTGTTGACAACTTGTTCACGGCCAGCAGCGCACCATTGTTTACGGCGAGCAGCACAACATTGTTTACGCCTGTTGACAACCGTGAACAAGTTGTGCGTTTTTACGCGTGTAGGCGGGTTTGTTGTGGGATTGGTTTGTTTGGGGTTTTTTGGGTTTTTTGTTGGGTTGTTTTTTGTTTTTTGTTGGGGTTTTTTTTGGGGGGGGGGGGAGGGGGGCGTTTGCAACCCCTGCCCTTTTTAACCCCTGCCCTTTTTGTGAGACCTCTAATACTAGGTTAGACATTAGATAAACAGATAATTAATTGTCTGTTGTAGTACGCAATACAATTCTCCGCAAATCTGGCGAGACTCAGAGGCTTCTAGCAGTGGGCCAGGGCCTCAGCTAGGCTGAATATAATTATAATTATGATAAATTTTAAATAATGTGAGACGAAAATAAAAATTTCCGCAACCGAAAATACGAGAAAAGCGTCCTCAAAATGCAGGAAATGCCGTTTCAGAGACCCAAAATTCAAAAATTTTCCTAGAATCTCTGCTTCCCACGCCACTGCCTTCTGGTCCCAAATTGTTTAGAATACTGAACGACTTTGCCCTTTTTTTGCGTTCAAGCCCTGCCCTCGAAATTTTCTAGTTGCCCACCTGAACATCTTTCGTAGATTGAAGTATGAGTAATCAATGCAATTGAGGTACCAGGCGGAAATCGAAGTCTGGTTAAAAAGATTATTGCCCAGCAAATTATTCTTAAAAGAGGCATTGTTGAATTCAAACAAGAAACCAATAGTCAAACATATTAAATTTTATTGAACTGACGTTTCGTTACTGTCCAGTAACATCTTCAGAGTGAAGGGAATAATTTACAGCGGTTGTTTATAAATAACTTAACTGATACATAACTAGGTGGTGAAAGATGTGACAGAAAATACTAATGAGGCGAGAAGCGAGAGATCGGAAATAAAACAAGAAAGGTTGACAGTAGTATAATAAAGATGAATAATGAGACAAACCAAAAAAATAAGAAATTATAAATGTATATATATATATAGATAAAAACAACAATCAAAATAGAGATAGAGGAAAAGATTTAATGTTTTTGTTTAAAGACGGATTAATCTTTGAAATTAGTAAACTTTCCTGAATAAGAACTTCAAATGGAGAAGCGCCGGAAGCTAAAACAGAAAAGTCGTCGAAAGAAATAGGGTGACCGGATAATTTATGGTGTGCAAGCACTGCCGAGAGGCAAGAAACGGATAGAGCTTTTCCTGTATAAGGCGAGATGCCCATGTGTTCAGAAACTCTGACGTGTAAATGTCGGCTTGTTTCGCCGATATACAACGCGTCGCAGCGTTGGCAACGCTTGTTTTATTTCCGATCTCTCGCTTCTCGCCTCTTTCACCACCTAGTTATGTATCAGTTAAGTTATTTATAATCAACCGCTGTAAATTATTCCCTTCACTCTGAAGATGTTACTGGACAGTAACGAAACGTCAGTTCAATAAAATTTAATATGTTTGACTATTGGTTTCTTGTTTGAATTCAACAATGCCTCTTTTAAGAATAATTTGCTGGGCAATAAGTTTTCGTAGAATTTCGTTTACTTGCTTTATTCTTGAGATATTCAGGTTTGTATGTTATTAGTGTTTTCAGCTTGAGTTGGTAAAGTTTTTTCGTATGTTTTTGCTGTACAAGCTGTCGTAAGTTTAATTAGAGAAAACTGAGCTCTAGATGGGACTGGAACCCACAACCTTCCGAATGCCAGCCGGACGCTCGGAAGGTTGTGGGTTCGAGTCCCGTCTGAAGCTCAGAGTTTTTCTCTGAGTTTAACTTACGACAACATATTCGGGTTTGTTAGTTTCAGAAATTGCAGCTTGATGTTAGTAATAATTGTCAGTTGTTTGCTGTTATGTACAAGCTGTGTTAGTTAGTAATACTTAGAAAAACTCTGAGCTCTAAGCGGGACTCGAACCCACAACCTTCTGAATGCTAGCCAGACGCTCTAACCATTGAGCCACTAGAACTCAGATAGCGGAGCAAGGTTAGCTAATTAAGGTATTTATACCTTAGACTGTGCCCAGTCCTCCAGGAACGAGTCTTAACCGCTCAGTTACAAGTACTTGTTGGTCTACAAGTCGCGTTGTAACAGTAAGTTTCCAGTTAAACACTGTTAGTTAGTTTCAGAAATTGCAGCTTGATGTTAGTAATAATTGTCAGTTGTTTGCTGTACAAGCTGTGTTAGTTAGTAATTACTCAGAAAAACTCAATGGTTAGCGCGTCTGGCTAGCATTCAGAAGGTTATGGGTTCGAGTTTTTCTGAGTATTACTAACTAACACAGCTTGTACAGCAAACAACTGACACAATTATATTCAGGTTTGTTTGATATGCAAATGTTATACTTAAGACATCACACTGCATAATGAGTTTTTTGAAAGAGCATCGATTTTGGGATGTAAGTGCAAATTTTTAAGTATTTTCGATAAGTACTCCGAAACAAAATCATTCTGCTAAAAGTCATTATGCAGTGTGATGTCACAAGTATGACATTTGCATATCAAACAAACTTGGATATCTCAAGAATGAAGCAAGGAAACGAAATTCTACAAAAGATGTTACTATGCACGTTTGCACAGTTTGCACGGTTGCATAACGTTTTAAAACATTAATTTAAGTGTCTGTGCAACACGTTTGTGGCTCAAAAAAGGGTTCATCAGATTGAACTATCACTTAATAGAAGTATCTACACCATTATTTTCTTCAAACAGGTCGTCTTACAATGATGGAATATGGCATAGCGTTACATTTAATGTGTCTGATAACACCGCTGTTTTAACAGTTAAAACTGTTGGGTCAACAACACAGGACACCCATTCATTACAGCTAACTGGCAATCAGCCTGACGTTTCTACTGAAGATGGTTCCGTTCTAATATTTGGTGGTGCAAATGCAAACAGGTCAGTTTTGTAAAAAATGTAGTCTTTGTGCTGTATATAGTAGATCCATATTTATGTAGTTTTTGACCCTTTTTTTTCTCAGTTCTGGGGAATCTCTGACCCGTGTTTCTTTCGCTGGTGACATGAAAAATATACGGCTAAGTTCAAGAGATGCGTCTAAAGGTTTAATTGAGAGAGATCTAGTTGGACAAGAGTGGATCAAAGATAAAGGTGTGAGCTATGAAGGAATGATCAATGGAACGGTAGGTATAGAGATACAAGAGAAAGGATGTTTTCCTTCCTTCCTTCCTTCCTTCCTTCCTTCCTTCCTTCCTTCCTTCCTTCCTTCCTTCCTTCCTTCCTCCCTCCCTCCCTCCCTCCCTCCCTCCCTCCCTCCCTCCCTCCGTCCTTCCTTCCTTCCTTCCTTCCTTCCTTCCTTCCTTCCTTCCTTCCTTCCTTCCTTCCTTCCTTCCTTCCTTCCTTCCTTCCTTCCTTCCTTTCTTGCTTCCTTCTTTCCTTCCTTCCTTCCTCCCTCCCTCCCTCCCTCCCTCTCTTCCCTCCTTCCTTCCTTCCTTCTTTCCTCCTTCCTTCCTTCCTTCCTTCCTTCCTTCCTTCCTTCCTTCCTTCCTTCCTTCCTTCCTTCCTTCCTTCCTTCCTTCCTTCCTTCCTTCCTTCCTTCCTTCCTTCCTTCCTTCCTTCCTTCCTTCCTTCCTTCCTTCCTTCCTTCCTTACTTCGAAACGTTCTACAGTTCTAACTTTGTGTTTTCCTCTACAGATTTACTCTGGTTATCGTTTCTATGGCTATTTACCCTACAAGGGTCATGGAAGTTATGCTGCAGTAGCGAGTGAAATTGGACAAGTGTCGCATATTCACTTTACTTTTAAAACTGTTGAGAAGAATGGAGTTCTTATTTACAGCTCAAACAAGGTACAGAGATATTGAATGGTGAACTCAGTCTAGTATAGTTGACTTTTTTGACCTAATTTTCGTTTCATAGGATAAATAGTATACATAACGTAACAGTAAAACAAGAGTTGAACTATTCCAATACAGGAGAACCAATTTTCTTTGATGCCATTTCTTTATTGTTTGTGTTGTTTTTTTGCAGACTATTTCGAAGGATGGAGGACAATCAAAGTTCTTTTACATAGCTTTGTGGGATGGCTACCTCTATATTTCTTTCCAAAACAGTGATTTTAAGAACATGGATGCTTTTCATTACAAGGATAGGAAGCTTAATGATAACATGTGGCATACTGTGTCTTTGAATTTTACCAATACTAGGTAAACTTTAACGGTAGTACACAATTAACTTTAGCCTCTCCGTAGGAAATTCTGAGGGCTGAAGACGAAGCCTAACGGTTTAGTCACTTGTTAACTTATTGCTGCCTAAAAACTTATTAGACATCCTAATGTCTGACTCTGAGACTTTTCCCTTTGGCAAGTAAATTCGTTAGGCGTTTATATACAGAGTAAAACAATAAAGGGATTGTTTTGGGTGGCTCAAGCAGCAATGGGTTAATCACTTATTAACTATAATTTCTGCCCAGGATGTCTGAAGGTTCTCTCTTCGAGTAAAATTGTCTGGCAGAGACTGAGGCGAAGTAAGACAATAAACTAAGAGGCTGTTTTTTTCCAGCTCAGGCAGGAATGTGTTAATCACTTGTTAGCCCATTGCTGCCTAGGATGTCGGGAAGCACGGGTGGCGTGTGCTGTTAGGGCGACGGGGTTAGTACTTGGATGGGTGACCGTCTGGGAATAACCCCGTTCTCGAGCTTGCAACACTCATGTGAGTAGAGTTTAGTTGGTCTCTCCTGTGCTTCGAGGGTTTTTCGCCGGGTTCTCCGGTTTTCCTCCCTCCATAAAATCAACAGCTACAATCATGGAATAATTACATTGGGACAACTTGCAACAATGTCACTTCTAAGCAAAGATGCATTTTGCACAGTTAAGTTATCCTCCTCCTCCCCCCCCCGTCCACCACCATACAATGTTGGTTCACAAACATCGCGCTCCCACCGAAAATGTCCCAATTAATTATTCTATGATTGTAGGTCTGTGGTTCGTGTTCTGACATGTGTGTCATAGATGTGTCGTAGGACAGCTGCTTCGAGCGCCTTTAATATGCCTTCGACACTGCCACTTGAAATTTAGTAATGTAAATTGCTCTTGAAAAGCCCCTTGTGGGAAGAAGTAATTAAAATTTGTATTTGTATTTGTATTTGTATTTGTATTTGTATTTGTATTTGTATTTGTATTTGTATTTGTATTTGTATTTGTATTTGTATTTGTATTTGTATTTGTATTTGTATTTGTATTTGTATTTGTATTTGTATTTGTATTTGTATTTGTATTTGTATTTGTATTTGTATTTGATGTCTGACGAAGATAAGATCACATTATTTTCAGATGCGACAGTTAAATTAATTGTGTTCAATAACCATACAACTATGTTTTGTATATTCCAAGTAATATAAGCATGAAATATGTACGATTTAATATATTTTTGCTATTTTCCCGTTTTTAGGCCCCGTCTTGATTTAAACGGTAAAAACATCCACACCGGATGGTTCGGCAACGCTTGTACACCACTCGTCCTTATTCGACCGTTCTATGTTGGCGGTGTTGATCCGAAGGTTCATATTATCTTGCCAGTTCCAGTCTGTTGGTCTTTCCAAGGAGCTTTCCAAACATTCTTTGTAAATTCACGGTTGGTATTAAGAGTGGTGGTGTATGCGTGTTGTGTATGACATGTGTTGTAATTTTTTTGTGAATTTTTGCTTGTTTTATTACAGAAAAGTAAACTTATTGTCTGGCGAATCCAAGGGTGTTTCTATTGGAGGCGTTTCAGCCGCCATAGTGTTACCAACTTTACCTCCCACCATCGTACCCACCGCTAGACCACAATGTGAGGCGGCGCCAGGTCGGCCTCAACTTTCAAACGATGTTGCCTCGGTAAGGTTCGGAGCAACTTCGTACGACTACAACTCGACTGCCCCAAGTTTCATCGCGTTCAATTTAAACGAGAAAGAAAAAGGATTTTTTAAATCAAGGTATGATGTAGCTATGTATATAATGAAAAAGACAAGTATTCTGAGTACGTTCAGTACAGTGGTGGTGGTGCCGGTGTTGGTGATGTTAGTGCGGGTGCTGGTGTTAGTGATGGTGTGGGTGTTGCTGATGATGGTGATGGTGGTGATGGTGCTGGTGTTGGTGTTGGTAGTGATGGTGTTGGTGTTGCTGGTGATGATGCTGGTGTTACTGGTGATGGTGCGGGTGCTGGTGTTGGTGTTGGTGTTGGTGATGGTGTGGGTGCTGGTGTTAGTGATGGTGTTGGTGTTGGTGTTAGTGATGGTGCGGGTGCTGGTGTTAGTGATGGTGCGAGTGTTGCTGGTGATGGTGATAGTGATGGTGTTGGTGGTGATGGTGATGGTGATGGTGCTGGTGATGGTGCTGGTAGTGGTGTTGGTGGTGCTGGTGATGGTGTTGGTGTTAGTGATGGTGCGGGTGCGGGTGCTGGTGATGGTGATGGTGTTGGTGTTAGTGATGGTACCGGTGCTGGTGATAGTGATGGTGTTGGTGGTGCTGGTGCTGGTGATGGTGCTGGTGTTGCTGGTGATGGTGATGGTGCTGGTGTTGCTGGTGATGGTGCTGGTGTTGCTGGTGATGGTGATGGTGTTGGTGTTAGTGATGGTGCGGTTGCTGGTGTTGGTGTTAGTTATGGTGCGGGTGCTGGTGTTGGTGTTGGTGTTAGTGATGGTGCGGGTGCTGGTGTTAGTGATGGTGCGAGTGTTGCTGGTGATGGTGATAGTGATGGTGTTGGTGGTGATGGTGATGGTGATGGTGCTGGTGATGGTGCTGGTAGTGGTGTTGGTGGTGCTGGTGATGGTGTTGGTGTTAGTGATGGTGCGGGTGCTGGTGATGGTGATGGTGTTGGTGTTAGTGATGGTACCGGTGCTGGTGATAGTGATGGTGTTGGTGGTGCTGGTGCTGGTGATGGTGCTGGTGTTGCTGGTGATGGTGATGGTGCTGGTGTTGCTGGTGATGGTGCTGGTGTTGCTGGTGATGGTGCTGGTGTTGCTGGTGATGGTGATGGTGTTGGTGTTAGTGATGGTGCGGTTGCTGGTGTTGGTGTTAGTTATGGTGCGGGTGCTGGTGATGGTGCTGGTGTTAGTGCTGGTGCGGGTGCTGGTGTTGCTGGTGATGGTGTTGCTGGTGACGATGGTGGTATTGGTGCTGGTGGTACTGGTGATGGTGCTGGTGCTGGTGCTGGTGCTGGTGTTGGTGCTGGTGTTGGTGCTGGTGTTGGTGCTGGTGGTGATGACGGTGCTGCTAATAGTGCTGGTTCTTGTAGAGGTGCCGGTGCCAGTGATGGTACTGCTGGTTCTTGCGATGGTGCTCGTGCCAGTGCTGATGCCAGTGTTGTTGTTGGTGGTGGTAGTGTTGCCGCCGGTGCTGGTGCCAGTACTAGTGTTGGTGCCAGTGGTGGTGCTGGTGTCAGTGCTGGTGCTAGTGGTGGTGTTGGTGCCAGTGGTGGTGTTGGTGCCAGTGGTGGTGCTGGTGCCAGTACTAGTGTTGGTGCCAGTGGTGGTGCTGGTGTCAGTGGTGGTGCTGGTGCTAGTGGTGGTGCTGGTGCCAGTACTAGTGTTGGTGCCAGTGGTGGTGCTGGTGCCAGTACTAGTGTTGGTGCCAGTGGTGGTGCTGGTGCCAATACTAGTGTTGGTGCCAGTGGTGGTGGTGGTGGTGGTGGTGCTGGTGCTAGTGGTGGTGTTAGTTCTGATATTCTGGTCGTATATAGTGCTATATGTTCATGACTCTTTTGTTGCTGCTCGTATTGTATAGTATTGTTATTGCATTGGAAATGCGTTCTCTCACGATGAACGGCTTAATATTTTATGCTGCCGACAGTGAATCTGATTCAAAGAATTCTATTTCATTGGAGCTTGTCGACGGTCGGTTGCGATATCAATTCACTTCTGCAACGGGACAAGTTACTATCGATACTACTCGACAATATGCTTTGGATGGACTTTGGAACAAGGTAGGTCTTTAAAACTAGTGATGGATTTACAGAGTGGGTGCAAGGGGTGCGCACCATCCTGGCCTTGGGCAAGGGAGGTGCAGGGGAGGGTGCCAACATCCCCAGCTCGGCCCCTGGACCCTGCCGGGCGCTGTGTCCCCAGACCCCTGCCGTAGCTCCCTCAGCAGCACTCCAGCCTGCCTCGGTCACGCCCCACGCCGCAGACCTGATCTCACTTCGCTCGCTCAGCACACCCCCCCCCCCCCCCCCACCAGATCAAGCTGGATCCATCACTGTTTAAAACAGTGGTTAAACACTTAACTCGTAACATGCACTTAATGCAATTTAACATTCGGATACTTAAACCTTTCATGCATGACTATCCAACACGTCCCTTCATTGGCGAGCAAAATCGTCTGGCGTTAGACAGAGTAAACAGATAAAGTTGTTCTACAACAACTACAACAACAATGCACATGCATGGAAGGGTTAAGCAGCCAAATACTTCAATATTTAAACAATCCGTCAAATATTCCGAAATTTAAGCTTACAGGATACCCTAGGAAGCCATTTCAAGAAGTTTGTTACCGCTCGCTCAATATTTTTCTGATTTGTCTCAAATTTGCACCGAATGTAGTTAAGTATGTGACGGACACTATCGTGTTATACAGTAAATAAGAAATAAAATATTGTTGCAGATATACTCATCAGTTTAAAATCAATTTATCATTTTTATCATGTTGTTGCAGATATGAGTATATCTGCAACAATATTTTATTTCTTATTTACTGTATAATACGATAGCGTCCGTCCCATACTTAACTACATTTGGTGCAAATTTGAGACAAATCGGAAAAAAATTGAGCGAGTGGTAACAAATTTCTTGAAATGGCTTCCTAGGGTATCCTGTAACCTTAAGCTAACAAATACTTAACGTGGAGTTAGTAAATTCTCAGTTCTTGCTATACAAACTGTCGTAAGTTGTTAGTATACTCAGAGACATTCTTAAATACTGCAGACAACGTCGTTCTGTCATTTGAGTTCTAGTAGCTCAATGGTTATCTTAGAGTGTGGCTAGCATTTGGAAGAAGACAGTCTTTTTTAGAGACTAACAACGAACGACAGCTTGTACAGCAAGAACTAACAAAAGTTTACAAACCCCAAGCTGAAAGATGAATACTTATAAGATTGTTAGTATTTTAAGTATTCCTGATCATCTCTCATTACAATAATCATCATTCAAAAATGATATATAATATATATTAATGATAATAATTCATGAGGAAAACACAAAGGAAATCAGTACCATGTCCGTGGTTTTATATCTGATAAAGAAACCTCCTGATTTACATAAACTTTAGCTTTGATTTTCTCGGCTTAGACAACGTTATTTTTCGAAACTATACGCCAATGAACTTACCAAATGGGTCGTTTTTGACGCTATTTAAAACATTCGCAGTACGTGTTTTATCAGTCTTGTTAGAAAAATGATAGCCCAGCAAATAACTTTAAGGAAAAGCATAACGAATACATAAAAGTTTAAATACTGACGTTTCATTACTAACCTAGTAACATCTTCAGAGTGAATAAATTATTTACAGAGATTGATATTAAATATCTAACTGATACATAAATAGACGGTGACAGAAGTGACAGAGGAGTAATTAATGAGCATAAAGAAGTGAGAACTCGTGTTTTAAATGTGATAAAACACTGCTGCCCAATGGACATCACTTTCACACACATTTAGGTAATATCATTTTCGAGCGCCTCTTTCTACATTGTATAGGTTTACTTGTTGCGTATATATCAATTCGGAGCGATCGTGATCCCCCAGACTAAAGAATATCACAATAATCGCCATTTAAACTCACCATCAATGATAACTATCACCACACCTTTATACATCGGTGGATTACCTAGTCACGTTTCTGCTCCAAGTTTAATAAACAGAAACCATGGATTTGTTGGATGTTTGAGAAACTTTGAAATCTCGTCCTCACAAGAAGACGTTGGCTTTGATATGATTCATCCTGATCTTAAAGGCTCCTCCATTGGACAGTGTTACAACCAGTTGGAACCAGGTGCTTATTTCAATGGAAATGCTTGGATGAAATTCCGTAAGTATCCGTAGTAGCGATTTAGTACGGTTCTTCAAAAACTTAGTTCTTTAACCCTTTACCGAGCAGATTACCAGGAGGTCTCCACTTGACGGGTAAAATCGTCTGGTGTTAGCCAGAGTAAATTTAATAAGTTGCCAAATGGCAACCATGCCTGGTAAAGGGTTAACATAAAGAAAAATTAAGTTTAAAGTGCCTATGAAGCGAAAATTATTATTGTCTTAAATGAAAGAACTCTTAAAACTACAACGTAACATCTTTTGCAGATCTTCGTTTCCGTGCTTCGTTGTTGAGATATTTCAGTTTCTTTGATACGCAAATTAAACACTTTGACATCACACGTGTATATGAGTTATCTGAGAAAGTTCTATATCTTTGCTCTTATCAAACGAAATCACTTCGAAGCCGGTCCTGTGCGTCTATTTCGCACCACATTAAACATACAGATTTTTAATTGATTTCGTTTGATAATAGCAAAGATACCGAACCTTCTCTGATAACTCATTATACACGTGTGACGTCAAAGTGTTTAATTTGCATATCAAAAAAATTGAAATATCTCAACGACGAGGTGCGGAAACGAAGATCTGCAAAAGATATTACTTTGTCGTTTTGAGAGTTCTTTCATTTAAGACAATAATCATTTTCGCTTCATAGGCACTTTAAAGTAGATGTGCAGTGTAAAATTCTTTTTAACTTAAACTATTTCACTTGAAAGAACTCTTCACTTGAATTGATAGGAGATTGGCATTCACAGCTCTTCCTTCTTTGGTCCTTAAGATTTGTACCGTATCTTGGTGTTTATGTAACCGATTTTTTGATTTTTTTTAGATAATGTGACTTTTGCGAAGGATTTCACCATCAGTCTTCGATTTCGAACATATCAACGCTCCGGGCTTTTGTTTGCTTTGGACGCCTCGAAAGGACGTGGTCTGATAGTACAACAGAAATTAGGACAGGTCAGTGCATGCACATTAAACAGTTAATGGCTTAATAACAATAACGACGACGACGACGACGACGACGACAACAACAACGACAACAACAACAACAACAACAACAACAACAACAACAACAACAACAACAACAACAACAACAACAACAACAACAACAACAACAACAACAACAACAACAACAACAACAACAACAACAACAACAACAACAACAACAACAACAACAACAACAACAACAACAACAACAACAACAACAACAACAACAACAACAACAACAACAACAACAACAACAACAACAACAACAACAACAACAACAACAACAACAACAACAACAACAACAACAACAATGAGAGAGATAGACAGGCGGGGGGCCGGCCGGCCGGACAGCAGTAGCCTACGAAGCTGGCGGTTGTAAGGGTTGGGGCTTTGGCCATGGCCGTAAGGCAATACGAAATAAGCAGCTAGATGGGAAGAGCGCCCCAGCGGGCATTAAGGGGTTTCCCGCCTGACCGCCCTTACCGCGACTTCAACCCCTTAAAACCGCGCTAGCTAACAGAAGCAGCATTTATTTATGGAATAACAGCAAGTTATATATTCTTTCTCTATATATATATTTCTCTACTTTTCTTTCTTTCTTTATAGTCTTTCTCCACATGCTTTGTTTCCATTTATTTCTTCTTCTTTCTTTTACAACGTCTTTAATCAATCTTTACACTTCTTCTTCTTCTTCTTTTCTTCTTCTTCTTCTTCTTCTTCTTCTTCTTCTTCTTCTTCTTCTTCTTCTTCTTCTTCTTCTTCTTCTTCTTCTTCTTCTTCTTCTTCTTCTTCTTCTTCTTCTTCTTCTTCGTCTTCTTCGTCTTCTTCTTCTTCTTCTTCTTCTTCTTCTTCTTCTTCTTCTTCTTCTTCTTCTTCTTCTTCTTCTTCTTCTTCTTCTTCTTCTTCTTCTTCTTCTTCTTCTTCTTCTTCTTCTTCTTCTTCTTCTTCTTCTTCTTCTTCTTCAGTTCTCCTGATTTGTTTCTAACATTTCCATTATTTTAGAACTCTTCTAACTATATATTAATTTACAATATAATTGTTATATTCTAGCTTGTTCTCAACTATATCAATGCTTCCACAAATGTCGAGTTAACTTGGCGACCTTCGTCTTCAAATGCTTCTAGTGTCGAAAACTCGTTCTTAATCTGTCAAATGAATTGGTATGATGTAAAGATCACCAGAAAAGCCACATCTCTTACCATGATCGTAAATGAAGCTTTTGAAGTCACAGAAGTGGTTTCTGACGTATCAGATCTAACTGGTACTTTGTTCCTAGGACAATTGTCAGGTAAGGATTTTTAATATAACAATAGAGTTGATGTTCTTGGGCATAAATATTGTTTTTCAATGCCCGATAAAATTATTATAATTATATAATATAATATAAAATAAACTATAGACATACGGGGGAAAAGATAAACTACATGCTGTATTTATGTGTCAGGTCTGTTTAGAAAATTGCATAGCGAATCCTGGTATACGTTTGTCAAGCTCAAATACTCAGAAACGATTTCTGAGCCCCTGAATATATGGTCGAACCTGCAACCATGTTACGACCGTTTAGACGCTCTACAAACCATTGAATTGCAACCTATAGCTCTTCAACCGAGCCTCAGTAGCTCTATGGTTAGAGCGTCTAACCGGTGATTAGAACTGGAAGATAGTAGGTTTGAACCTTGTCTGGGGCTCAGAAATCTCTTCTGAGTATTTGAGCTTGAGAAACATCCACCAAACGTGTCTGTTATATAACACCAAACGCACAAATTCTCAGCTTCCGCTCCACTTAGCCTCTAGCCTCCTTGAGCAGACGTTGTGAGTGACGGAAGCGCCTCACAACGTCTGCTCAAGGAGGCTACTGAGCCTCCCACTCCCAACCCGATCCCTCCTCTCGCCCACCACATGCACCGCGTGTATACGTACAACTTACAATATGATGAGTTGTATGTGGCTGATATATACACACTGTAATGCCATTACTTTAGTATCTCCATTATTTTCGTTCTATTGTCCATTTTTATGTGTATCACTATCAGTGTAGAGCGTTTGCTTTATAATGATTCATATTTTATTGTTTTGTGCTAATTTGTTTTCAAGGTTATTAATTATACGAGTCTTGTTACGTTTATCTTGTTTTTCTTTTGTCTGTAGAAAGCGAGCTTACTGTTGGTTCATCACCTTTCTACGGTTGTCTTAAAGAACCGGTTTTGAATGGTGTCTTGCTCGACTTATCACGTCCATCGTCTCAGGCCAGTACACAGCTTTCCTGTCCTGTTGACTCAGAATTAAGTCGAAACATGGACGAAGTGAATACGAGGTCTTAAAAATAATAACGATGTGCCCCCCCCCCCCCCCCCTCCCTCCCCCAAGTTTTTCCTGGCCTAATTTTGCTAGTGGAGAGAGAAGAGCGTACAAATTTCAATTTTGCCTTTTTTCTTCTTAACATCAGGATAGTAAAACCTGAATGTGTAAAGTCATGGATAGTAAAATACTAAAAGGTAATTCAGGTTTGAAAGGGTTAAAGATCTCATTATACGTAACACAGGCTATTCGTGACATCACAATTTTCAACCAAATAATAGTAATAATAATAATAACATTTATTTATACTGCGCAAATTCAACTTTTAAGGTTTTCAAATGCACCTTACAATAATTTTTGACATGGCCGAGTCGAAGGCATATTAAAGGCGCTCAGGCAGCCGCCATACGACACATATCGGCCCACGAATTACCGCTAAGCCCTAGGTGTTGGTTTTGCGGAGGGAGGAAAACCGGAGAAGCACAGGAGAGACCAACTAAACTCTACCCACATGAGTCTCAAGCTCGAGAACAGGGTTATTCCCAAACGGTCACCCGTCCAAGTACTAACCCTGTCCACTCGGGCTTAACTATTGGCAGCGCCCTAACAGCACACGCCACCCATTTTGCAAATAGGCGAGTTTCAGGGTGTTGCGCGCGCATCGTTATGGAAAGGAATTGGTGAGCTCTTGGCGGGCTCTCTACAAAATAAGCAATGCCGACAAACAGACTTGCTAGCGAGCCAACAACAGCAGAATAACAGTGTTAAATATCCAGAAACTGTATCTATATATCTGTACTATACAGTTTTTTAGAAAAATGATGCGCACGCAACACCCTGAAACTCGCCTATTGAGTGAAATGCGATTTAACTAATCAAAGGGCTAAAACGCCTCACGTGATTCTTACAATCCATGTTTATACTAGTTGATATGTATAATTATAACTATAGTTGATATGCTGATGAGTATTTGTATTTTGACTATAAATATTTTGTGTTGTATAGTGTGATATGAATATTATAATTTATTTGAACTATTGCGTGATTATTCGTTGCGTGTTTACAATAATTTTGTGGCATTATAAGCGCCTGCAGTAGGAATATGTACAGCAGTATGCACCCATCAAACTATGCACCGATGACACGAATGATGAATCAACCGAACTTCCAAAGAACTATATTTTAATGACTCTTCCTTGGCAAATCTTCTTGAAAGAAACGCTCATTTTCTCCCAAACTGAGAGGCAGTTATTAAGAAACAATACTTTATAAATATATACATTATTCTGTGGTTGACAAGTCCGCGATCTCTCCCAGATGATAGATAACATTTCACGTCGCCTGGAATTCGAATCTACTGTATCAAATGGTAGAGAACACTTGTTTGAGTCAACGATAGTATGAGAAAGGCTAAAGTTGCGTATAATCCAAGCGTTTTAAATAAGCTAGAAGCAAGAGATATTAATGGATCGACGCAACCGCAGAACGTCAAAAGTGGTCGTGTGTATGTCTTCGGGAAGGACAGTTCAGCGCAGTTGTGCATTGATGATGACGAAGAGGACGATACTCTGTTTGAAATGGTTAAAATTCGACCACGAAAAGGCAAGAAAGAGACATGTAGCGAAGAGAAAAGTACGGATGAGACTATTAGGAAAGTTAAGATTATCGATAGGCAAGTTTTTCCAAACGACACGTTGTCGAAGTTTGCCTTGCAGTATGGCTGTACGGTAAGTGATTTGATAGCCAGATATATAACTGGCTCTGTGTGTATTCAAATTTTAATAATTGAGCAGCTGAGTAAATACCATATCTCTTAGATATTAATGCTTGATGCTTTGGGTTTGTTTCCTGGGGGGTTTAGATTTTGATTGATAAATTCAACAAAAATTAAATTAATTATATTAGTACATATTAAACAGTATTTATAAAATATACTGTACAGTAGGTCTACAGAGTGCCTAGTACAGTCATTTGCGGTGTACTATGCATTTGATTGGCTGCTAGGAGCCAAGCAGCCAATTAACCAATCAAATGCCTAGTTTAAATTTATGTGTAATGAACTTTGAAAAAAAAACTTTCAGACATTCTGATAAAAAGTACTGTATGTTGCAATGACTGTAATAATACTCTTATAGGTCTCTTTAAACCTACCCCCCCCCCCCCCCTGCACACACACACCCTCTAGGGGAGTCATACATGAATGACTAGGTTAGATAATTTAAGTGTATACCTCCCCTCCTATGTGGTGAACTCCTGGAAGTTTGGGGTCTGAGTCCGAGAAAATTCAGACGAATGTACAGCAACCTTTTCCAACAATGACTGCAAGAGAGACAAGGCAATTGATTGCCCATGTACTAAGCAATAGCCACAAAAATTTACAAGAATTTTTGAAAATCCATTGCAATCAATGACATGGGTAAATTCTTTACAACATATTTGTGGATATTTTGAGGTACAACTGCACTTTAGCAGACACCAGTGTTGAACACTAGCTGTAGGCTCAAGTCAACCCCATTGTAAACTGAGTCTGACCAGACACCTCACACTGCATAAATTTTCAACATGCAACTTTCAACAGATTGGTTTCCACTAAACTACAGTCTAGCCATTTTTGTTTGCAGCTACAGCTCAAATGTTTGGCCCATATACCTATATTTGATATACATGTATTGTATGAATAGCAAATATCTTTCGCATCTCATTATCGATTTGTTATTGTTATTTTGATTTGATTGGCTAATTTTTCACATCTCATCAATTTGTTATTGTCATTTTCATCTGATTGGCTTATTTTTGGTCACATGATTACCTTTCATATATAAGCTCATTGTTTGTTTACACTCTTTACGTTTCTCTCTGATGAAGGGCCTTTGCTCGAAACGTTAGACTCCTACGTTTTCTGTTTTGGCAGTATATCTAACCTTACTATATTTCAATTGATATATTGTATGTTTGACTGAGCTATATTGTCTCATTTCATAGGTAGCAGAGCTAAAGAAGGTAAATAATCTTTACAATGAACAGGACTTCCATGCATTAAAACACATCAAGATACCTATTCAACCTCACAGTTTATTGACTGAACGAGCAGAGGAAGAGAAACGACGTGAAAATGCTTTTAATGAAGATGGCCAACATTCATCAAGACATTCTAGTCAAGGCAATAATTCAGATTCAGATTATGATAATATAGAAGAAAGTAGTTCAAGTAGTAGACATATTAGGACAGTTAGTATAAGTGCGAACCTCAAAGATGCTGAAAAATTTCTGAAAAAAATGGATGATGATATTCAGAAAATTTGCCAGTCAGTATCACTTCAAAAACCTGATCTTAATGATGTTACTAGGACATTGACTACGCAGTGTATTCGTCCAAGGACAGCAAAGAAAAGTGATTCAGAAGAATTAGGCACTATATGGACGGGGTTTGGATGGAAGGGTGCAGTTATTGCTTTTGTGTTTATTGCAGTAATTTTACCTGTTGTATATTTTATATATATTGAAAAAATAAAGTCATAGTATTAGGAAATTTAACCCTTTTTTAACTCCCAGCCTGACAGGTCTTCCCTTGACGAGTAAATTCACCTGGCATTAGTCAGAATTAAAAAAATAAAAAGTGCCAAGTGGCACCGATGGCAATGGAGGGGTTAAAATAAACTTTTGTTTTTCACTCTCTTCTTTTCTAACATTAGTTGAAAACAAATTCAAAAATTCTTTAAAGTGTACCCTACTTTAAAATAGTTATTTGACTTCTAATTATCAATAGCCTGCAAATACAGACAACCCTAATCTCCCACCTTACTGAGCATCCAGTGGGTCCCATAAATTGAGCAATGATTGTTAATCCATCATTGCCCATGCTGGCTGGGGGTTTTCCCTTTAAATGAATTTGACATTGAACAGAGCAAAACTATAAAGGGGCAATTTTTGGCCAGCTCTGAGGCAGGAATGGGTGAAGAGAGCAGATCTTTGGGACAAACGTTACTAGGTTATTGGTAAAATAAACTGATAATGTAGCCTGTGAATACTGAGTATTTTGATAAAATTCAAAACAATGGTAACTCCAAAAATGGTAAACATTTTATTAATGATTCAATATTTTGACTAAATTGTAGTCATCATCAGGAATGCATTCCTGATGATGACTACAATCATTCCTGAGCTGGCCAAAAATAGTACTTTTACAGTGTATTTCAAACAAGCAACATTAATTTTTGACTATTTTCTCTGCTTTAATATGCAGGGAGTTGGCTGTGGGCCCCCATAGCAGTTTCCTCCACTTCTCTCTCTCTTGTGGTATCCTCTCTTTCCAAACCAGCCAGGCTGAGGCAGCAATGGGCCAAGACTTGTATTTCAATGAACTTTAAGACTGATGTCACATTATATACCTATCAATGTTAAGCCCCAGGGGGGGGGGGGGGGTAACCCACGGGATATTGACTGATCAACATATTCCGAGACAGGGATATTTGACTTTCTTGACAAGCTCAAGGGATCAGATTTTTGACACGTAAAATGATCTTAATATTATATTTTAGTACTTGATATTTCCCAGGGAGGGGTATTTTGACCAACAAGCTATTCTACTGCAGGGGAATTTGACGATTTTCCCCCCAAAGTCAATATCCCCATCCCCCCCCCCCCTGGGGCTTAACATTGATAGGTGCATATAAATTACAAATCTATTTACAAGCATGTTTTCAATGTTAACATTAATTTTTTTGAAAAAGTAAATGAATTTTGCATTGCTGTCAACTGCTATAAAGACAAAGTGTTGAAGGCAATAATTGAGGGATTTGAACCCAGTCTCCGAATGACCGAATACTGCATTTCAGTCACATATAATCCATTACAGATATTTCACACTGTCCTGTTCATACAACTTTAGAAGTCAATACATCTTCCCTTTCTTTCCCAGTCACCATATCGTGTTGGTTCGGGGCCCCGTGGTCCTCCTTTTTCACCAGTTTTTGGGTTAACGTTATTTGGAAAGGCAGCAAAAGGATCTTGGTCC
The DNA here is from genome assembly GCA_964035015.1 of Corallium rubrum. Lineage (NCBI taxonomy): Eukaryota > Metazoa > Cnidaria > Anthozoa > Scleralcyonacea > Coralliidae > Corallium > Corallium rubrum. The sequence continues at coordinate 10,986,840 of OZ036000.1, read as the reverse complement.
CTGGATGATATTTCTGTCCTAGACGTTTCCTCATCCGTTTCAGGAGCTTTATTGCCATTTTGGCCATTATCAAGTGATTGTGAAAGTCCTCTTTGGAATAGTCTATAATTTATTCCCAGTCGAGAGCCGCAAAACAGATCCAAAGATAAAGTTTCTGCCAATTTTCTTCGAAGTGTTGACGCGGCCATTTTGAATTTGTTGGATCTCGAGACAACACAGCTTCCCCAAGCTCACCACACTTTTAGATTAAAATCAGTCCTTTGAAGAAGGTAAAGCAACAAATCAACAGAAAGATCAAAGGTCAGCATTAATTTGAAATTTTGCGTTTATAATTTCACCTTAAAAAAATTTCGATTTGAATGATTTAAGACCCTGGCTAAAGATTAACATTGTTTATATAATATTGTAGAAGCCTCGTAGCTTGGGCAGCTGTGGAGCAGAAAAGTGAGGACTGGGTACAAGTAAATATTTTTGGCGGTAAACTTCAGAAAAAAGAAAATGGCGGACGATATGGTCGCTGTTGACCTCGCTTTCAACTTTCTTTGCATTTCTTATCAAACCAAATGGGTCATTTAAGGATCAAACGGCACATTGATGTAGTACGTTAACTTATATACACGTTAGCTATCATTGGAGTAATGGAAGGAAAGGATGTTGCGACGGGTTTGATGTCCAATCCTCTGGATTTGAGAGAAATATTTTATAGTAATCTGTTGTTGTTGGGGTTCGATTTTGAAGCAGAGGAAGCAAATTATCGGATACCATTGAACAGGTAAATATTCAGTAACGTATAGTTTTATTTTATTTAAGGTGAACTACGAGCAATAGCAAGCTTATAGTAAAATATTAGATGCTACATCTAATTACAAACCCTGCATATTCCTGATTGACTGAGCTACTCGCTGTCTATTAGTGATAGACCATGAAGTAGTGAAAGAGTTTTAAATGCAAAATAATGGCTGAAATTTTGTACACAGACATTTGTGCTTAAGCATACAAAATTTTTAGAAGTTTTGTACATTTGCGGTGGTGCTGAGCGTACAAAATTGACAGAATTTTTGTATGCTTGGCACCACTGCCAAGCCGAGTGTACAACATTTTCAGAATTTTTGTGCACCCAGCACCACTGCTGAGCCAAGTGTTCAAAATTTTCCGAATTTTTGTGCACTCAGCACCACTGCCAAGTTGAGTGCACAAAATTTTCAGTTGTGCTGAGCATACAAAATGGCTGCACCTTTTTGCCTAGACTAAATCTGCTCATAGACAATCTATGTTATTGTTGATTAATCTTTGTTTATAAATAAAGTGTACTGTATTTTATTATTTGTAGGGACATGTTTGCTTTTCCAAATAAAAAAGCAATGGAGATTGTGTGCCACTTCCTGTTTTGCCGTTTAGACCCACAACTAGCATTTCAGGAGTTTAGGTGAGTTTCTTGGTTTGGTAATTAAATGTTTAGAGGGAAAATTTGATTATAATTGTAGTTAGTGGTACTAAATCCCTTATTGGTAGTTTACCACATTTTTACTATGGCCTAGTAATGTAGAATGAATCAACTTGAATTCAATCTTCTTGTGGTTATGTATATTCAGCCATTGGTAATTCAATGGTTAGAATGTTTCACTAGAAAGCTGTGGATTCAGACATTTTACTGAACAAGGCTCAAAATAACTGACAGTCATTTAGTCAATGACTGGCCATAATGCATGAGTCAATTGCAAACTTGACCATCCCCCCACCCGGGAAAGGACCCGGGCATTTGATTTTTTTTAAATTATAGTGCTAATTCCCCACCACAGGGCAAAAACTGATCGGCAAATTCCCTACCCATGGGCTGTGAAAAGGTGACAAATTCCCCACCCCCGGGAGCACATGTCATTGATCGAGTTCAATATAAAGCCTATTTATACCAATCAATCTCCATTAAAATATATCAAAAATATAGAAAAAATACCTTCAAAAATGTCTATAAGCTTTGCCAGGTTGTTCTCTACCAATCAATCTTTTCCAAATTCATCATTTTTCCCCTTAAACTCATCCATAATTCAGTGTATATTGAATGCAAAGTTGCAAACCACGAGGACACATTCACACCCATAATTCTTTGCAGTCTTAGTTTGGGTGAAATCCTGGGGATTTTAGAGCACTAGTACCAATGTCCAGCCCCTGTGCCCTGCTTAGCAGGAAAATTCCTGACCCCTGGGGACACCGTGCAAGGCAAATTTCCTGGAGTCTCTGGCCTGCTGGGGAGGGGGGGGGGGGGGGGGGTGGTCAAGTATGGAATTGACTCATGCATATAAATCATTAGATGACCAGCCAAAATGTTGTCAGTTTGGTAACAAAAATTACAATAAATTGTCAGTTAACCGCGACATAGCTGAACATAATTAATTTACGCCTTGCTGAGTATTTAACTTGAAGAACATTGATGATTTTTTTTTAATTTTTATGGCAAATTATCTGTTTCTAGGGATTGTTGGCCAATACAAGATAAGAAAATGGAACAGCAGTTTCGAAAGTCATGTAATAGCTGGTTATCTAAAATATATAAGGTACTGTAGGTTTTATTAAATACTGTAGATAATATTTAATAATATGTGTGTGTTTTAACGAGCATACAATCCTGGACAAAATTGTTGGAACACTTTGCCGATTTTGACAATTGTTGCATGGGACGAGTGTCCCAAGCACTTTTGTTCAGGATTGTCTGAAAATGGCGAATTAGACAAAATCAAAGAAAAAACAATTTGAATGCGACGATTCTGCGCAGTTTGTTCCAAAATGATACAAATACGCTCCCGCATGCATGAACAACAGATTGTTTGTGGTGTATAGATGGTTCAGTGAATATGCAAATTAAATAAGAGCTCTCGTGTGGGTGGGAACTCTGCAGAGACTCTGCTCCAGTGATGCCTTCCCCATTATGGGGGTAAGGGGGAGCAGAGACGGGGGCTCTTTTATTAAACTGTATATCTTTTGCAATGTTACAAAGTTAAAATGCTGTGTTTTATTGAAAATTCATAAATTTGTCATTTTCAGACAATCCTGGACAAAATTGTTGGGACACTTTGCCGATTTTGACGATTGTCGCATAGTGTCCCAAGCACTTTTGTCCAGGATTGTCTGAAAATGGCGAATTAGACAAAATCAAAGAAAAAAAACAATTTGAACGCGATGATTCTGCACAGTTTGTTCCAAAATGATACAAATATGCTCCCACATGCATGAACAACAGATTGTTTGTGGTATATAGATGGTTCGGTGAAAATGCAAATTAAATAAGAGCTCTCATGCGGGTGGTACCGGTGCGGGTGGGAACTCTGCAGAGACTCTGCTCCAGTGATGCCTTCCCCATTGAGGGGGTAAGGGGGAGCAGAGACGGGGGCTCTTTTATTAAACTGTATATCTTTTGCAATGTTACAAAGTTAAAATGCTGTGTTTTGTTGAAAATTCATAAATTCGTCATTTTCAGACAATCCTGGACAAAATTGTTGGGACACTTTGCCGATTTTGCCGATTGTCGCATAGTGTCCCAAGCACTTTTTGTCCAGGATTGTAGGTGCTATAACAGATTAAATTTGCCTTCCTACAGATTAAATAGTGTCTTCAACCAGAGGTTCTGATGCCACTTTTAGCATTTTAGGGGAAGCAGGGGTTGTAAAACCTCTGGGACCAGGGTAGGTCCCAGCCGGTAGACCAATTAACTCTTTCACTCACAAATACGGAATTTTCCTTACTTTATTATTTTACTCTGTCTAACGTCAGATTATTTTACTCTAACACCAGATGATTTTACTCATCAATGGGAGAGCTCCCGGAAAGTTAGGAGTGAAAGGGTTAAAGCATGTAGACTTGTTTATACTTATGAATCTTCATTACTGTAATTTTCAGGAGGAACAAGACTCTAACTTGCCAAGAATTGGACCATCACTCTTTCTGTCTCCTGGAGGTACAGTAAATCTACTGCACTGTCAAATCTGGGGGTTAGGGGGAGGAGGGGTGTGGCTGCCCTATTTGCAAGTGGGTTTGCCCTCTGAGACCCTATTTAAGTCAAATAAATGTTCTGAGTAATGTGTCCCGGGCAGACCCTCCTGGATGGCATCTATTTGAGTACTCCCACCCCATTCTAAAATCTGTAGTTCCAGAAGATACCCATACCACACACCCCTTCCACACACCCACCCACCCCAATTTGTCTAGTAGCCCCCCCACCCCCCCCCCCCCCCCCCCCCACCACACACACACACACACAAATACAGACATGGATGGATCTCCTCCTGGATGGCACCCATTTGAGTTATCCCATCCCAATCTAAAATCTGTACTGTAGTTCCAGAAAATGGCCCTTTCTCGATATATGAACAATTGAAATAGGTGCTCTTCCAAATGGGAACTCTTACACCTCCTTAGTTAGCTTTAGCCATCCTTAACTCTCCTTAGTCATCCTTAGCTCTCCTTAGCTCTCCTTAGCCATCCTTAGCTCTCCTTAGCCACCCTTAGCTTTCCTTAGATCTCCTTAGCTCTCCTTAGCCATCCTTAGCTCTCCTTAGCCATCCTTAGCCATCCTTAGCTCTCCTTAGCCATCCTTAGCTCTCCTTAGCCATCCTTAGCTCTCCTTAGCTCTCCTTAGCTCTCCTTAGCTCTCCTTAGCCATCCTTAGCTCTCCTTAGCTCTCCTTAGCTCTCCTTAGCTATCCTTAGCTATCCTTAGCCATCCTTAGCTCACCTTAATAGCTCTCCTTAGCTCTCCTTAGCTCTCCTTAGCTCTCCTTAGCCATCCTTAGCTCTCCTTAGCCATCCTTAGCCATCCTTAGCTCTCCTTAGCCATCCTTAGCTGTCCTTAGCTCTCCTTAGCCATCCTTAGCTCTCTTAGCCATCCATAGCTTTCCTTAGCTCTCCTTAGCCATCCTTAGCTCTCCTTAGCTCTCCTTAGCTCTCCTTAGCTCTCCTTAGCCATCCTTAGCCATCCTTGGCTCTCCTTAGCTCTCCTTAGCTCTCCTTAGCCATCCTTAGCTCTCCTTAGCCATCCTTAGCTCTCCTTAGCCATCCTGATCTCTCCTTAGCTCTCCTTAGCCATCCTTAGCTCTCCTTAGCTCTCCTTAGCCATCCTTAGCTCTCCTTAGCTCTCCTTAGCTCTCCTTAGCTCTCCTTAGCCATCCTTAACTCTCCTTAGGCATCCTTAGCTCTCCTTAGCTCTCCTTAAGTCTCCTTAGCCATCCTTAGCTCTCCTTAGCCACCCTTAGCTCTCCTTAGATCTCCTTAGCTCTCCTTAGCCATCCTTAGCCATCCTTAGCTCTCCTTAGCTCTCCTTAGCCATCCTTAGCTCTCCTTAGCTCTCCTTAGCTCTCATTAGCTCTCCTTAGCTCTCCTTAGCTCTCCTTAGCTCTCCTTAGCTCTCCTTAGCCATCCGTAGCTCTCCTTAGCCATCCTTAGCTCTCCATTAGCTCTCCTTAGCTCTCCTTAGCATCCTTAGCTCTCCTTAGCTCTCCTTAGCCATCCTTAGCTCTCCTTAGCTCTCCTTAGCTCTCCTTAGCTCTCCTTAGCTCTCCTTAGCTCTCCTTAGCTCTCCTTAGCTCTCCTTAGCTCTCCTTAGCTCTCCTTAGCCATCCGTAGCTCTCCTTAGCCATCCTTAGCTCTCCATTAGCTCTCCTTAGCTCTCCTTAGCATCCTTAGCTCTCCTTAGCCATCCTTAGCTCTCCTTAGCCATCCTTAGCCATCCTTAGCCATCCTTAGCTCTCCTTAGCCATCCTTAGCTCTCCTTGGCCATCCTTAGCTCTCCGTAGCTCTCCTTAAGTCTCCTTAGCCATCCTTAGCTCTCCTTAGCCATCCTTAGCTGTCCTTAGCTCTCCTTAGCTCTCCTTAGCCATCCTTAGGTCTCCTTAGCCATCCTTAGGTCTCCTTAGCTCTCCTTAGCTCTCCTTAGCTCTCCTTAGCCATCCTTAGCTCTCCTTAGCTCTCTTCAAACAGCGTATTTATATTGGCTAATCCCACAAATTGTCGCAAGGCAAGTTGAAAGAGGAGTGTTAGACCTTGCAACGCTTTAAGTAGAAAAATTGCGATACTTGGTGATTGCATGTGGCGTATGTCCCCAGTCAATTTCTCATGCAAGTTGTGTCGCCACAAAATTGCGAGACTTGTTGCACGAAGAAAAGAATGCCTTTACATTTGTTTTGGGTCTTCAAATTTCTTGCTCACCTTTTCTTGCCATTTTTCCGTAACTGTTCTATTTTTTTGTAGTATAATCAGATCAACTCTTGTTTCAATCAATAACACAACTTACTCGAGCTACAGACCACAACAGATTTTATACGGCAAGGACCAATTTCCAGTTATGTATATGACTCACCCATAATGAAATCAATATTTTTTTTAATAATTTTAGTGGGAAAGAATATTTAAGAGTTAAACAAAAACACTCAATAGTATCTATCGAATGCTTGATAGAGCTTCTCAAAGAAGAGAGAGTCAAGGTTGTATGACCTAAATTTCGGAAAGTTCTTATGTGGTTATGAAGTTGTATTTATAATACACAAGGCAAGCATAAACATATTAGGCGAGAGGGCAGGGGACGCCATTGCCCCCAAAAATATTTGGAAAAGAGAAATTCGGTGCACTTTTCGCTAAAAATTCAGGCAATTACGATATGTATTGCTGTAAAATGATCAAAAAAAAATTTCATACGTTAAGCTATAAAATACGGTCTGAAAATCAATATATGACTTCAGTTAATTTTTTTTAATTAATTTTAATATAAAGTCCATTTTGAACTTCAAGGTTCCGTTTGAACTTTGAAGACTATACATACATACATGCATAAATACAAACATTTATTATCCACTCCCTAAAAAGGGCTTTTCAGAGATGAAGAACATTACATGTACAGTAATAAAGTTACATATTCAAAATGAACAAATAAAGTTAAAGATAGTATTTTATAATTAAAATTATTAAAAATCACTTAATCAAGTCCTGTAAAAATTTGTTCTTTAATTGGATAGGCTTAGCATAAAATGTTTTTCCATGCTGGATACCTGGATTCAAACACGCACGATGCTACGAGACTCAAAAAAGCGTAAAAATAGAAGCCCGACTATAGACGATTGTTTTTCAGCTTTTCGAAAATTAAGGGACATTCCGCGTGTTCACATCACAGTATCCTGCATGGTATTTGTTTTATAATATTACGACAGTTTGACTTTGTAAAAAGATTCGTAAAATTTGCGATTCTCCGAAACTCCATTTGGCGGGAAAATTTCCATTCTGCATGCATGATCCTACCTACAATCAGAACTTGCGTTGTATGAATGCATTTTCATAACAACATATCACATATTGTTTCTCACATACTAACGAGTGTTTTTGTGTCTAACTCCTAAAGTTTCTTTCCTCTACATAAAATTAATAAAAAAGAACCCGATTTGAAAATGAGTGGGTCATACATAACTGGAAATCGGTTATTGCTGTATAAAATCTGTTGTGGTCTGTAGCTCGAGTAAATTGTGTTATTGATTGAAACAAGAGTTGATTAGGTTATGGTAGGTAAAAACAGTTGCGGAACAAAAATGGCAAAAAATGGTGAGCAAGAAATTTGAAGGCCCGAAACAAACGTAAAGGCACTCTTTTCTTCATGCAACACATCTTGCAATTTTCTTGCGACACAAGTTGCATGAGAAATTGACATATGCCACATGCAATCACCAAGTATCGCAATTTTTCTACTTTTTGGAACGATTGCACCAACGCAGCGACTTATTTTTTAATCGTTGCAAGGTGTAATTAGTGGGATTAGCCAATATAAATACACTGTTTGAAGAGAGCTAAACAGAGCTAAGGAGAGCTAAGGATGGCTAAGGAGAGCTAAGGATGGCTAAGGAGAGCTAAGGATGGCTAAGGAGAGCTAAGGAGGGCTAAGGAGGGCTAAGGAGAGCTAAGGAGGGCTAAGGAGAGCTAAGGAGGGCTAAGGATGGCTAAGGAGAGCTAAGGATGGCTAAGGATGGCTAAGGACGGCTAAGGAGAGCTAAGGATGGCTAAGGAGAGCTAGGGATGGCTAAGGAGAGCTAAGGATGGCTAAGGAGAGCTAAGGAGGGCTAAGGAGAGCTAAGGAGGGCTAAGGATGGCTAAGGAGAGCTAAGGAGAGCTAAGGATGGCTAAGGAGAGCTAAGGATGGCTAAGGAGAGCTAAGGATGGCTAAGGAGAGCTAAGGATGGCTAAGGAGACCTAAGGATGGCTAAGGAGAGCTAAGGAGACCTAAGGATGGCTAAGGAGAGCTAAGGATGGCTAAGGATGGCTAAGGAGACCTAAGGATGGCTAAGGATACCTAAGGATGGCTAAGGATGGCTAAGGAGAGCTAAGGAGAGCTAAGGATGGCTAAGGAGAGCTAAGGATGGCTAAGGAGAGCTAAGGAGAGCTAAGGAGAGCTAAGGAGGGCTAAGGAGAGCTAAGGAGGGCTAAGGATGGCTAAGGAGAGCTAAGGATGGCTAAGGATGGCTAAGGAGAGCTAAGGACGGCTAAGGAGAGCTAAGGATGGCTAAGGAGAGCTAAGGATGGCTAAGGAGAGCTAAGGATGGCTAAGGAGAGCTAAGGAGGGCTAAGGAGAGCTAAGGAGGGCTAAGGATGGCTAAGGAGAGCTAAGGAGAGCTAAGGATGGCTAAGGAGAGCTAAGGATGGCTAAGGATGGCTAAGGAGAGCTAAGGATGGCTAAGGAGAGCTAAGGATGGCTAAGGAGACCTAAGGATGGCTAAGGAGAGCTAAGGAGATCTAAGGATGGCTAAGGAGAGCTAAGGATGGCTAAGGATGGCTAAGGAGACCTAAGGATGGCTAAGGAGACCTAAGGATGGCTAAGGATGGCTAAGGAGAGCTAAGGAGAGCTAAGGAGAGCTAAGGATGGCTAAGGAGAGCTAAGGATGGCTAAGGAGAGCTAAGGAGAGCTAAGGATGGTTAAGGAGAGCTAAAGATGGCTAAGGATGGCTAAGGATGGCTAAGGAGAGTTAAGGAGAGCTAAGGATGGCTAAGGAGAGTTAAGGATGGCTAAAGCTAACTAAGGAGGTGTAAGGTTGTTTTTAAGGAAGAGTTCCCATTTGGAAGAGCACCTATTTCGGTTGTTCATATATCGAGAAAGGGCCCAGAAAATGTTTATAACTACCCCCACAGACACACCCTCACACCTCCATAACACACCTCCCTGGATCTTTGAAATAGCACTCAACCATTAACCTATCACTTGTGGTGGCATATCACCCTTCTCTTTCCAGAAGTGCTTTCTGTGAGGGTGTTATGGATATTTTCTGGAACTACGCAAGCCTGAGATCCACCACTGACCTATTGTTACACAAAAGATGATATTTAAGTACCACTAACAGTTATACAAGTATTATACAGTAAAAGATTGTAATGGAATTATTCTATTTCTTTCATTCCTTTGCATTGTGATTCTGTAGGTGACAGATTTTATGAATTAATGTTTTATTTTTCATCATTTGTTTTACGAAGAGTAATGGCAAGAGACCATGGTGAGTCTACTTATGATCTTTCAAATTTCATTTTACAAATACCGGTATTTTACAAGTACAGTAGAGTACATTCTCAAACTCATTAGTAATTCATGAGATAATCAACCAATCACAGGCGCTGAAATCTACCACGTGAAAGGACTTGAAATACCAAGGAAGTACTGGGAAGAGGACTAGAAATGTTATTTCCAGTCCAAGGACTAGAAATTATTTCTAGGACTTGAAATATGACGCCAAGAGCCATGGGAATAGATTTCGAGCACTTCGAAAGCGTTTGCACAACGGCTCGAAGTCTTCGTCGTCCACCATGCCGACAATTCAACCTCATCCTCGTTTAACTAATTAAAATCAAATCATCAAACTCATTCACACAAACGGCTTTTTCATTCATCCACTAATTACTAATACACTAATTGATTTGGGAATACACTAAGTGATTTTGAGAAGTGGGTCTTCAAGTACGAGTAGGGGTGCACCGGAACCAATATTTTAAGATCCGGCCGGAACCGGATCTGACCGGAACTGAAAAAGAAATCCGGCCGGAAGTTCCGGCCGGAACCGGGTTTGTTAAGCCATATATGGTTATATGCTATTTTATCAAGAGCCGGGGGGGGGGGGCGGCAAAAGTTTGAATACAAATATTGAATAATGTTAATGTAATTGTGTAAAACATCTTCATGAAATGCTCATGTATTGGTATTAATGATTTAATGGTATACAAATATATCGTTGTATAGTGTATTACCTACACGGGAGCAAAGAGCCTGGGAACGAGGTTGTAACTAGAGTATATCAGCATATATAAAATCACTTGTTTTCATTTTATTTTATGTTTCACACCAATTTTCAACCTTGGCTAGTATGAAATGATTAAATTATCAGTATGTGCTTGTTATATGAAGTACTTTCCCTAACCCACCATTCTGAACCGCTGACCGTCTTTTGATGTGTGATAAAATATATTATTGAATAAAATCTGTGAAAAAATAAACGCTGCGTTATAAAAAAGACAAGAGTATTATTTTTTTTTCAATGATTGCGTGTTGTTTCTTGCTATTTATGTAAATTATGCTTCACAGTTGTTGAAATGTGATCTGTTCAGTCTGTTTGATCGATGTTATTTAATAAATAAACTTGATATTCAATCTCTCTGAAAACGACAGAGTTCCGGTTTCGGCCATGCTTTTTTAATCAGTTCCGGCCGGAACCGGATCTCCGAAAAATCAGAGTTCCGGCCGGAACTACCCGGCCGGAACCGAGTTCCGGTGCACCCCTAAGTACGAGGAACTCGTTCCAGTCTGAGGCGAACGAATGGACCTACCAATAGCGGCGCCATCTTGAATTCGCAATGCATTGTGGTCTATCCAGGGTAATAAGCTCAATTAAAGGGGCGATTGCTTGGTAATGCGGTAATTTTTTCGTGATAAACACTTTCATGGCAACAATGTCTAGATATGATCGTTGTCATATTGGTAAAAGCAATAATTCTCGTACGTATAAGGATACATTTGTCGTGAATCTATCCTTACACGTCCGAGAATTGTTGCTTCTACCAATATGACAATTATTATATTTAGATATTGTTGCCACGAAAGTATTTATAAGGAAAAAATGACCGCATTGTGTCTCAACACTACGCAATCGCCCTTTTAATGGAGCTTGCTACCCTGGATAGACCATAATGCATTGCGAATTCAAGATGGCGCCGCTATTGGTGAAAAGGTCTATTCCTCGTACTTGAAAACCCGGTCTAGTCCTCATTGTCGGCCTTTAAATATTACGTACAGTACAGTACAGTGTACAGTACAGTGTACAGTACAGGGTACAGTACAGAGTACAGTACGTACAGTGCGTACAGTACAGTACAGTACGTACAGTATAGTACAGTACAGTACAGTACAGAGTGGATTATACTACTGCACTGTACTGTACTGCACTTTATTTTACTGCACTTTATTTTACTGCACTGTACTGTTCTTGAATAGATGTGATACTGTATAATTGTGGTACATATGTTTTAAAATTCTATATGTATTGTGTGTGTAAGTACTGTATGTCAGCATGTGTGTGTCATATGTACATGTATAATTTAATATAATTTAATTTGTGTTTGATAGGCAAACATGGAAGTGTTCCACATGTTTGTAAAAAGACTCCACGGAGCCCAAACATGAGCAAGATATCTTCAAAGGCAATGATTGTGAAATCTATGTCTGAGAGAAACAGGTAGTGTATTGCATATATATAGACAGGAATTAGCTGTTAATGCACACCGCGGAGTTTCCAAAGTACTGCAGCCCCACGAATGTAATGGCCACCCGAAAATAGTGTAAAATTTTCGATACCTCTAATAATTTTTGAGAGTAGTGGTCCCCCCGAAGTACGCAGGTTTCGGGGGAAAGTGGGCTCTGCCAACAAACTCGATCTTCGCCCCAAGTTTGGGGTGAGTCAGTCAGGTTTTAAGCTGGTCAAACAAGTTCTAATTTATGAATACACGTTAGCGGGAAAATAGCAAGTAACGCGTTAGAGCCTGGGCCCCAAATAGTATCTTGCCAACCATTCACGCATGCTCAAAAAGAAATATCGAGTTTGTTGGCACGGAAAGGGGCTCTGACTCGCAGAGTACCCCCGAAGGTAACGACTACCCGAAGGTAACGCGTTACATTTAATACTTTTTATTTGGAAAATATGCTCACAAACAGTAATAGGCTGGCATGATTCCTCTAGTCACAAACTTTGAGAGCCTTTGAAACCACTGTATATAAACACGTGCATATATGTAACTGTGAGTTTTTAAAACAGTTCAAATTCATGTCCTTGTATATAATTAAACAGAAACAAACTCGCCAAATAATAAGCATGTGTATATGTGGTACTTCATTTGTATTTGCATCATCCGAGTGACGAACCATACCGGACAAGTAGAGAAAACTCTACTTGTCTCGACTGGGATTCGAACCCGCGACCTTCGGTTTACTAGTCCGATGTTCTACCCACTGAGCTATGTCAGGTTGGGAGCTGAAGCTTGAATGATAGTACACAGGCTATTTAATATTTCGAAACAGACTAGTTTCTTCAATATATATCTAGACAGTAGTCTTCATACAACATTTGAAATATCTAGCTTCATATCAACACTTTTTTGCCACCCGAAAGTAACGGCCCTCCGAAAGTAACGGCTACCCGAATATAATGGCCCCGATGGACGCTAATCCAGAAACAAAAGCCGTGTTTGCACGGCCAAAATTTAAGCACGCTTAAGTTAAGCTTCGTATTGGTAACGTGCGTCAAAGAACAACGGAACTACGGAAGACATCGGTACACGAAAAATAGTAATAGCAAAAGAAAGAAACAAACGAAACAAAGAATAGCGAGATGGAAGCTTCTACAGCAGGGCAAAAAAAAAGAGCATTTTATCGTATTAAAATAACAACGTATTAATGGCAAGCGTTTTTCAATCCCGTTGCGTTTACACGGCCAAGTTAAGCGCGATTAACTGATTGTGCTCAGTTTAATCCACCACCTTGAGGTGGTGCAAACTAATCGCGATTAATTTACGCCGATCTGTTTACACGGACAATTTAAGCCCGCTTAAAGTTAGTCTCCTTCGCAGATGTTCTTATGGCTCGTTATAGCTTAAAGTCGGATGTGGCTCAGATCCCGCGTAAATTTTGGCCGTGTAAACAAGGCTAAAGTAACGGCCGGGGGTCGCCAGCACTTTGGGAACTCTATACGATATTTTTATATGTGTAAGTAATGAGATATTGATTTATTCATTCTTTCCACTTTTATCTTATTTCCTAACACTATAGGTTTTTAGAAGAGGTTCAATATGCTTTGGAAGTTCAGGAACATTGGAAGTCGTATGCGACGTACGTTGCTTTAATTAAATATTGTGATTTTTATTGTGATATTGTGATATAAAAGTAAATGGTTTAAACCCGGAGTATTAAAACATGTTTGAGAAAGTTGCTTGTCTAAAAAATAAAATTCCAGCCCTGGAAAGTCCTTGAAAATCAATACAGATCTTGAAAGTCGTGGAATTTTCTTCCTGTTGTTTTACGGATAATTTAACCATGCTAAAATAACTGATTTCAAACAAAGTGTGTGTTTGCTGGCCATAGTTTAACTTATATTGATCTAAGTAAGTTTATACGTGAGACTTAAAGTGCTTATAAATCTAAATATGATATTGCTGCATATGGATTCTATTTAATGTGTATAGTTGAATGCCAAAATATTTTTTGATTTAAACTTATTTGTTAAATTGAGGTTTGTATTCCAAAATGGCAATGAGGATGACGTCTATGTAGGCGTAATTTGCATACACAGTGTTCCGTTACAGCAGAAGTATTACCCAATTCATATGTTAATGGATACTTGAATAGTATATTCTGTATTTTATAATTTTTTTCATTAAAATCTTCAAGCGGTTTATCATAAGAAAAGGGGAAAAAAGACAAACACACAAATGCCTACATTGACGTCATCCTCATTACCATTTTGGAAATACAAACCTCAATATAGCAACAAATAGACACTCTCCTCCGCAGAGGCTTTTTTTTAATATTTTGTAATGTCCGTAACGAGAGTTCTCGAGAGTTATTTTGATTAGTAATATGAGCATTTTCACTCATTCTTATTTAATATTTCGTAATGTCCGTAACGAGAGTTCTCGAGAGCTATTTTGATTAGTAATATGACATTTTCACTCATTCTTACATGAAGTTTTAGGTTAGGCTCCCGCGCGCTTGCATTTTTCATCCCTTAGTGTCCCCATGTGTACCACATGCTCCCTAACCCCTTACCTAAAACTTCATGTAAGAATGAGTGAAAATGCTCATATTGCTAATCAAAATAACTCCCGAGAACTCTCGTTACGGACATTACGGAATATTAAAAAAAAGCCTCTGCGGAGGAGAGTGACAAATAGAAGTTCAAGTCAGAAAATATTTTGGCATTCAACTATTCACGTTACATAGAATCCATATCAGTAATATCTTATTTGAGTGTATAAGCACTTTAATCCTAAATTTCAGCATAATAAAACAAACTTCATATTTTTTGCATATCTCAGTCCTTGAACTTATTTTAGAAGTTTCTTGTATAAGTCCGGGAAAGTCCTTGAATTTCATGTTCTTGGAAGGGTGGGAACCCTACTAAGATTGTTAGTTCAATGGACTGTTGTTTCTAAATTTTGTTTTTAACTAGTAGTACGAGAAAACAGTTATCATTTATCATTTCTTCAGTTATATATTTAAGTATCTTTATTGTTATTGAACGTAATTAACTCAAGCTGTGTTAGTGTTCCTGTGCTGTTGCATATTTTTGGTTTACTTTGTTAATCCACCAACGGCGGCCAAAGTTAAATAAATAAATTGTATTATGTAACCAAATAAAATTACTTTCACTAAGCAAATTGTATTTTTTTAATATCTTAGTTTGGGCACCAAAGAACATCGTAAGCTTTCTAAAGAAAACCGAGAACTGGAAAGAAGGTTGAATCCGAAAAGTCATTCTGGTTACCCCAAAGAAAAGTAAGATAATCAATACAGTAACATTAATGGCTAGGAGTAAAATATCGTACACAGAAAAGAGTACAGTAATATAAGCTTTGATTAACCCATTGCTGCCTAGGATGTCTGAGGGTTCATCTGGTGTTAGACAGAGTAAAAAAAATAAATAAAGGACTCGTTCTTGGCTGGCTCAGGTAGGAATGGGTTAATCATTATCTAGACTAAAGCCGTGTTTACACGGCCAAAATTTAAGCACGCTTAAGTAAGCGTGCTTAAAATGCGCCACCTTGGTGCGTTTACACGGTCATTTAATGATCCCTTACTAAAACACGTACACCATTATTCAACATAGCGGACGAGCTATATTTTTTGTTTTGGAAGCTTCGTATGGGTAGCGTGCATCAAAGAACAACGGAAGACATCGGTACACAAGAAAGAGTAATAGCTAAAAGAAAGAAAGAAACAAAGAATAGCGAGATAGAAGCTTCTACAGCAGGGCAAAAAAAATGCATTTTATCGTATTAATAATACCGTATTAATAGCAAGCGTTTTTCAATCCCGTTGCGTTTACACGGCCAAGTTAAGCGCGATTAACTGTTCGTGCTCAGTTTAATCCACCTCCTTGAGGTGGTGCAAACTAATCGCGATTAATTTACGCCGATCTGTTTATACGGACATTTTAAGCCCGCTCAAAGTCGGATGTGGCTCAGATCCCACTTAATTTTGGTTAACTGATGAGTTAACCAGAATGCTGCCTAGGATGTCTGAGGGTTCATCTAGTGTTAGACAGAGTAAAGAAATAAAGGGCTCGTTCTTGGCTGGCTTAGGCAGGAATGGGTTAAGGTGGCTCCATACAGTTTCTTGAAAAATGGAAAATACAAGTTTGAGAGTCCAAAACACGTGCATAAACAATTCGGAAAAAGAATAAAACTAAATGTTATGCATAATTAAACAGTCTGACAATCAAAAACTGTTACCAAATAAATACAAACAGTTGTTGCTATGGCATCAATGACGTTTCAAAATGGCTGCCAATTACCCTTCAAACTAAAACTTCATTAAAACTTTTCTTGAAGTATGAGTAATCAGTAGGCCGATTTTAAAGAAATTTGTGTAGAACGAATAATTTTTTTTCCGGAAAAATCATGTTTGTTAATTTTTAAAATCGGCCTATTGATTACTCATACTTCAAGGAAAGTTTTAATGGAAAAAAATTTGTGGGTCACCAAAGTTTTTTCCGAATTAAATTAGTTTGAAGGATAATTGGGAGCCATTTTGAAACGTCATTGTTGCCATAGCAACAACTGTTGCTATTTATTTGGTAACAGGCTTTGATTGTCAGACTGTTTAACTATGTATAAGGAGCGCTCAGGTAGGAATGGGTTAATCATTATCTAGACTAAATTAACCCATTGCTGCCTAGGATCGGATGGCTTAGGGTTCTCCCTTTGAGGAGTAAAATCATCTGGTGTTAGACCGAGTAAAACAATAAAGTTTGAAATATAGTAAGGTTAGATATACTGCCGAAACAGAGAACGTACAGTAGTAGTCTAACGTTTCGAGCGAAGGACTCTTTTCTACATTTCTCTCTGAAGAAGGGCCTTCGCTCGAAACGTTAGGCTACTACAGTACCTGTACGTTCTCTGTTTCGGCAGTATATCTAACCTTACTATATTTCAATTGTTGTTTCAACACTGCCTAATCAGCACGCTACTTTTAAAACAATAAAGGGCTCGTTCTTGGCTGGCTTAGGCAGGAATGGGTTAATCACTGGTCTATATAAGTTAACCCATTGGTGCCTAGGATGCCTGAGGGTTCTTCCTTTGGGCCACTTACCTTGGCCAAGGGGGGGTGCATGGCGGGGGTGCCAATTGCCTTGTCAAATCCAAGTACATTAAAAGGACGCATTCATTCAATGTCCGTGTAAACTTCATGCTATCATATGATTCATAGATATATGATTCATATATTAGCTATCATATGATTCATAGGTATTAATATGTATAAAAAAAAATTTCTGATGGGCTTGGACCCTGCTGGGGGCTGTGTCCCCAGACCCCTGCCGTAGCTCCCTCAGCGGCGCTCCACCCTGCCTCGGTCACGCCCCACGCCGCAGGCCTGATCTGACTTCGCTCGCTCAGCACCCCCCCCCCCCCCCCCCTACCAAGATCAAGCTGGATCCATCACTGCCTTTGAGGAGTAAAATTGACTGGCATTAGACAGAGTAAAACAATAAAGAGCCATTTTTGGCCAACTCCAGCAGGAGTGGATTACTATTTGGTACCAATATGGACTGATTAAAATCCAAACAATGTATTTTTTGTTATTTAGAACTACTTTTGAAGAAGAAGCGGATGCTCTTCGTAGAACCAAGAAACTTCAGGAGGTGCATAACTGAAATATTTTTGTTTAGTGTTGTTGATTTGCGTATTTTTCGACAGATCTTGTAGTCCCCGGTTTTTTCTTCTGAATTTATAGGTTTTTTGTTGTTATTTTTTATTTATTATTACTGTAGGTAATTTTAATGTGCATATTTTTTTACGTGCAATCAACTGTATTGTTTTTTATTGCTAAAAATGTTTCTCTTTTTTCTAATTAACTTATCTGTAGGTCCGAGAGCTGTGGTTCAAGCTCAAAACCTTTTACGATAGCAGCAAAGAAAAGGTATATACCAGTAGTACCATGGTCTTAGCCAGCCAGCCAGCCAGCCGTCTTTTTGAACGGCCTTTGTAAATTTTGGACGCCTAATTGAAAAA
Organism: Corallium rubrum; assembly: GCA_964035015.1. Classification (NCBI taxonomy): domain Eukaryota; kingdom Metazoa; phylum Cnidaria; class Anthozoa; order Scleralcyonacea; family Coralliidae; genus Corallium; species Corallium rubrum. The sequence continues at coordinate 10,969,060 of OZ036000.1, read as the reverse complement.
GACGGCTTTGATAAACAGGCGGTTGTGATAAAATTGACAGCTTTTGGACTTAGCTCAATCAGAACAGCGTACCTTTCATCCATTTCTTTGGAAAGGTCTTTATGATGCGCACTAAAGTTCAGTTTTTGGAAGAGGGAGCCTCGTTTTCGGTCTTTTAGTGCTTTCCGAATACGATCTTACCTCACAGTTTGACTATACTTGGACATCAATAATCTCTGAAGAAATGACCAAAAATGCGTTTTTAAGGTTTCTAAGAATCAAACATTTTCTGGGAGAGCATACCTCAAGACTTCCCTGAGAGGGTTTCGTCTTTCACCGCGAACATACACTGCGTCAAATTTACACCCAAGTTACAACTCCTGGCTAAGACACTATAGTATATATACAGGAAATCTTCGGCCTCTGGAAAACCATTTCTTTTCATGCCTAGCTTTCATAATGAAAAAGTCTGAATGACTGCGTTTTATATAGCTACATGTATGCCTGAAGAGGCAGACTAACATTTATTGTTATGTATAGGTTATTTTGAGGCCACGAGGGGATATGTGTTTATTCACATATAAATACTTATTTTTCACATGGCGAGGTTGACAGAATTTCATAAGATAAGGAGTGGTGTGGGGGATATTAGACGGGAAGATTAGAGGAGAATGTTATAGCGAGGAATGGTAGAGGGGAATATTAGAGCCTTAGTCCACGTTTACACGGTACCGGACGAATTCGAGACCGGTCTCGATTTTGTACGGTTCCGCCTGTTTACACGGCGAAATAGGACGAATTCAAGACCGGACTCGATTTCATCTGGTACCGTATAAACGTAACCTCAGAGGGGAATATTAGAGCCTCAGAGGGGAATATTAGAGCCCCAGAGGGGAATATTACAGCCTCAGAGGGGAATATTACAGCCTCAGAGGGGAATATTAGAGGGGAATATTAATCTATTGTTTTGCCAGGGGCTATTGAATATATTCCCCTAAAAGAACAAAGGAAACCGAGGCATGTGAAAAATAATATTTATTCTTCTTCTTCTTCTTGGCAGAGAACTGTCCTAAATGCGATACTTGATGGGGATGAAGAAAGTTTTAGTCTTGAAGGTTCAGAAATACAACTGCAGGTGAAGTTCTTAATTTTTCGTTTGTATCAATTTTACTCCTTGTTTTGCTGCATGAAGAGAAGATTACAA
>OZ036000.1:10692877-10962877 GCA_964035015.1 Corallium rubrum | reverse complement strand
TTTAGATGAAACAAAATTTGATGCTAAGCATATCAGCGAAAGGTAGGTAAAAGAGTAAAAAGTAATTTTCCGACGTTGTGTTCTCTATATATTCTATATATATATATATATATATATATATATATATATATATATCTTTACTAGTAAGATAACTTCTTTGGACAATTAACAGTAGCGCAGGGGCCAACCATCATCATTATCATCGTCATCATTATTACCATCATCATCATCGTCATCATCATCATCATTATCATCACCATCATCATCATTATCATCACCGTCATCATCATTATCATCATTATCATCATCATCATCATCATCATCATCATCACCTTCACCATTTTCTCATCATCATTATCATCATCATCATCATTATCATTGTCATCATCATTATCATCATCATCACCATCATCATCATTATTATTATCATCATCATCATTATCATCACCGTCATCATCATTATCATTATCATCATCATCATCATCATCATCATCATCATCATCACCTTCACCATTTTCTCATTATCATCATCATTATCATCATCACCATTATCATTGTCATCATCATCATCATCATCATCATCATCATCATCATTATTATCGTCATCATCTTCATTATCATACATAAAGTTCAACTGACCAGAGTTAAGCAACTGCCTCATAGCGACGAAGGTACTCATACTTTTCCCATAATAAACCATCGAATACTGTGAACCCACGCGTTTCTTAACTTGCGCATCTTTTTCAGGTCTGTAGAAGGAAGTGAAACACCAAAGCCGTTCTTTTCGAAAATTCCTAAGCCCATCCCCAGAAGATTGAGTCAAACTCCTGATGGTTTATCAAAAGGATCGACAGCTGTTGTTAAACGAATGTCGGTATCTACTACGAAGAAATCAAAGCAACCAAAAAGGAATGGCGTTGTTCGTAGTAACGTTGTTACTACAACCTCGGGAGTACAGAGTCTTCGAAATGAGACTAGTGTGAGGAAATCTATTCCAGGAAAGGAGTCGTCTGTGAAAAGACGTCAAGATGTACAGGTAAATATAAAATGAAGGTGTACAGTGACTAAGTTTAAAAATTTGATGGAAGTCGTTATCACTGATAGCTAATAAATGATTGAGTAGTTGTTGTTGTTGCGGTTATTCTTGCTGATGATAATTCAGTTGCTGGTTTTAATGCCGCTATTGTTGTTCGTGTTGATGCTGCTGCTGTTGTTAATGATGGTGATGGTTGTGGTGTTGTTGATGATAGTGATGATGGTGATGATGATGATCATGATATTGATGATGATGGTAATGATGATGACGATGTTGATAATGATGATGATAATGTTGATGATGATGATGGTATTGATGATGATGGTAATGATGATGATGATGGTATTGATGATGATGATGATGGTAATGATGATGATGATGATGATGGTATTGATGATGATGATGATGGTAATGATGATGATGGTATTGATGATGATGATGGTAATGATGATGATGGTAATGATGATGATGGTAATGATGATGTTGATGATGATAATGATGATAGTGTTGATGATGATGGTATTGATGATGATGATGGTAATGATGATGATGGTAATGATGATGATGATGATGTTAATGATGGTAATGATGATGGTGATGATGGTAATGATGATGATGGTAATGATGATGATGATGATGGTAATGATGATGATGATGGTATTGATGATGATGATGGTAAGGATGATGATGATGATGGTATTGGTGATGATGGTAATGATGATGATGGTAATGATGATGATGATGATGATGACGATGTTGATGATGATGGTGATGATAGTGTTGATGACGATGATGGTATTGATGATAATGATGGTAATGATGATGACGATGTTGATGATGATGATGATGATGATGATGATAGTATTGATGATGATGATGATGATGGTAATGATGATGTTGAAGATGATATTTAGGACTTCTATGTTGCTGAGAACAAATACGTTAGTTTCTTTTCATCTTGTTTGGTCTAGCCACCCATGAATGGCCAGAGAGATCTTACAAGTGATTATACAACACCTTTGCGAACTGGATTAAAGTCTGCTCTTAAGAAGAGGCCATCATCTGCTCGGCATATTTTAGCAGAAAAGGTGGGATACCGTAAACACACGCTATCAAGAACCCTCCCTTCAAATTAGGTGCTCTTTAAAGTGCCTATAAACTCAAATAAGATATTACTGACATGGATTCAATGTAACGTGAATAGTTGAATGCCAAAATATTTTCTGACTTGAACTTCTATTTGTTGTTATATTGAGGTTTGTATTTCCAAAATGGTAATGAGGATGACGTTAATGTACGTGTGTGCGCTTTTTTCTTTTCTTATGATTAACCACTTGAAGATTTTAATGAAAAAAATTATAAAATATAGAATGTACTAATTCAATGTATAAATATATACATGTGAATTGGGCAATATTTCTGCTGTAACGGAACACTGCGTATGCAAATTACATAGACGACGGCATTTTCATTACCATTTTGGAAATACAAACCTCAATATAACAACAAACAAAAGTTTAAATCAAAAAATGTTTTGGCATTTAACTATACACATTAAATAGAATCCATGTGCAGTATTATTATATGGCAGCAGCGCTGAGAGGTCCGAATACGGAAATCCTGTAATTTGATTGGTTCATAAGCGGTCGGATATTTCCCGTATCCGCCCGCTCAGAGCGGAAGCCGCCGTTCGGGACCGTAAGTTAATTTTATAAACAAAATGGCAGTCATGTCAGTATATCGGCAACAAGATGGATTATAATTTTAGAACTACTCATTGTTGAAATATATCGTGCAGGTATGTTGTTAGAAATTTTATAAGCTTTCATTTGATGTGTAGTTCGAGTTTCCACGTTTTGTGAACGTTTTTAAAATGTCCAAAACGTTCGTAACATTGTTCGTAATAATATAACATTTACTTCTCACAAGTATTAGAATTTCAGATGATTTTTTACTCAACTACTTAACGTACGATCTTGAGCAATATGTCAAACAAAAGCAATTGAAAAATACTATTTGGGGTAGAAAGTTCAGGATTCTAACTCAACGGAAAGTACTTTAAAAATGGGAAAATGTCTGCCATTTTCGTTTAGTTCGCAAAAAAGATAGATCGAGTTTTCACAGAACGTTCACAACATTTATGGCCATATAATAAACTACTTATTGACCTCGCTTGTTCGGTCTGTACTAGTGAAATATCGGACCTCTGTTTTTTGCACAGACCTCAACTCGCTGCGCTCGTCTCGGTCCGTACTAAAAAAACATCGGTCCGATATTTCACTAGTACAGACCTCACGCTCGGTCAATAAGTAGTTAATATCATATTTGGGTTTATAAGCACTTATAAACCTTTTAAGCCTGATATTTGATTTAGATTCTTATGTCAAAAAACTTGCACTGCATCATTTAAGTCACATTAGGTATGTTTAGAATGAAAATGGACAAGCTTTTCTTATCAAACTTAACTAGTTAATGTATACGGAACTCGCCACCTTAATGTATACAGAATTCGCGATCAAGCTCTCGGCAACGGCCTCCGTGGCTCAGTGGTCAGAGCATTGCACTAGAATCGTAAGGTCGTGGGTTCAATTCCTGCCGGAAGGCCTGTGTAGTTGCATTTTTCGCAACTGGTCCCGGTTTGGTCTTAAAATGTATATATTCTACACTGGAATTTTCCTTCACCAAGAATCCCTAGAACATGCTATGTAATCGAGTGAAATGCCCAATATTACTTCTAATAAACACAATTCTCTCCTGGCATTACCACCTTAATGTATATAGAACTCGCGATCAAGTTCTCGGCAACGGCCTCCGTGGCTCAGTAGTCAGAGCATTACACTAGAGTCGTAAGGTCGTGGGTTCAATTCCTGCCGGAAGGCCTGTGTAGTTGCATTTCTTGCAACTGGTCCCGGTTTGGCCTTAAAATGTATATATTCTACACTCGAATTTTCCTTCACCAAAAATCCCTAGAACATGCTTAAGTTAAAACAACCACCTTGCAGGTGGTCATAAAAGCCGAGAGCCTCCGTAAAAGCTACATTATACTATGTTAATGTCTTACTTAGATTGCAAAGGCAGTTTTTGAGGATGAACCAACGATACATGCTGGTAATTCATCATCGCAAAGTTCATCAGGAGACAGCACACCAAAGGTATTGCTTGCAATATAGTATTCAAGGATTTCTTTTACATCTTTACTCACACGAATTTACTGTCTTTTGTCCATTACGGTTTACTCTGCATCTTTTTAGGATGTTGGTGTTGCAGATCCATTGGGAAATGTAGGTAAGTGTGAACAGATACCATTGCAAGTGCCACTGCAGAAAACACAGTCATATGCTATAGCATGCAAACGCACACGTACGTTCACAATGGTGCATACACGCACATACTAGCGCACACAGATAGTAGCAGACACACTAGCGCACACACGCCCACACTAGTGCATAGGCTGATGCGGTATTGAAAAAAAAACGAATACCGATACCGGAAAAAAATACCGATAATATCGATATATCAACATTTCACCGCAATAGAAACTTAATGTGTATTTTTCCGCTAATCGACAAAAATGTCGCGGGTTTTCACAAAAAAGTTCGCCTTTTTTCGTAGTGTAAATCTGGCTTTATTTCGGATAATACAACCTGTTCCGCAGCCAGAAAAACCCGTGTTTTTCCGTTGCGGCAAAGTCTACAGAAATAACATCCAATTAAGATAAAAATACTAACAATTACACGAGTCCGATGATTTGGCTCCATGTTATTTGTTAATGGCCATATTTAAACATTCGACATTAGATTTCGTTAAATTAAAGTTTTGTTACAAATCTAGAAGTTTTAGATATTAATATTAAGTTCGGCAATCACATATTTTCTGCAAGAAACACCAACGTGTTTGCTTTATCAGGCTTCAACTGGGCTCGCTGTGGAGTTATAACCTGACCGGCTTTGCTGAACATTCTCTCGGACGGCGAACTGTTGACTGGAATCGCAAGATATTTCCGTGCAAGCTGACTGAGCATGGGGAAGTCGCAAACGTGACACTTCCATCACCATAGCGGGTCGTCATCCCCGTCAATAGTTGGAATTAGCGATACGACGTTTTTAATAACATAAACGCAATACCGTACCGATAATACCGAAATTTACCGATAATATCGAAAATTTCGGTGTTATCGATATATCGATATTTGAAAATTGAAATACCGAGTAATCGGTATTTGAAAAAACCCGATAATTATCGATATATCGATATCCCGCATCAGCCTACTAGTGCACACGCACTAGCACACACTGCATGTACAGTACTGTAGTGTACACACGCGCACTCACTAGCGCACGTAAACTACACGTAGCACGCGAACAAATACACTACACACGTGAAAACTCACAGTCTGCTCAGCTCTGATATCAGATCTGTTCAGAGAAATGTAGCGACCCTTGATACACCCTGACAGCTACAGAATGTACCAGCGCTGAAGTATAAACATTTAGTTAGAATTTCTAACAGACTGCGACAGCTCCGTAGACAACATACCTGTTCAGTCTGTTATATCAAACTGATACAGCACTGACCGTGTCAGGCTGATACAGTTTGACAGAATCTGTTCTGAACAGTCTGTTGTAGCTGCAGGTATGATACAGATATGATATCATCGGTGTATCATAGCTAATACTGCAACAGGCTGTATCAGGGTCGCTACATTTTTCTGAACAGATCTGACATCATTCTGCATCAGGTCTGACATCGCTCTGCATCAGATCTGACATCGTTCTGCATCGGGTCTGACACACACAAAGTAGTGTGCGTTTTTGCGTGTTGTGTAGCACATGCACTACTGTGGTGTACACACTGGCAGACACGCACACAATGTTAGCGCACACAAACTACACGTAGCACGCGCACGGATACACTTGCGCGCGCACTAGCGCACACAAACTAGCACGCGCACTAGCGCACACAAACTAGCACGCGCACGAATACACTAGCGTGCACATAACACTAGTGCGCATGGCACGCACCCACAAACACACACTACCACTCACTCGCACTAGCACGTATATTGCTATACATATTTATGCAGCCTTTTTATAACTTACTTACATACACAGACTTACAATGCTCGATCCCTTTTTCCGTATGCGCAGGTGAAGAACCATTTCAGCCAAAGGACCTTATTCCGAGGACACCTTTTAAAGGAGATACCTATACTAGTAAGTTGAAACACTATACTTTCATTTGGAAAGAAATAAAAATACTGCACGTTTCCATTCTTGTTTTTCCGTATAATAATACTATACTTGCACAGCGCTGTACTTTTATATCACGCTTAGATATACCTAATATTTTTTTTGTATTCTTGCTTGACAGATAACGATGTTGGTAACGTCAGTGAAAACGTTGCGGAAATCACCGACGTTGGGCGATGTTCCTCAAAAAGCATAAGAATGTCATCAGAATATGGACAAGAAAGCCCACAGCATCGCAGTCATCTTAAAGACGATTCACTCTTCCATAACCTAGATGTTTTTCCCCCTCGAAGTACTTCAGGTCGTTCGCCTTCCCCCGTTGGTCGCATTTATGGTGTTACTAGTGCCAGTCCACGTGGCGGCGCTAATAGTACCAGTCCATTTGGCGTTACTAGTGCCAGTCCACTTGGCGTTACTAATACTAGTCCACTTGGCGTAACTAGTACCAGTCCACTTGGTGTAACTAGTACCAGTCCACTTGGCGTAACTTGTACCGGTCTACTTGGCGTAATTAGTACCAGTCCACTTGGCGTAATTAGTACCAGTCCACTTGGCGTTACCAGTACCAGTCCACTTGACGTTAATAGTACCAGTCCGTTTGTCTTTACCAGCGCTAGTGGCGATGTATATACTACTTATGCTGGTGCCAGTCCACTTGGCGTTACCAGTGCCAGTCCCCTTTGCGTTACCAGTGCCAGTCCACTGGCCGTTACTAGTACCAGTCCGTTTGTCTTTACCAGCACTAGCGACGGTGCAAAAACTAGTCACGATGTTACTGACTATGCTGGTGCCAGTCCACGTGGCGTTACCAGTACCAGCCCGTTTTTCTCGAACAGCGCCAGTGGCGAAGCATTTACTACTCCTCGTGTTCCTGGCTATGCTAGTAGTCAGGTTACTGGTGCCAGTCCGTTTGTCTCTACTAGCGCCAGTGGCGAAGCATGTACTACTCGTGATGTTACTGGCTATACTAGTGCCACTCCACTTGGAGTTACCAATCTATCCATCCCTAAGGAACATCAGTTGTTTGATTTTACGTGGAAGACGCCAGGCATATATCCATCCGGTCTGGTAAACAGTGCTACTTACAGGCCGATAGAAAGCAAACTGATTAACATTGTTCCTGATAGAAATACACCTTTTGGAGTTACACCTGTTAGGCGAAGAACTACTGCTCCTTCGGCGAGATCTTTAAACCAGCACCTGAATGGTTCATTCCACGAAAACTCAGAATCCACAAAAAAACCCACAGGATCAAATTCTAGTTTGAGTTCGCATGACAAGTTCCATTCTTTGAAATCACCGTTTGTCCACGGGAGGCTAAGCCCTGTTCTCTCGCATCGCAGCGGTAGTCCTCTCTCTGAACCCAGAACGCTAAAGTTAGACACCCTTTTGGCCAGCTCGCTGGATGGAACCACCGATAAAAATGGATTATCGTTGCCAACTTCAGTTCCTCGTTCGACTGAGGGTAGACCTTATTCGTCGAGGGAGATCTCAGAGCCAAAATTGTTTCTGGCCGACAGTATGTCGAACGTTGATAGGAGAGAGGGCTTTGGAACGCCATCGCGGGAGTCGATAGATGGCAGACTTCTTGATGTGGAGGGGTTAACTGGAGTTTTTGAACTTCCAGGTAGTGTGACGGTTACGTCTAGTTCCATCGACGCCGCCACGAGGGTCTCGTCCGCTGCATCGCCCATTGCGATACCACGTGTTTCATCTTCTTGTGAAAAACCAGCGGTGACAAACGATCTTATATTGCGCTACCAGCGATTAAAAAAAGCGCAAGAAGTTAAAAACACTGACACCACATTAATTAGTCCGTCTCAGCAGCCAACGTTTGGCGCGGTGAGCACGGCTTTTGCCACGCCATTAATATCACTAGGCAACAATGATCCTGATGTCCTGTTTGGTGAGACGCCTCTTCTTGAGATCGCTTCACCCATCGACTTAAATGCCAACTCTTTCAGATTGGAGGAAATAGAAAACGTGAAATCTAGGTTGTTTTCCGACGAATCGCCTCGACTGGTTTCTGTAACGAACTCCGAGCCAAGACAGTTCTCTATTTCTAGTCCACCATGGCCAGAGGGTAGCGAGAAGAGCGCGCATAGTTTCTTAGATGGAAGAAAGCCTGAACATAAGACACGACGCTCGAGTTTGGGGACTGGTAAGTATCGTGTCGCTGCAGCAGTTAACTGATAAGCACTAGCAGGCATGCTACTAGTCGGGTAACGAATTGCCATGGGCGTTGAGGGAGGCTGTGTCACTACTACAGCCTTTTTTTACCAATCAAAAAGCGTAAACGAGATTTTTTCACTGGTGAAATAATCGTTTGGCCAATGACAACCTTGGAACTTTGAAACGTAATGTTTATTGTTCAACGATCACGCACAAACTCTAGAAAACTAGAAAGTTTTCTCAAAGAACAAATATATAGGCCTCAGCATCATAGACGGATTTCACATTTTTTACTGGGGTGGTGCCAGACATTTTAGGGGGGTGAGCAGGTGAGGCAACACAAAGCGTCACCAAACCCCAGTGAAGCCTACACTTTCGGGGTGGACTGTGGAGCCGCGAGAGGGAGGCTAGAGAGTAGAAAACAAAGTACCCCAGGAAAAATTTGAAAAAAATCAAGATTTCTAGCCTCGCAAGAAAACTAAGGTTTTTGAAGTTGTCAAATCAATAGCGAGGTTCAGATCACACTTCCACTACCGCTACTGCTACCGTAAATGTGGTTAAGCTGATGTAATGTTCGTTTTTCCGTCCTGTAGTCGTAGTTGGTTTTAATCCTGGTATCGTAAAACACTTTCTTTTGCACCAGGTTTGAAACCTGCGACCATTACTGAACGTAAAAACAATATTTGACATGCTTAAATATATTTACGGTAGCGGTAGTGGAAGCGTGATCTGAACCTCGTTAATGAATTTGGCATGTCCGTTGAGAGAGTTAAACTTAAAATAATGTTAAGGTGGCTCAATGTCAAAAACTGTTAAATAATGTTAATTGTGCTCCAATAAACCAGTGATTCTGTGAATGGAAGCGAGGAGCGATTAGTTTCAGAGTGTTGCACTGTCCTTTTCTGTTTGAGCGTACTCCTACGTTTATTTTTTTATCATCAACACTCTGCACGTTGGAGTGGACTATTTATTTATTATGCCAAAAATATGGGGGGGGGGGGGGGGGGGTGTCGAACATTTTTTTGGAGGGGTGAACATTTTGTTTGGGGGTGGGGTGAAAACTAATATTTGGGTATTTGGGGGGTTGCAACCCCCCCCCCCCCCCAGAAAATCCGTCTATGCTCAGCATGGGCGTCGCCATCTTAAATTTGATGACGTAAAATGTTGCAGTTATTATTTTAAGACAATGGTTTGCGCGCATACACTACGCACGCAGTAGCACTCAAACTAGCACGCGCGCACAGTAGCATCCTCACACTAGCACGCACGCACAGTAGCACCCTCACACTGGCACGCATGCAGAGTAGCACCCTCAAACTAGCACGCACGCACAGTAGCACCCTCAAACTAGCACGCACGCACAGTAGCACCCTCAAACTAGCACGCGCACACATCTTACCTTATCTAGTGCCAGTAAATAACTACTTATTGTTTTAATTTAGAAAAACAGCAACCCTGGCAAGACCAACTGGATTTATCAGCAGAAATAAGAAACAATGGTTCCCATCCTTTGGAAACTGACACATCTGTAAAGGTTGGACACTTAATTGACATTGACTGAGGGCTAGAGCTCTTGGTTGCAATACAAATAAATGTATATATAATTTTGAAAGAACGTAGTCGTATAGAATAAATGTTAAAAGAAACCGTTCTTCAAATTCTTAATTATCTTATTTCTTTCATATGCTCACTTAAATTCCGATTTTAAGTTTAAACACAAGTTACACGATTATAATTACACATTGAATATGGGCTCAGTTTCTATATAAACATGCCGAATCCGAAATATGGCCTATATACAATAAAACAGTTTATGTCAATGTTGCGTATAGTCTATGTGACGTCATTTCGGGAATTTATACGGAAAGTCAACCCTTAAAGTGTATATGAAACTAAATTAAGTTTGTCTTATTTGAAAGAATTCTTAAAATAATGGGGAATATCAATTTACAGCTTTTTCATATTTTACTTAGTTCTTGAGATATTTAGACTTATGTGATATGCAAATGAGGTAACTAATGGTTCGTTTTTTCACTAATTAACATATTCGAAAATCGTGAATATTTTTCAGATTATTGAACAAAATCACTTGAAACTTTGCATATTGCTACAGTTCATGCAACTAAACACGAAAGACAAGTCACAAGTGAGTTTGATCAATAATCTTAAAAATATTCACGATTTTCGAATATGTTAATTAGAAAAAAACGAACCATAAGTTACCTCATTTGAATATCACATAAGTCTAAATATCTCAAGAACTAAGTAAAACATGAAAAAGCTGTAAATTGATATTCCCCATTATTTTAAGAGTTCTTTCAAATAAGACAAACTTAATTTTCGTTTCATATACACTTTAAAGTGCCCATGAAGCGAAAATTATCATTGTCTTAAATGAAAGAACTCTCAAAACGACAAAGTAACATCTTTTGCGGATCTTCGTTTGCGTGCCTCGTTGTTGAGGTATTTCAATTTTTTTGATATGCAAATTAAACACTTTGACGTCACACGTGTATAATGAGTTATCAGAGAAGGTTCGGTATCTTTTCTATTATCAAACGAAATCAATTAAAAATCTGTATGTCTAATGCTGTATGCGAAATAGACGCACAGTATTGGCTTCGAAGTGATTTCGTTTGATAATAGCAAAGATATAGAACTTTCTCCGATAACTCATACACGTGTGATGTCAAAGTGTTTAATTTGCATATCAAAGAAACTGAAATATCTCAACAACAAAGCACGGAAACGAAGATCTGCGAAAGATGTTACGTTGTAGTTTTAAGAGTTCTTTCATTTAAGACAATAATAATTTTCGCTTCATAGGCACTTTAATGTGTACATAGATTTACGTGGGTCATGTCCTCACTAATCCGTTTTCGAATCCGTTTTCGCTTAAAAACGGAGACTTTTTGATACGGTTACGCCTTTCGTCCACACCAATCCGGCGGCGTCTTCGGTGACCGAAAACGCTTTCCAGAATGGAGACATTCGAAGACGCCGTTTTTCCGCACCAGTGCGAAAACACGCTGACGTCACGACGATTATGTGATCTGGGTTCCAGTCACCCACGGCCTTTGTTCAGCGTCGTTTCGGCGTTTCAATGTGGATGGCAAAAAACGATTAGAAAACGATAGTGTGGACGGAAAACTTTTGATACGTTTTCGATACGAGGTCTCCGTTTTCGTTTGAAAACGGATTAGTGTGCACATGGCCTCAAATATTTCCAAGTCACATTTGATATTAAAAAAACCCCACCAGCTCAACATTTTAGAGACATATTGGCCTCTAGCGCTGTCGTTAACCTCTATGTGATATATATATATATATATATATATATATATATATATATATATATATATATATATATGTATATATATGTATATGTATATATATGTATATGTATATATATGTATATGTATATATATGTATATATGTATATATATATATATATATATATATATATATATGTATATATATACAATACCCTGGTTGCTATGCGTGTTTTCATTGGTTGTTGCCCATGATCTATTATAGGACAGACACATGGATCACGTCAGATCACGTCAGCTGACGTGCTCTTTTCTTTCTTCATGCCCCAAAATCCGGCAAGAAAAGTAATTTTTATATTGTATAATTTTTTTATATTGTATCCATTTTGCCGTTGTCTGTTCAGTTATAGATGCACAGAAGACGTCACAACGTGGTAAGAACATCAGTGACCCACTCGACTGCGTCTCGTGGGCCACTTTTTTGTTCTTACCACGTTGTGACGTCATCTGTGCATCTATAACTGAACAGACAACGGCAAAATGGAATCTATTTTATTAAATGTGGCTAAATGTAATTTAGGCAAGGTAAAAAAGGAGACAATGTTAGTCAGCAGACACTCACTATAATATATGGGGTTATCTCTGCGCTCATCAAAGTCTTGTCAGCGTGGTCTGAGCTTGACTGGTTGTGCGCGCTAATAATACGTGGTATTATCTCAGCACTCATCAAAGTCTTGTCAGCGTGGTCTGAGCTTGACTGGTTGCGCGCGCTATCTATGTAATAGATACTTGGTCAGCGGTCACTCATATATAATATGTGGTGATTACATCAGCGCTCATCAGTCTTGTCAGCGTGGTCTGAACTCGACTGGTTTTGCGCGCGCTGTTTATTGACTTAATACGTGGGGATTCTTGCTTTGCTTTGTGTTGACCCACCCACCCACTCCTGATAGATGGCAAGGTAAGTATATATATTTCCACTGCTTGACAGTGTGACTGGTTGCCTGGAGGTGGGCTGTGGCGGGGTTGCCATGGTTACCTCTGATCAGGGGGTGGCATCCCCCCTGGGGGTTGGCACCAATCCTCCAATAACGTCTATTGGCAAACTATTTTTAATATATATATATATATATATATAATATTTCAGCATCTTTACAGACTCGTGGTATTAAATTTAACGTACAGTAGAAGCAAAACTTAACATATCTAGATTATAGTATAGTAAGTAAACCAGTGGTCTTTGGACCTTTTACGGTCAAGCGTTTAGCGAATAACTTGTTGTTTTCGAGTTTTGAAACAAACGTTGTGCGATGTTCAACTTTCCGTTATTATTGCTTCCGTTTCAAGTTTCAACGTTGCGTTGATATTTTCTCACGGGCCACGGCAAACATGGAATACAAAATAAATGCCGTTCTCGTGGAAAGTTTAAATCCGTTGAGAAACTTGTAAGGGGGGGGGGGGGGGGCATTGTTTTAAGGCGAAGTGAGTAGACTAGTAATGTGTTATATATTTAGCAGGCATGCATATGCTATAAATTACATTATCATTCATTTCGTTTCTATCCGGCATTCTGATTGGTTAATTTACCTGCAAATAACTGAGTGCAAATAATTTTCTGCTGCAAATAATTTTATGAGCATGCGCACTAGCGGTAACACTGCTGACGGCAAATAATTTTCGTAAACATGGCGGCTAGTTCTTCAGCTATCCGAGGAAAATAATCGAGAGTATTTGGAAGCATCCTTGACGACAATGTACTTCAGAAAAGAAATAGTGAAAAGGAAGTTTTAGTGAGATAAAAAGCAAGACTCGTGCCAACATAAAGTAAGTTTTACGAAGATTTTAGTATGCCGAAGACAGAGAGAAGAGTGACGATCTCTTACTTCAGGCATTTCAAATTTTGAACTATTTTATGAATGATAAATCAATTATTGAACTCGTCTATCGCAAAATATCATGATTTGTCAGTGTCTCGCTACTAGTTATTTGCCTCTGCCTTCGGCATCGGCAAATAACTAGTAGCTCGCCACTGACAAATCATGATATTTTGCTCCGACTCGTCCAATAATTGATAATTATTATATGGCTGGGTTTGTTTTTCAGTCCGTACGCAAAACGACGCACGCTGATTGGTTCCCGAGAGGTCGGGATTTTACGATATTGACAGACCGGTCAATACGCTTTTTTCTCGGCCCTGTAAGTTTTGGCGGGAAAATTCCTGCATGAGTTGATTTGAAAACAAATAAAAGAGTACTGGGTATCTTTATTCAAATATTCTGAACAATAAAATGTGTTGGAACATTACTGCTGGTTTTCTTTAAAGCTGTTTATCTAAAAACGCCACAAATAAAAGCCGAACTGGTGTAAACAAGAAGGCCAAGAAGCGACACGTACAAAAGTTAACAGGTAAGGTAAACAGCATACTCCGAAGACGAAAACAACGCTCGAAACTAAAACTAAAATGAACCAATAGCCATATAATAAATTCCTTATTAACCTCGTTTGCTCGGTCTGTACGGGAAAGTATTACGAAAACCTCAGGCAAATACTTTCCTGTACAGACCTCGCACTCAGTTAATAAGTCCTTAATACTAAGATCTAGCAAAATGTCTCCAACTTGTTTTCACATTTACGAAATAAAGTAACCTTACTTTATTTTGATTGTTGTTTCTACACTGCCTACGCAGCACGCTACTTTTATTTTACATTTACGACTTGTTTATAAATAAATCTACAGATATTCTGACGTGTATCATTCTATGTTCTGGTTTGATTTCAAAAAATGTTTTTTTGTAATTTATGGCTTTTAGATTACTCTTAAATACTTGCCTCAAAATGCAGGAAATAGTGTTTCAGAGACCCTAGAAATCCAAAATTTTCCGGGGGGATATGCCCCCGACCCCCTAGGAGATTTTGCCTCCCTCAAACTCAAGACCCTTGCTACACCACTGTCAAAGTGAACTACCCTTATCAGAAGATCTGCGCTCGCTAATCATTCCGATTCTCGCAATTAAGCCAGAGACAAGTTATGCCAAGCAAACGCTGCCGTGTGAAAAGAACGATGACAAGTCTTGACAACGGAAAGTTACACCCCCTATTCGTTATTGACGTATATATAGTTGTCATTGGACAAGGTTTGTTTCGAAACTCGAAAACAACTAGTTATCCGCTAAACGCTTGGGCTAAACGCAAATGGTAGTATTTTTTCACCAAAATGTTTCGAAGTTCGTTTTGAAGTACGCATTGGATTGGCTACAGTATGTTGCAATGACTGTAATGAAAAATCACATACTGCGTGTTAGGTATAGAGGTGAGCCGATGTTAAAAAAAGAGCCGATTGCCGATACCGATTGTTAAGAGCCGATATGTCCCCACCATCGGCCGATTAATCGGCAAAACCGATGTTTGCTAACCTGATGCTCAGTGCTCCCGATTTGTCGTTTTATTCGTTCAAGTTTTGCAATGAGAGGAAGTCATCAAGCCAATTCTCGTATTTTGAGCGCAACAAAACAAACAGAAAACAGTCAAGTATAGTCAGCAGTGTTTCCTTTATTAAAATATTTTTGTACCAATAACTCGGCAAGCGCAAAAATGCCAAACAATGATAAACGAGGACGAGAGAGCAGAAATACGAGGACGAGAGTCACGAGACAGCCGATCCGATGGTGAAAGACAATCGGCCGATGGCCGATTGTGAGAAAAAGTAGCTGTTAATCGGCTCTGCCGATGATCGGCTCACCTCTAGTTAGGTAAAATATTCAATAATTACAATACATTTATTCGCAAAAAAAGACAAAATATACATATATTCAAATTGATATTTCTAAAATTTGGGTACCAAATTGCACTGGAAACCATGCTATTACCTAGAATTTGTTACCCATTACCCTAACTGTGCGAACTGCCAAAACAGTCTCTTGATGTAGAGTCAAACTTTTTTACAAACTTTTTTTGTGCGTGGAAATTCTTATGATTGCGAGTTTGTTTGAATTTGACCTATTAAGACTTGACTGCAATCTCTCTCTTTTATACATTATATATAAAAGTTAGTCAGTAGTTATAAACTGCTGGGGTTCCACTTGACTTTTCACCTTGTTTTATCAATTAAATCGAATTCAGCCGTCAATAATCTGTGGTCTGACAAAGTAAAGTCAGAAGGCCAGTCCTATAATAAAAAAATATTATAAAATAACATTTAGCAAACGCACGCGTTGATTGGCTGAAAGCCGTGTTTCTATAACTGTTACCCTGCGAGTCAGAGCCCCTTTCCGACCTTCGGGGGAAAGTGGGCTCTGCCAACAAACTCGATCTTCGCCCCAAGTTTGGGGTGAGTCGGTCAGGTTTTAAACTGGTCAAACAAGTTCTAGTTTATGAACACGCGTTAGCAGGAAAATAGCAAGTAACGCGTTAGAGCCTGGCCCAACTTTCTCCCGAAGCCTGCGTAGGTCGGAAAGGGGCTCTGACTCGCAGGGTATATAACTGTATGTAACATGGAAAAAATGTTCACGCCATCCACTACGCCATTATCCGCCATAAAAGCTGCATCATACGTCATTCAGTACGCCATCATACGCCATTTTGAACAGTAAGGAGAATTTACGCTTTGATGCTATGATTATTTTTACGTTATACCTATTTTCGATGAGTTATTTTATAAAAGAAGTAGAAACACTCGTGAAAGTTTGGGAGAACTCGAAATTACGGATTAGCATGTGACTATTCTCTTCCAATGAGAATTGAGAAGACTTTGTGAATACTGCTGACCGGAATACTGTGGTCGTACATATCGTGATTACCATCATCAAACTGTTACGGCACGGGCGTTTACACGATACCGGTTAGTGTTGCGTTTTCATTTCATGCCGTCAAGGAACCCATCTTCATTTTGTACCGTTTTCATGTCATTTTTGTGCCGGTATCGTGTAAACGAAAGGCCTAAACGGCATGATTTGGTTCCATTTTCAAATTGTACCGGCATCGTGTAAACGGGGTCTTAAACATAAAAGTAATTCGACATGAATTTCAAATTTCCCCTTAGATTTCAGAAAACCATGAGATTTGTTGAAGGAAACCCGCCTTCGCTTCAATGTTTTAAAATTGGAGGGGGAAACTCAGATTATTACATCATGTTGTTATATAGCTAGAGTTTCACTGGATACAACGATGACTGTCATTGGTTGGTTTGTGGTCACATGACCTCAGCTAAATTTCAATGTCTACCGAGTGGGCAATAATTGAGAACTTATTGCCTGCTCGGGCAATAAGTTTTCAATTGTTGACCGCTAGAACTTTGAACTCTTCACAGCATCCTATAAACAAAAGCTTTGTTTGGTACAAAAAAGATCATTTATCGGGCTTTAAAGCATGTGTGAAGATTAACTAGAGAAATGTATTGCTGAGACTCATATTTGTTTGGTTGAAGTGAAATTACGGAGCCAGGCGAAATGTTTTGGTAAGTCTTTAGCGTTTGTCTTTTGTGTACTTTCCCTTGATAAACGTCGAAATTATTCAGCGAAACTCAAGCTATATAACAAAACACTTAATAATGTCTGATCCCACGGAAAACAGTTAGTTTTGTTTTCCCTCGAGTCTCGATGTTTCCTTCGACTTCGTCTCGGGAAATATCAAGACTCTCGGGAAAACAAAACTAACTGTTTCCCTTGGGAGCAGACATTAAGTATATATTGTTACATCATGTTATTTTGTGCAGAGCTATAGGGCAATGTAACCATGCATGATGTACAGTAACCAGGATAGGTGGAAACAGCCGAGATTTATAGTAACGAAATACTGGCCTTTCGAGCAGCGCCCTTCGTCAAAGTAAAATCTGGTATATAAAAGGCTCTGCTCGAAACGTCAGTATTCCGTCATAAAAATCGTTAAGGTTTGCAGGGTCATTTGTGTAAAGCGCTCTCAATTCGTCAATGCCACAAAAATGAAATAGATATCGTTAGAAAGCTATGAATTTGTAGAATACAATGGTGTCTTTGGTTGCGCGATAAACACAAACCGTTAATAATTGTGAATTTTTTTATTAAAACCAGTGGCATTCACTCGGGGCGACTCGAGTAAAAAGCGTTGTATTTTGTTCAAAATCTTTTTTTGAAGTTTGATTCTGAGATAAATTTCCAGCAAAACGGTGTCAGCGTTTTTTGATATGTCGAGTTTTGCGGCCGATTTTATTGACGACCAAAGTTAAAAATGCTGTTTTTCGACCAACATTCGGACAAAATAAGTCATAAATTCGAAACCAGGCAATAAATAAAAAAACGCTGACACCGTTTTGCTGGACATTTATCTCGGAATCGAACTGCGAAAAATTTTTTGAACAAAATGAAACGCTTTGTTCTTAAGTCGCCCCGAGTGAAGCCCTCTGACTTTAATTAAAAAATTCACAATTATTAACGGTTTGTGTTTATCGCGAAACCAAAGACACCATTGTATTCTACAAATTCATAGCTTTCTAACGATATCTATTTTATTTTTGTGGCATAAATTCTGACGAATTGAGAGCGCTTTACAGAAATGACGCTGCAAACCTTAACGAAGACCTTAATAAAAATCTCAGCATTTACCGCCTTTTCACTTTGCTCTATTCAAAAGACAGCACTCTAGTTTTTTTTAGTAACCAGTATACCTCGTGTCCGTATTCTTTTGGGAGGAGTTCTGAATTAATTGGTTGAAGAATACACTTGGAAGAACTTCTGCAATTAAATTGTAAGTACGCGTGCGTGAATTATCACTACAATTCTTGAGAATCCTGTGTGTGTGTGTGTGTGTCCTTTAACAAGTGCTTAACCCATTCCTGCCTGAGCCAGCCAAAACATAGTGGCCAAAACGACTCGTTTAATTGTTTTACTCTGTCTAACACCAGATGATTTTACTCGTCAAAGGG
The DNA here is from genome assembly GCA_964035015.1 of Corallium rubrum. Lineage (NCBI taxonomy): Eukaryota > Metazoa > Cnidaria > Anthozoa > Scleralcyonacea > Coralliidae > Corallium > Corallium rubrum. The sequence goes on along the minus strand of OZ036000.1, from coordinate 10,944,253 downwards.
GGAACCCTCAGACATTCTAGGCAGCAATGGGTTAAACTGTCTATGAAGTGAAAAATACGTTGGCATTTTTGTTGTTTTATTGTAGAGAGGAGCATGGCAGGAGCATGCACTCACTGAAAATTTCAAGAGAATCTGATGCGTAGTTTTTGCGCTATCAACTCTCAAAATTTGCCGTGAATAGTTTGTTTTGGGGAAATTTGGACCTCTTGGTAACAATGCCTTATGACGTACGCAGATGGATCATTAATAGTGAAATCTATTGTTCTTATGCATAGTTGTCATTTGCGTACGTCATAAGCATTGTTACCGAAAGCCCAATTTTTCTCCAAGAACGAACTAGCCATGGCAAACTTTGAGAGTTAATAGCGCGAAAACTACGCATCAGATTCTCTTGAAATTTTCAGTGAGTGCTCCTGCCATGCTCCTCTGTACAATAAAACAACAAAAATGCCAACGAATTTTTCACTTCATAGACACTTTAATACATGTAGATCACGTCAACAAGCAATGAAAATGCACAGGGAAGTCGCGTTTTTGTACAAAGGGTAATCATTTTTTTTAAATCAAAAAGGTGATATTTAAGGTATTTACCGATAAAATACAAAGTCCACAGCCACACAATTTGAGGAATGGTCTTTGTGTGTAACCTTAGGTTCATGTCCATGAACAGTTTTGTAAGCAGACTCAAATTCCTCTTCAAAAATGCACTCACAAACTGGACTATCCTCGGGACCATTAAAATCTCCAGCAATTATGACTGGTACCTCTCGGAATCTAAGAACAAAACAAAGAATATGCAGGCCAAAAACTACAATGCTTTAGACATAGGCGTAGCAACCCAATTCTGTTTGGGGGCACCCACAGAGATTTTTGCTTGAAAAATTTGGTTAAATTTATTTAGGCAAAGTTAACTGCAGATGTAGTTAGCCAGCGGTCTTCTTCATAGTTCTTGGGGAGTCCCAAGTTCTTAAGAAGTCGAAGGGCGCGCACGAGTGTCCCCACACTTGTGAGCACGTCGCTACAGCATTGGCACATTGATTGCTGCTCGTTGGTCGCTCTTGCTTACTGATTTGCTAGCGCATTGCTTTAAACGTTATTATTGCTTGCTAATTGCTTCACCCGTACTCAACCCTCCCCTTTTTTCAGGTGAGTAATCAATTTATATTATTCCACTGAGTTTCAGTGTGACAGGTGCCGGGAGACCTGCCTTGGCAGAGTTGTCATGGTGACCGCTTACTGCTTCCAATCTTATCAAGAACCCAGGATTGCTCAATTGCTTGCTCATTGCTTAGCTCGATTGCTATGGCTAGCTTGCTTACTAGCCCGCTTTGCTACCTACGGCACCTACCTCCAACTTCAACGAATATCTAGCAGTTAATAGCTAAATATTGATTTTTAAGTCAGAATTTTCAGTTGTACTTCAACGTATGAATTTTGCTTGAACATTTCACAGCTGCGATTTTTTCAATAATTAGATGTTTTTTAGCCTTTCCTATCTGGTGCGACCTTTCTTTAATACATGTACCCTTTTATCAGACTAATACCAGACTATTACAGTAATTTCATTCAGTATAAGGAAGGTTACCTTCGTGCATAGCTGTCAACAGCATCCATTAGCTTCTTTGCTTCAGTCTATTTGAATAATGGTTACAATATATTAGTTGCTGGCCAGTATGAACAAGGTTGTGCTGGCCAGTCAGTTCAACAGTAGGCCTGGCAATACAATTTCTTGGAAGCGCGGGGGACATTACTCGTCCATATTAAAGTCAGGTGCGCGATGACAAAACTACGTGTTAAGATCAGAAGTTTCACTAGGCTGTAAAACATTCCGTTACGATACGTCATAAGGCGTTGTGCTGCGTTGTAAGACGTTGCGCTGCCTTGTAAGTCGTTGCGCTGCCTTATAAGTCGTTGCGCTGCCTTGTAAGTCGTTACGCTGCCTTGTAAGTCGTTGCGTTGCCTTGTAAGACGTTGCGTTGCCTTGTAAGTCGTTGCGCTGCCTTGTAAGTCGTTGCGCTGCCTTGTAAGACGTTGCGCTGCCTTGTAAGTCGTTGCGCTGCCTTGTAAGTCGTTGCGCTGCCTTGTAAGACGTTATAAGACGTTGCGCTGCCTTGTAAGACGTTGCACTGCCTTGTAAGACGTTGCACTGCCTTGTAAGACGTTGCGCTGCCTTGTAAGTCGTTGGGCTGCCTTGTAAGACGTTGCGCTGCCTTGTAAGTCGTTGCGCTGCCTTACAAGTCGTTACGCTGCCTTGTAAGTCGTTGCGCTGCCTTGTAAGACGTTGCGCTGCCTTGTAAGACGTTGCGCTGGCTTGTAAGACGTTGCGCTGCCTTGTAAGTCGTTGCGCTGCCTTGTAAGTCGTTGCGCTGCCTTGTAAGACGTTGCGTTGCGTTGTAAGTCGTTGCGCTGCCTTGTACTGAAGTCGTTGCGCTGCCTTGTAAGACGTTGCGCTGCCTTGTAAGACGTTGCGCTGCCTTGTAAGACGTTGCGCTGCCTTGTAAGACGTTGCGCTGCCTTGTAAGTCGTTGCGCTGCCTTGTAAGTCGTTGCGCTGCCTTGTAAGTCGTTACGCTGCCTTGTAGGACGTTACGCTGCTTTGTAAGACGTTGCGCTAACTTGTAAGACGTTACGCTGCCTTGTAAGTCGTTGCGCTGCCTTGTAAGTCGTTGCGCTGCCTTGTAAGTCGTTGCGCTGCCTTGTAAGTCGTTACGCTGCCTTGTAGGACGTTACGCTGCTTTGTAAGACGTTGCGCTAACTTGTAAGACGTTACGCTGCCTTGTAAGTCGTTGCGCTGCCTTGTGCGCTGCGTTATAATACGTTACGCTTTTTAACGTTGCGTTGTAAGACGTTACGCTATGAAACGCAAAGTTACATTGTAACACGTCAAGATGTTCCACTAAATACACTAAATATAGTTAGATTACCCCTGATAAATTACCCCTGATAAAGACACTAGAGAGCAACGTCGAATGAAGACAGTCATGTTTTTCTTGGTTTAATATGCTTTCTCTTACCAGCCTCAAATATTGATCCCAGTAGCTATTCCCATATGCCAAATGTGAAGTTACTACAATAACCTATTGGAAGTAAAAAACAAACTTAATAAGATCTACATGTACAATACATGCTTTACACCACAGGCGGCCTACACAAACAGTTTGCCTGTATACACATAATAAATAATATATATCAGTTTATGTATGTAAATTCATATTTATGGTAAAATAATGTAACTGATTATGTTAGTGGATGTAAAATAGACTTACATTGTTCCTAACCACCAAAATGGATAGTTTAAAGCCACAGAAACAGGTGGGCCCCCTGTGTTTACACCGGCCAGTACAGTACAGTAACTTAGGAATCCCTTACCTCGTATTTTGATGGCAGTTCAATATGAACTAATAACCCAACTCTTTGGGCAGCATCATTAAACACTATCGTTTCAATGGATTTTACCCTAATAATTATAACATTGGTGAATTTTTAATTAATAAAACTACAATATTATCTATAGAAGATATTTGCGTACAATATGTAAGAAGTCTTAAGGCATTGGTTAAGGTACTAACTTGTGGGTTTTATCCACCAAGATAACTAGGCCATCTGATTTGAACCCCAGACGTTTTAGCTGATGGATATTATATCTATAAAAAAAACCTGGTACTGTAGTTACTAGCAATCACAGTATATGAGAACAATGTTTTTTGTTGCATTTTTTTAATGTTTGATGTGTGTTTGCATCAGGTATTCATGTTATTTAAAGACACAGTGTCTACTTTCATGAAATACATGTAAGCCTAAGAAATGTGCCATGACATCATAACCGTGTTTGATATAAACACAGTAACTGATCAATCAAAGCATGTGTAAGATGCAACCTATTTTATGTATATGTAATGTATACAATATTCATAAAAATGGCCACCAATTTATAATTTAAATTAGCCTTCCCAGCCTCATTCCTGTGAAAACTTCTTTTCAATTATAAACACAAGAACAAAGTTTGAAAGGCTAATTTAAACACATAAAAGAATATAAATTGCAGTCATCTTTTATATGAATACAGTGTATACCAGGGTTCGAGATTTGCGGTATCCTAGTATCCTGACGATACCAGATTTCAGTTTTGGATACCACATGTTATAACCTTGGTATCCTACAGCTGGATACCAAGTAAATTGTTGATGAAATACCAAAATTATGGGTATTAGTTAATATATAGAGTAAAGGTTTGTATATACCAAAAGAAACTGAGAACATTCGAGCATTTTCGAGCATGGGTTTATCATAATTTACGAATTTCGAAACGGTGAAAATTAAATGTAGGATTGCAGGTTGTATAGTATACACAGGCACGTGCCTGCAAATGGTGGGTGTGTCAGGCTATAATTGTCAGCATCCGGAAATCCTTACATGGTCATCTCATTATTTACAAATTGTGCGGCCTCGTGTTTCGCTGTTCGTCGCTTTTTTACCCGGAGGTTTTATAGTTTTTCAAAATGTATTACAAGTAAATTAAATGATGTGGAAATTTGTTGTTCGGAATCCGACGGACAATCCTTCAGCTTCTGAGGAAGTTCAAGAGTTTACCGGGTCAATTACATCATCGATACTGCCTACGGATCAAGGCGATCAAGGAAATGATGCTATTAATATCGATCAAAGCAAAAGGTCAAATGCGAAACAAAAGCGCAAGTTTAACCCATTGTGGCAAAAGGCATTTCCATGGGTGAGGTTAGTCAACAAAAAAAATGTTTTGCGATGTTTGCACGAAGAATAAGCATGCAGATAAATCAAGTGCGTTTGTTAAAGGATGTGATAATTTCCACATCAAATCACTTCGAAAGCACAACACGAGTAGCGGGCATGTTAAATGTGCTGCAAATGTTAAAGCTCTTAGTGCTGAACCGGGCACAAATCCTGCTGAAAGAGCACTACGAGTACTGCACGAAAAGGAGTTCGAGAAAATGCGTGTGATGTTTCGAGTTTCACATTCTTTAGCAAAGAAGGGAAGACCGTATTCGGACTACGAGTGGGCCCTAGATCTTCATGAAACAACGCACAACATTAAACTTGGTGAGACTTACAGAAATGATCGGGTTGGGCGAAAGTTTACAACTTTTATAGCCGAGGCAGAGCGTCTTAAACTAGCTTCGGAATTGTCAACTACTCCTTTTTACAGTATCAAAGTTGGATACCACATGTTGACTTTGGGTACCAACTTAGAAATGCTGGTATCCATGATGGATACCTACAAAAAATTCTAATCTCGAACCCTGAGTGTATACAGTACTGTAGGTGGTTTTCACTGTGACGTCACAAAATTCTAAAATGTTCATTATTCAACCCACAAAGTTGGTTGTTTCATATATTTTGTAAATCATCATAACGAGTTTTCCTGGAAAATTTTAAGTCAATGCAACCATTCCTTCTTGAGTTACAGAGTTTTTAATTATATTATTGCTGACATCAGCATAATTTTCAAATGACGTTAAAAATCACTTTGTAGACACAGTTGATCATACAACGCTTGTTTGAGCTTTAAAAGAGATGTCTAATTATATCTGGTGTACAATCTAAAGATTCTGGTTGAAACTACACTTTATATGAGCATTTGTTTTTTGGCCACCATACTTGTGTACCCCACTCGAAACGTTAGACCACTGATTTCGATTGTTGTTTCAACACTGCCTACGCAGCACACTACTTTTAAATCACCAATTAGGTACACAAACATGGTGGCCAAAAAACAAATGCTCGTATAAAGTGTAGTTTTCACCAGAGTTTTCAGGTTGTACATCACATGTAATTAGACATCACTTCTAAAGCTTAACAAAGCTTTATACCTTGAATTGTGTACACAATGCAGCTTTTAAAGACATTTGAAAATATTGACTTAAAATTTTCCAGGAAGACTCGTAATAATGATCTATAAAATATATAAAACAACCAACCTTTTTGTTTTAATAATAAACATTTTAGAATTTTGTGACGTCAAAAAAAAAAAGTGAAAACCACTTATACCGTACGAAAACAATAAATCAAAATGAAAGTGAAAATTAGTATGGCTACAGTAAGTGAGGTTTGACATCAAGTACCAAAAAATAACCTAAATCCTGCACTTATTAATATTACAAGGGTCTATACCTGTGACCTAGTTGTTTGTTAAATAAATCAAAAACAAAATCCTTGAACCAAAACTCTTGAAAACAGACAACATCTGCATTGACTGGATCTGACAGTAGTAACTTGATTATCGCTTCGTAACGAGGAATATATTGATCTGGAAATGAACTTTCCTTGGAATACCACGGCGTCCATTGGCATTTACTACAAAGGAGGATCAATCAGAAAGAAATCCTGAGCAATAAGTCCAGTATTAAACAGCACAAAGTAGATAAGATATTACTGTAAAAACATCGGTGAACGGTGAACCTACTTCATTTGTTTATAACAAGGCGCTAATAGGTTGAAAGTAGCGCATTTAAAATGACCTTTCTCTCTCGTTGCCATCGTACTTAAGACTTGATAAGGAAGATGCTTCGTTACACGCCTTATCATTCAAAATCAACGTTTCATTTATACAAGTTAAACGGCAACTACTATTCATCGGCCATTACAAATATAAACACTTCCCAAAGTCGCGCTATTACGGAAGTAGGTTGAGTACTAGTGTATGAAACTGCGATACCCAAGCCCAGTGCTTTTCAAGAAGAAAGGCTTGTACTTCATCTAGAAATATTAAGATACCAAGAAGAAGCCAAGATGCACGTGTGATGAGTCTGAGATTTTGTTTATCATATGGATGCTTTTGTCGCTCTTGCACAAGCAGAACATGGTCTAAAGGCTTCCAAGGAGGTAAACTAATTGTACAAAGTATTTGATAAAATTATAAGTTAATGTAAAAAAGTAGAATGCTTGCTGCACAGGCAGTGTTGGATAGAGGAGTCGGATGTCAATATTTGGGGCATCATGCCCTGTTTCTTTCTCCTGTCGCTTTTAATTAGCGAGAAATATATAGGAAATTGAATTGAATCAAAATGAAAAGGTGGTGAACTGCCGAGATTAATAGTTTTGGTGAATGAAATACTGACATTTTTGAGCCAAGGCCTTTTTTCCACATTTTACTCTGATGAAGGGGCTCTGCTTGAAACGTCAGTATTTCAATATCAGGGGCGTTGGAAGGGGGGGGGGGGGGGGGGGGGGGGGGGAGGGGTGGCTAGGGGGCCTGGGCCCCCCATTTATTTATATTTTTCTTTTGGGGGGGGGGGGGGGACGGGGGGGCAGAATATGTTTGGGGCCCCCCACTTTTTAACAAGGCCAGTAATAAAGTTATGATTAACAAAATCACTAATCCTAGCTAACCCACGACTTTGAATAAAGATATAATAAAGAAATTTGAATGCAGATATTCAATGTCCGGAAAAGTGTTGTCTTTTGAGTATTTTGTGACATTTTTGGACCTTTAGAATTCTGTAAATCCTTGTCCTAAAATGCAGGAATTGGCATTTCAGACACTCTAGATTTCTAAATTTGGGAACATCCCCCCAGACCCCCATAAAAATTCCCCCCCCGCCACACACACACACACTTTTAGTGTCGCTCTCACACCCCTGTTCATTATTAAAACCAATCTCAGCAGTTTACCACCTCACTTTGCTTTAGCTTCTAATAGATAATACAGTAATTTTTGTTTTATATTTATATTTATATAGGAATGTTCTTGGCTTCGTACTTTATTCCAAGTTGTGCTGGATAATATTTATAACAATGGATACACCACAATGTCTTGTGAAGAAATTTGCCTGCATATCTTGAACATTGTTGTGTCCACAAATGGCAACACACTACCTACCAATCATGTGGTGTTATCTGTGAATGATTTGTTCAAGTATGCCAATAATGTGGGTTTTGTTGGGAAAATTGGAAACACTGTGGAAGTGGCAGAGTCAGAGTTCTCACAGGATGTTACTGGTAAAGTTATTACTGAGTTATAATGAATACAGTACACACATAATAAAAAAAATACATGGGTTGTTCAACCATGCATAGCTGTCCTCAAACCCACATAAACATCAGCTGTGCACAGGCTAAAATACCTGCAAGCAAGTTGTTGCAAGGCTGTTCCAACAAGCTGTTACCAGGCAGTGGTGTAGCCAGGGAGCTGGTAATAGTGAGGTAAAAACGAGCCTCAAATGTGCAAGACCATTAGGGGGGCCTGGGGCATGCTCTCAGAAAATTTTGCATTTTAAGGATCTCTACAGTACCGCTTAAATGTATTGAAGCACTGGACGCGGGTTTCTCGCGTGCACTGGACGAGGTCGACCGCAAATTTCCCACGTTCTATTGCGACCAGACCGCGCTCCTGCCAGAACGAAGACGCGGTCGAAGCGCGTCCGTAATTGAACGAAGACGCGTCCTTGACAAACCGCGTCTTTTCCTAAGTGCCTCCTAAACCTAAAGATAATAGACTTACTGTATGTATTTATTGCTCACAAGACAAAGATGATAACTTGTTGACATACTGGCGATAGACAACGCAAACCAGATGCAAGGCGAAAAGCAAAATCAGATTCAAGAGACCACAAATATACTCTCATTTGCGTTGCGAATCTGTGTCTTCTGTTTATTGATTCAATCAAGCTCAGTACATTGTTTAATAGTATAAACGCATACTTCGAAGATGGGTAAATAATCAATCAAGCAAAAAAAAAGATTGAGTTCTTTGACTCATCTTTCAATCTGCCCCGCAGACAAAATTATGCCAGGGGATTAAGAGGTTATCAATCTTGTTAGCATACTGTAGCTCCTGGCCATCTGTTTTTAATCTGAAGACAAGAATATTGCATAACACAGCCACGAGAAGTTTTACAACGTTTTTTATAAAGTTATCTATAACTTGTATTTTCGGTGATTACAAGCGTCGGCACGCAGGCTAGCGTGACTCATGACAATTTAATCAATCTTCAAATAAACTATGCGCACTGTACCATCGTTTGCATCCGAAGCGTGAACACTCAATAAAATAGAGTTTGGGTTTTGGTCGAGTGTCGAGGGTAGTTGGTCGAGGGTCGAGGGTAGTAGAAAACACGCTAAAATTATTTTTGAAATGTAATAAATAAGAGTTATAGTTATTTTGTCTTATTTTGTGTTAAGCGCAAGGGGCGATTAACCCGCAGATTATGTTTTCCCTGAGGTGTACAAATATCTTTCGTTATTAATATAACTTCCTGTCGCGACATTTACGCAAAGCCAAAGTGAATGATGCTTCAATGTTTTGGAAGAGTTCTCAAAAGGTTTTACTCAACTTAATACTGGCAACCAGGAATTTGTATATTACGGCCTATTTCCAGCGTCGAAATTTAATGTACATTAGGTATATGCAACTCTGTTATCATTTACAAAAATAGCGCGGAGATTTGGCTATATTTGTCGCTTCAAATTGCTCATACCGCTTGCGAAATGTTGATGGACGCGGTAAAGGAATGCCTAGATAATACACGAAGAAGTAATGCGATGTCTGTCCCGAGTAAACACTTTGCTGCGCGTATCGAACGTCTTTATGAAAAAAACCCAAAAAACTTCCGCCCCAGTTTTTTATGTAGCCTATGTTGAAGTTTTTGAGCCACAAGAAGGAAATTATGTGCGTAAATACAGGTATGCATAACAAACTCTGTGCTATTTTTGTAAGTGATAATCAACATATAGGCCAGTATTAAGTTGAGTAAAACCTTTTGAGAAGTCTTCCAAAACATTGAAGCATCATTCACTTTGGCTTTACGTAAATGTCGCGACAGGAAGTTATATTAATAATGAAAGATATTTGTACACCTCAGGGCAAACATAATCTGATTAATCGCCCCTTGCGCTTAACACAAAATAAGACAAAATGACTATAATTCTTATTTATTACATTTCAAAAATAATTTTAGCGTGTTTTACAACCCTCGACCTACTACCCTCGACCCTCGACCAACTACCCTCGACACTCGACCCTCGACCAAAACCCAAACTCAATAAAGTATGTGCTCTGACCGCCTCAAACCAAACTATTTAAGTTTTCTCCGCCCACTTGTCATGTTTCAAATTTCAACAGTTTACTTCCCACAAAGTATATTTGTCTGGGCTTACCGGTAGAATCGTCAACAGTCGACAAACTTCTGTTCAGCATAAAATATTGTCTAGGTCTAACGTTTGTGCTGTAAATAATAAAATCAAGCTCAACATCTGTGATTTAAACCAAACTTGTTACATTGATAATTTGAAACATGACAAGTCACAAGTGGGCGGAGAAAACTTGCAACAGTTCGAGGTTTTCATGTTTTCTTGACGAGTGTTGCAAACGTCCAATATACTAAACGGGAGAGAACGTTTGGCCTAAGGCCTACAGCACGATTTATATATATATATATATATATATATATATATATATATATATATATATATATATATATTTAGTATAAATTTAAAAGTTTATAATGCAAATCCTCGAATTTCATTGGCTATTGCAGGAGTTTATAATTGGTGATATAAACCTCTGGGGTAAACCAATGAAAGTCATTCATTTAGAAAAATTGACCAATGACAAAATGCGTAGTATAGCACGAACAATGATCATTAGAACCAGCGGTTGTTCTGTTAAGCAACAATGGCGCCGAAGTTGTAACGGAGTGGGCAAATGAAAGAAGAAATTGAACATTTAGGCGAAGCAATACGTTCTACAGAAAACAAAAACGGCTACAAAATAGTTAGAATGGAAATTATTACTGGTAAGATCGTTAAATTGTTTATCTGTGTTCGTTTAAAACGAAATAACTGCAAACAAAACACACTTCAGAATTACGCTTGCTGTTGACAAGATTTTGTGATGTAAACTATATGCTAAATTGAATGTTTCTTTCAACTTTTTGTCACTTTTACAAATCAAATGAGTGGATATATATTGTTTCAATATTGTACATGAAAATCCATGCTAAATTATGCAAGAAAACTTTACTTTTCCATCAGTTACTGTACAGGCCAAGGAGATGTTCGAAATGACTGTTGAACGTTTGTTGTTGGCAGTCAAAAAATGTATTAAACGAGCCTCAAAGAATATGTTATGGTCGAGAATTTATTTAACGTTTGTTGGTAAATTTATACTAAAACAATTAGACAACTCGCCCTCGTTTTCTATGAGCGATAGTCAACTCGGCTTCGCCTCGTTGACTATTCGCTCATAGAAAACTCGGGTTCGTTGTCTAATTGTTAAATATAAATCAGCAGTTCGATTCATATAGATATAAAATTTGAACGGATTAATCCATTCACAATCATGTCAAGACCATTTCGCACGCCTGCAGGACGAGGCGACCTGCACAGTTAAGAGCGGATCTCAAGTCTGTCAATTTGTTGGCGGGTAAAAGGAATATAGTTGGAAACAATATTAAAACATTGACCATCAGTCACTCATTTTTTTTAAATACATAATCAGTGTTGTGCATAACAATATATGCCTCTTCTTCACTCTCCTTTATTCCCAAAGCAACAAAAACTCTGCATGCATGGGGACGCAGCGACGCCACATATGACGGACGTTTACAAGACTATCATGGAGCCATGTAAACAAGGCACATGCAGCTGTTATTCTGTATGCTATAAAATCATAACTCTCAGTAAGTAGCAGGTTATGAAATTTCAATTTTGAAAGAACCAGGCAGTTCTATACCAAGTGTCATTTTTTTACTTGAACTATAATTTCAGAAAGCAATGATGCGTGCGAAAGCAAAAATAACAGGAAATGGTAGTATGTTCGATTTTGGTTATTTCTGTCTAATCCTATGGCTATGTTTTTTGAAATATTATTGAAAATTTAACATGCATATTAGCAACGTCCATACAAATAGGTTTTAACTCGCCCCCCAGGGAACTATGTTACTTGGTGATTTGCTTTTACTTCTAGTTCGAAAATAAAGTCTTAGCGTGAAAGAATTGCCAATACGGCTCCCTGGTCAAAACTTCCCGCAAGCTTTATGTATGCATGCATGTCAATTGGAGGCATGCAATACCAATTACCATCAATTTCGGTTTCATGTAACATATAATCAGAAACCTAATCAAAGCTTTTCAATTTCAACAACAGAAATGTCACTTCGCGTGAAAAATTTCGCCCTTCGAGTTTCCACAAACGTCTTCTTGTATAATTTCTTGCATTTTGTTTTGTTCAAAGTGAACTCTTTGAATGATGTCTAGTGTTGAATGGCTAATGTCATATTGATGATTGATACTTATATACGCTGTTGTCTCATATTGACGTAGCTTTCCAACCAGCAATTAATCCGAAACTAAATATCCGCGATTAAAATACAGCAGCACCTGAGCACCAGTGTGCTAGCTCACCAAATACTGTAGATACTGTACATGTCAGAGTTTTAGTACCTTTGTCATTTCCATGATCATTACTAATACAACACAACACAACACAACACAACACAACACAACACAACACAACACAACACAAACATCCTAAATACTGTAAGTTTCGCAAATATTACCTTATCACAGATTATCAGATATTGACAGGCGGCCAAAAGTTCATATTACACAACAGATGTTTAACCGCGTGTGGTTTCTGGACGCGGCCACAGTCGACCGCGATCAAAGTACGGTCAAACCGCAAGCTGACCGCGGCAAGCATGCGTCCTGACCGAAAGTGACCGCGTCCATCAGACGCGGTATGCCCGAAATTTGCACGCGGTCAAATGCTTCAATACTTCCAAGCGGTACTGTAAAACAGCATTCCCTGCATTTTGAAAAAGGTTTTAAAGAGTATTCTCAAATCCATAAGTTGTATAATTTTGTTATGGGGCAACTCATTAGGGGAGGTTCCCCCACCCCCTTGCTCCCTCTTGGCTATGCCACTGTCACCAAAATGCAATTTTATACTAATTGTTCCCAACTTGTAACAAGGTTGAGAACTCATGCTTGATGTCAGTGGTGGGGGGGCAAAATTTTTAGGGGGTCCGGGGGCATGCTTCCCCGTGAAATTCTGCATTTTAGGACAAGGATTTACAGAATTCTAAAGGTCTAAAAACGTCACAAAATACTCAAAAGACAACACTTTTCCGGACATTAAATATCTGCATTCAAATTTCTTTATTATATCTTTATTCAAAGTCGTGGGTTAGCTAGGGTTAGTGATTTTGTTAATCATAACTTTATTACTGGCCTTGTTAAAAAGTGGGGGGGCCAAAAACATATTCTGGCCCCCCCACCAAAAAAAGTGGGGGCCCAGCCCCCCCCCCCCCCCCCCTCCCCAGCTCCCCCACTTCCGACGCCCCTGCTTGATGTGAACACATCTTGTTAGTAAGCTGTGAGATAATTAACAAGTGTATACAGTAGTTAGTTCAGTAACCATGTTGGATGCATGGTTGATTTTAATTAACCATTATTTGAATATTTGGTGTGTAGGTTTTGCTACTTTGGAAGAGAGGGATGTCATTTTAATTGGGTTTTTAACCACCAACCCAAGGTCAAAGACCTCCTCTATTCCTGGAATGGGAATTGTTTTTTTGGAAGACAAGAAAAACGCTGTCATTTGCCAGGTAAACTGGAATTCTTTTGGAACTTAGTCTTATTTTAATCTTCAGTGGTGAGAGGTAGTGGGCTAGCATCAAGCACCATGCATCAGCTTCCTAAGTGAATAATTCCTTTGACAATTAGGTATGTGATCTAGGAAAGCAACTACTTAATAAACTAGTATTGTTGCCAAAATGGAATTTTATTCCTTCTGCCAATTTTCCAGTTTTCATTTTTGAAGGTAAACAGCATCTAACTGTTACTGTACAATTTTTTTTCTTCTTGTTTACAATTGTATTCATCAAGTGAAAGAAAACCCTTTTAGTGATAGGGTTAATTGTCATATTAGGGGTTGGGTTTATGTGTGATTTTGTTGTATAATTTCAATATATTTATAGGGGAGACATCATTTGGGTATATTGAAGTTGTTGAAGACTGTATATGCATTGGTGAGGAAAAAGTGCCTTGTGTCATTCCTAACTCATTGTCAATTGGAGACTATGTAAAAATGGAGAGGTAATGATGACACTAGTATGCTGTATGTGGTGGTCATGGTAATAGTGGTAGTGGTATCTAACTGGTAGTGGTAGATGTAGCAGTATTTGTAATAATGGTGGTTATGACTTATGATAGCTGTAGTAATGCTGGTAGTGATAATAGTTTAAGTTATAGTGGTACAGTAGTAGTGGTAGTGGTGATAGTGGTATAGTTGTAGTGGTGATGGTAGTGGCAATGGTGGTAGTTCTAGTGGTGATTACCATGGTAATGGTGGTGCAGGTGATGCTAGGCAGTGGTAATGGTGGTGGTGGTGCTGATGGTAGTTGTGATTGTGATAATAGTGGTAGTTGTAGTGGTGATGGTAATGGCAATTATAGTGGTGATAATAGAGTTGTGGGTGGTGGTAGTTGTAGTGGTGATTGTGGTGATGGTAATGGTAGTTGTAGTGGTGATGGTAGTGGCAATCATGGTGGTAATGATAATAGAGTTGTGGTGGTGGTGGTGGTGGTGGTGGTGGTGGTGGTGGTAGTTGTAGTGGTGAATGTGGTGATGGTAATGATAGTTGTGGTAGCTGTAGTGGAGATGGTATAGGTAATGGTAGTTGTGGTAGTGATGGTAATTGTAGGTAGTGGTGATGGTAATTGTGGTGATGGTAATGGTTAGTTGTACGGTAGTGGTGATGGTGATATTGGTGATGCTAATGGTAGTTGTGGTAGTGATGGTAGTTGTACAGTAGTTGGTGGTGGTGGTAGACTGCTTGGTAATATTATTAAAATAGATGGTGATGGTGACTACAGTGATCATGATTGTTTTTTATTCACTTTTAATTAGCAAATCAGAAAAGTTTAACTTTAGAGGTTATTTAAAAGCCATTAGTCCCATTCATAGGTAAGCTGATCGATTACTTGAATGTAAACTGAACAGACTCCATATAGGCCATTTGCATGATGGAGAAACTGTTTTTGAAATGTTGGGTCTGATTATCATCGTTATTAGTGTGACAGCTGGAAATGAAATAGTGTCATGTTTTGGGTATGGCAACGTTAATTTCTTTTAAGAGTGACATCTTGCCATTGTTGTTTATTTATGTTGTTTGTTTTAGTTCTTGCCATGAAGAAAAGAAACCGTTTTTTCTTGCTCAGTTAGTGTGTTCCCAAACACAGTATTCAACAGTCCTGGTTCTTCAAGTAAGTACTGACAGTAGATCGAAACAGAAATGGTTGATAAAAAATGACACCTTTAACCTTTTCCCGTTGGTTGGTTTTTCCTATGAGGACTAAAATTGTCTGGCAATAGCCAGAGTAAAATACATAGTACATGTATAGACTTAGACCCCGTTTACACGATGCAGGTGTCCCAGGAAATCCGTCCCGGGGGGCGAATTTCCTAGGAATATCGCCCCCCTTTAGGAGTTTCGCCCTCCCCCTTTAATACCAGTCTTAAACTTCCTGCCGTAACCGTAGTCCGTTGTCAGGGTCTTAAAGTCCCTTCAGAATCGGAAGCACTTCTATCTTTCATAAGAGTACCCTGGTTCCAGAGGTAGAACTGTTATCTTTTGCGTCGCGGTATTGACCAGACAGGCTTTGCGATATGTCGATCGATCTGTTTAACGCCGTGACTTTAGCTGCTAGTTCGCCGCTGTACCAGCTTTTCCAACTTTCTATTGTCTATAACTTCACGGGACGCGCCATACATTCTTGTCATGTTTTAAATTTAAATCGAAATCGAGAATGGGGGGGTGAAATTCCTAAAGGGGGGCGCCCTCTGGGAGGGCAAGATTCCTAGGAAATTCGCCCCCCCCCCCTCGGGGCGATATTCCTAGGAAATTCGCCCCCCATGGGGAGGGGGGCGAATTTCCGGGTGGGGGCGAATTTCCTGTGACACCAGTACAATTTGAATACGGAACAAAATCATGCCGGTGTGTAAATACAGGCCAAAAAGTCTTGCGTTTACACGGTACCGGTATAATATAATGACGGATTAGCATGTGACTATTCTCTTCCAATGAGAATTGAGAAGGCTTTGTGAATACTGCTGACCCGAATACTGTGGTTCATTTCATGCCGTCAAGGAACCGGTTTTCATGTCATTTTTGTGCCGGTATCGTGTAAACGCAAGGCCTAAACGGCATGGTTTTGTTCCCTTTTCAAATTTTACGGGCATCGTTAGACTTGCTCCAAGTCCGCCTGATCTTAGCGCTAGTTTTTGCGGGCGAGCAGAAAGGCGGAAGAGCGAAAAAGATGGAGGAAAGAGGCGGACTTGTTTCGCTTGCAGGTTTTTGAATCTAATTAAATATTCTGGCGGGAAATCGCTGAAATGTACATCGCCCTGTTTTGACATGTTTCGGGTTGTCGTACATGCAATGGAAAGTGGTTCAAGAGTCTGTTTAACTCCAACTTCCAAAGATAGTACTTGCATAGCAATTTAGCCTGAATATAATTACTTCCCGAATTACGTCACCGGTCGAAAAATTCACCGGTGAATTTTGGCGCGCTGCAGGTGGGAAAAGTCCTTTTCAACGAGGAACCGAAAGGTCAAAAATGTCGAAAAGTCAAAAATGTTTGAAAAGGACTTTGAAAAAGTCTACGGCATCGTGTAAACGGGCTCTTAAACAGTGAAATAAAAGTACAGAAGTGTGCTGTGTAGGCAGTGTTGAAATACAAATTGAAGAATAGTAAGTTTGAGTATACTGCCGAAGTTATTGAACGTAGTTTAACATTTCGAGCGAAGGCCCTTCGTCAGAGAGAAACGTAAAGAGTCCTTCGCTCGAAACGTTAGAAACTACCTTCAATAATTTCGGCAGTACTCAAACCTTATAATACTATATTTCGATATGTATATATTTCGAAATATAGTAAGGTTAGATATACTGCCGAAACAGAGAATGTAGGAGTCACGTTTCTCTCTGACGAAGGGCCTTCGCTCGAAATACTGTTTCGGCAGTATATCTAACCTTACTATATTTTGATTGTTGTTTCTACACTGCCTACGCAGCACGCTACTTTTATTACACTATTTGTATATATTTCGACTTGCCGATACCGCCCTGAAAAAGTTAAATCCATTTCTTGCTTTCCTCAAGTGTTTTATGTTGCTTGTTTTTAGGGTGAGAAATTTACTCATTGGTATAATTGTCTTATTGTTGGACAAACATACGTGTTTAGTAAAGTACTTGAAACAACAATGAACAAGGTATGGCTTTGCCTGCGTACACGCTTTATTTTAGTCTTTTTTGTCTATGAATATGCGCATGCATTGCTAAAAAAACTTTTATGACTTCAAAACTCTACGACTAACATTCTAAAAGTAAATTTGAGTATTCAGACGAGAAATAAAGAGCAAAAAATAACGCTAGTCCTGTGTTTTGACGACGTTTTTCATAAACTCGCGTATCGCGTGTTTTACCAAGGGTTGCAAACACTCAAGAACAACAAAAATCACTCGGCCTATTACAGTACCTCGTAATTTCCAATCTTCTCTCGTGTTTATAAAAGTAAAACATTCGAAAACATAAAAATAACTCCGCTTACAGCCTCGTGATTGTCAATATTCTCTCATGTTTTACAAAGACTCGAGAACAATGAAAATTACTCGGTTAACTGCAGCGTGATTTTCATTGTCCTCTCGTGTTTGTAACCCCTGGTGAAACAACACCGCTGCCAAACGTTTGCGCATGCGTGAATTCGCTGAGTAAACATTGCAAGAGAATTGGGAACTAGCCGTGGCAACAACAAACCGGACAGCGAAGACTAAGTAAGACTTGACTATTCATTGTGTTTTAAAAAAGGATAAAGAAAATTACGAAGGGGTAAATTCAGAATATGTTACAATATTGACAAAGAAGCCATGCACAAATTACCTACCTTATCTTTTTGGTAGTATGCTTATAATTTTAACTTTTGTGTCGGACTCTCGGACCAATCCAAATATTTCAGTGTTTTCCCGCTCTTTTTCCGAGGACGAGCTTGGACGTCGCACATGCGCAAAACGCTTGGCAGCGGTGTTTGGTAAAACACTAACTAAAAATAGCGCAATTATATCATTACTGGCGTGATGTAGAGTCAACCGAGTGAAAGAAAGATTCTGGCAACTACAAACCGTTCAGATTTTTTCAAAGTAGAAGAACCGGACTCTTTTGTACAACTGGAAACTGAGAAAACAGAACCGTCGAACGAAAAGAAAAGAAAACGAGACGGACAAGAAGATAACGACAATGAGATGGTGAGTTGCTGAAGATGACGAGACGAAGGAAATGTGGATTGATTGTGTTGTTATTTATTTATTCGTTTATTTATTTATAGTGCTTATATCACTTGTGGGGTTTTAACGTATTTGAATAGAGCAAAAGAAGTTAGTTGATAAGTTATTTTGCCGTTTTTGATTTACTTTAATGGCTTCTGAGATATAAGCCTTTAAACATGCCAATTTCGGCTTTTCGCCAAATATTTCCGTCGTTCTTTTTAACACCTTGAGGGCCTAGGACTCAGGAACGAGTCAATCCAAAACAACTAGGTTTCGGCTTATTGATTCACAAAAACACATATACTTGATTGAAAAATCGAAATGTCGAGCTCACACCCGTTTTCCAGTACGCACGAGAGTTCCAACTAAGAAGACAGTCGGCTTAGGTTCCTGAGTCCCAGGCCCCCAAGGTGTTAAAATGAACGACGGAAATTTTTGAGAATTGGCATGTTCAGAAGCCAATATGTCAGGAACTATTTGACTAAATCAAAACCGGCAAAATAACTTATTAACTGATTTTTTCTGCTCTATTTAAATACGTTAAACCCCCACAAGTGACATAAGTACTTTATCACATTTTTACCATTTTTAAATAATTCAAGTACTGTATAGGTGCGGAGAGGGTTAAAGTACACCCTTATTACAACAAAAAATACAATACATAAAATGATGAAGATCAGTAGCAGCAAGATTTAGAAGCGAATACGTTTCGGGAGGAAGAACATTTTAAACAGATAGATTTCCAGATCCAAAAGTTATAGATGTCGTGAGCATTAATTACAGCAATGACTACACTAGTTATTAGAAAGTTGAATTTTAAACTGATTAACTGAAGTAGAATCTCGTATTGAGAAAGATAGATTATTCCAAAATTTAGATTTTCGGTTTATGGTTTTACGGTTGTGAAGTCTAACTAAAAACTAGTCCGAGAAACGGGATACAAGAGAAAAAATAGACATACACAGCGTGCATGTATCTACTGCGCTACGGTACAAGTTGTAACAACATTCTCAATTTAGTAGTTCAGCATCGCGTAAATAAAACCACGCGCCTCGACTTTCTCGCTCAAACGACAAGCCTTCCATGGACGAAAAGACCGAGCGAGTGTTTGTTTGTTTGTTTGTTTGGTTTCGAGTCAGGATCTTTTTGAAACCTGAATAGCCTTTTAACTAATGTTTCAAGCGTACAGTTGACATGTTAGATCCTCGGCCAAGATGTCTTAGCTATACGTTTGTATGCAGAAATCAACTGTACTTGGCACTGCTTGAGTTATATGTAGGCGTATAAAATATTTATTCCAAAAGCGTGTTGATCATTGTTCAGAATAAGGCAAACAACAAACTATTCACAATACACTAACAAACCATATAGACACAACACGTCGTCTGATCGTATTTCTGATCGCCATTCAGTGCTCAACTCAGCGCGAACACATTCACAACACACTATATTAAAGCACAGCATGTCGCTCTGATCGGATTTTACATCATTCAGCACAAACACTAGCAAAGCAAGTTCATTTAATTCATCAACTATGGTATAGTTTAAATTCGCTTCAGTGTAAGTTTAAGTTACGGTAAGTTTAAGTTAAGGAAAGTTTAAGTTACGGTAATTTTAAGTTACGGTAAGTTTAAGTTACGGTATAGGTTTAAGTTACGGTAGGTTTAAGTTAGGGTAAGTTTAAGTTACGGTAAGTTTAAGTCACGGTAAGTTTAAGTTACGGTAAGTTTAAGTTATGGTAAGTTACGGTACGTTACGAGCAACCATACAGTAATTGTTCTTCAAGACATAACCATATATGCAGTAAAACGGTACATAAATGTTTGCACATTCATAACACATATTTTGCATGACATTGACAACTGCAGCATACAATTTTACTCCACTCTCGACATAGCCTGTCACTGTCACTGTCACTGACACTGACTATTTGTCATCTACATCGACAATATGCTATTTAATAGCATATTCGCTCGTGGACTACCATAGGTTTTGGGCATTGTTGCTTGACCATGAAGCTAACTTTGTTTCCTTAGAAGAAGGTCATCCATTTCTGTTCGGTAACACAGTCTTGTCCATATATAAAATTGCTTCGTCTGAATATGAAATCGTCACGCAACCCGATTAATTTGCTTTCAAAAGCTTTTATCATCATTCCAACAACGTCTAGTACATCACAATTAAGAATTGACTACGATTCATTCTTAAAATACTTGCTAAATTTGTAAAAACTTCCTCTTGCTGAATATCCCGCTCCTTGACTAATCTCGCTCCGTGCTGTCAACAATGACTTATGAAATACTTGGTGTAGAGTAGTTATTTTGGCTTCGGTGATTTGTCGTGAGTCAATCGTTTTATTCTGTGTTTTGATTGGCTCCGAAGGCATTCTTTTGTTAATGTCTTTTTAATAAAACAAATTCTTAGGGTCCACACGCAATATTTGCTAGCCTTAACCGTCCCTACCCATATCCCGACAAGTTTGGTTAGTTGATCCAATCCCGACCAATGTCTTCGTTATTTAGAAATCCCGAATCCCCTTGTCCAATACATTCAGGGGCGTTGGAGCGACACTAAAAGGGGGGGGGGGCAAAATGTTTAGGGGGGGTCCGGGGGCAGGCTCCCCCGGGAAATTTTGAAATCTAGAGTGTCTGAAATGCCATTTCCTGCATTTTAGGACAAGGATCTACAGAATTCTAAAGGTCCAAAAACGTCATAAAATACTCAAAAGACAACACTTTTCCGGACATTGAATATCTGCATTCAAATTTCTTTATTATATCTTTATTCAAAGTCGTGGGTTAGCTAGGGTTAGTGATTTTGTTAATCATAACTTTATTACTGGCCTTGTTAAAAAGTGTGTGTGTGTGTGTGTGTGTGTGTGTGTGTGTGTGTGTGTGTGTGTGTGTGTGTGTGTATGTGTGTCCATTTTTGTATCTACTGCGCATGCGCGAGTAGATACATTGCTGTCGCGCTGTTAAGTTAATGTAAGCAAATATGTAAGTGGCACTTATTATAGAAATAAAGCTTTAGGGGGCAGGTTCTGAGTCCACTATGCTATTATCTGTACTGTCTGGAGATATTTTCTGCAAGAGAATATATAATTATTGGATGAGGTTGAGGATGATATCAAGAATTATCAAGGCCGAGGTCTGTGTTATCTGCCGAAGCCGAAGGCTGAGGCGGATAACACAAACAGAGGCCTTGATAATTCTTGATATCATGTGATAACCGAATTCAATAATTGTTTTATTATATAATTATAAATGTAGAAGCCTTTAGAAAGTTTTTTACAAAGTTAGGTAAAAATAGTAAATATTCACACCGTCTTCAGTTCGAGGTTCGCTAAGTTTTTTCGCTTTCAAATACAATTTTCTCTTTCAAACACTGCTTTAAACCCTAACAGCTGTATGTGTAGCTCGCTTGTTTTTTCTTGGTGGTTTTAGCGTCAACAAAACGTGCCAAATCCGCCGGATTAATCCGCTTCTGATCTTCGCCCCTAAGGACGGCCACCATGTTTGTTTTGTTCAAACCGCTGGCCAGCGCGTCATAGCTACAGATAATTTTTGATATTTTGTAGGTGGCAAGACATCAAGAATTCTCTGTAGGTTTTTAGCCAATCACAGTTGAGATTGTATCAGTATTGTATAATAATAGGGCTTATCACGCATTGTGCTGACGTGACGCCACTGACGACCTGTCTAAAGCCTGCTTTCCATACGATCGTCTCGATCCCCCCGGTTACCCAAATTTCTCCAATCAGACTAGAGATATTTCGAATCGCCCAATCTGATTTAAGGTTAGTTTCAGCCACTGCAGTACATTAGAAATAAGCAGAGCTAGGGAGTTCGCCACAGGTAACCCCAATTACGGCGATCCCATAATCGAAACTTAATTACAACACAAAATTAATGTAATTAAACTGCTAATTTCATGATTGAATAAAACATTTATATGCTGGTTACTGTACAGCAGTTTGGAGAAGTATCAAAAGGCCTAGGCTTTCTGCATTTGATGATGATCCTCGTACTTGCAAATCCGTTTGCACAATTATAAACATTTAACAAAGCATTTTTATAGTAAATTTTAAGACCTGATTTGAAAGCGGGTAAACTAGTGTTACCATGACGAAGATTTTTAGTTAAAATGATTTTGACTGGATGGATCAGGCGATCGGGATGATTGGGGCGACAGACCGAAGAAAAGCGCGGGAAAAAAGGCAAATGTTTTTAAATTGCATTTTCTGCTTTTGGGAGAGTATTTTTCTTTACATTTTGAACTTAGTCTAAAAATGTATGCAGTCGAACCCCTCTAAACGGACACCCCTATTAAGCGGACACCTATGAAAGGTCCCGGACAACCCCTATTAAGCGGAAGCGGACACCTATCTTGGGTCCCAATGAACAGAATAACCTCTATTAAGCGGACACATGGAGTTCAAGGTTAATGTTTTCCTTTGACAGTAACATTCAACACTTAAGATTTTACAAGACTTCCCAACATTAGGCGATCGACATGCATGTAATGAAGAGCTTTCCAGTGTTCTTTTGAACGTTAACGACATTTTGAGAGACTTACGGCAACGCAAACCTCGCAAGCAAACACTTATACATTCTTATTTAATAATTTAACTTATCTAATGTATTTCATAATTTTCAGTTTGGTTAATGTTTTGTTATATTTTGAACTATTAAAGTGTCACTAAGACGAAAAATCGACCATAAAATTTTGCGAAAATTTAACTTCGACGAACTTTATTGGGATATAAATACCCCGTGTACAAAATTTGAACAAAATACTAAATGAATTGTTAGTACATACATGTATTTTATATATACAATTATACATCAAATTCAACCTTCATTGTCGTTTGCTTTACTTACATGATATACTTTATAATCTTAAATAAAAGTAAAGTGGAACTTTATACTATGTACCATGGTGGCATGATATGGTGTGAGGGGACAAGAAATATTCGCTTTATTATTTTCCGACGGTTCACTTGGACCTCGAGACTGCTCTGCCTCCAAAGTCGTGTTCATCTTTCAAATAGTAGGTACATTACTACGCTGAAAAACACTTGTTTGTAGTAAGGTCACTCTAAAAATCTTCATGGAAAATTGATTGGAACAAACTATGAATCATCGCGTGTTGGCGCATTTCTGAACAAACCGAACCCAATTTGCTCGTACGATTTGTCAATTGGGCTTATATGCTGCGCAATCCCTGCGGAATAATCACATTCATTACTACAATCCTGTATAACTGTGTGCGTTGACGGAATGATGGAATATTTTATTTTTCATTCACTGACAACCTCTTGTATTCTACAATAAGTCTACAGCATGAGATGTTGTTAAAGGCCTTCTCGAGTTACACTAGAGTGCAGTTTGGAAATTTTAATGGCGGCCGTCAAATTTAAGATTTCTAATCGCAATAACAGCGCCTCTTTTTTGAATTTCGAGTTAAGACTTCGTACAGTAGGTTGTAGATGGGTATACTTTACAATGATGAAATAAAAACGATAGGTGAAAATTTCGTCTTAGTGACACTTTAAAGAAATATGTGGAGTTATTTTAAGTCGAATAGTGCTGTATTAATTGTTTTACAGTAAAACCAAACGAAGTCTATAATAAAACCTGGTAACCCCGTGCACCCCCTACTGTGCCTACCCCTATTAAGCGGACACCTGACGAGGTCCCAAAGGTGTCCACTTAATAGGGGTTCGAATGTAATAAAAATCTTAAGCATGTAATGCCAGAACTTCGACCTTTAGAATTCTTGATATCATTAAAGTGCCTATATCATGTTGGGCGTTTTACATATTTAGGATATTTGGAACCTTCTGAGAAGATTTGTAATATATCTTCCTTTCCTAAAATTTCATCTTTATGGACTTTTTTGCTGTTAAAGTTGATGGAAGTGACGTCTACACAGGAATCTGTAAAGTGGTTTTTATATAGACAAATTTCTGTGTAGAGGTCACTTCCGTTAAATTTAATAGCGAAAAGGTCCATGAAGATGAAATTTTAGAAAAGGAAGATATATTACAAATCTTCTCAGAGGGTTCCAAATATCCGGCTAAATATGTAAAATCCCCAATAATTGTTTTAGGAGCAAGTGAAGAGACATAAAGAAACAGAATTAAGCAGTAGCAGTGATCATCCTACAAGATATATTATCAAACACTCTTCTAAGTCTGAAGTATTTTGGTCCTCAGCTCCTGTGACATACGAGGTTAGTGGGATTAGAAAAAAATATTTTTACTTGATAATAACTTTATTTTTAACCATCAGATGGTTATTATCATACCGGAAAATGGTAGGCATATAACCACCAGATGGTTGTTGGCATACCGGAAAACGGCAGCCATATAACCACCAGATGGTTATTAGCATACCGGAAAAAAGTAGGCATATAACCACGAGCTGGTTATTAGCATACCGGAAAACGGTAGGCATATAACCACCTGATGGTTATTAGCATAGCGGAAAACGGTAACAAGATAACCAGCTGGTGGTTATATGCCTACCGTTTTCCCATATGCTAATAACCATATGCTAATAACCATCAGGTGGTTATATGCCTACAGATTTCCGGTATGTTAATAACCATCTGGTGGTTATATACCTACCGTTTTCCGGTATGTTTTCCGGTATGGCTAATAACCAACTGGTGGTTATATGCCTATCGTTTTCCGGTATGCTAATAACCATCTGGTGGTTATATGCGGTATGCTAATAACCATCTGGTGGTTATATGGCTGCCGTTTTCCGGTATGCCAATAACCATCTGGTGGTTATATGGCTACGTCTCTCCGAGGCGCCTCTCCTTGACAAAGGGTAAAAAGATAGTTTTCCACAACAGCAATGCGCATGAAAGGGTTAATCTAGCAATAATCTTAAGACATATATCTCAAAACAGCTCGAAATTTTATTTGTAGTGTTCATGTAAATTACTAGAAATCCGTTTTGTTGTTTTCTGTTGAACAGGGTGTTATTACAGCCGTAATCAATATCGAAGCAGGTGTTTACGAAGTTGATAACAGGATGAAGTAAGATTATATTTTACGTGTTCTAATCGTTTTAGCATTAATTTTTTTTTTGGCATGCGAATTGCTTCAAATTACTTAACGTTTGAAAAGTTGTCCTAACAAAACATTGATTAACGTGCTGTACATACTTTCCTATTAAGTATGTTTAACCCTACCCTGCGAGTCAGCCCCTTTCCGACCTATGCAGGTTTCGGGGGAACGTTAGCCTGCGTGCAGACTCGTATTACATGTTGACGTTAGTTATATATTAATTTGTGTAAAACCATGATCGCCTCCATGATTCTTTTGTTCTCCGAGGGAATGTAAACCTCGCAAGAGGGAAATTTATCCTTTGTCTTCTAATTTTCCCGTGCATGGTGAGGCATAGTCAATCGAGATATGGTCTGGAAACTCAGCTAAAGTCTTTGGTCTATCTTTTTGTTCGCCTTTATGCGTTTTTGTGCACGGTGCACGGTCACTGAACACATTGTATTTTAGTATAATGAACGAATTATCCAATAGCAACGTTTCAGTCCAAACACTCAACCGTGCTATTTAAATATTAATAAACCTAAAACAAAGGATGTGCACGGTGTAAGGTACGGTTCAACATAAAATCCCAGCTCATTATAGGCGCTTTGAAGTTCGCCGAGTTTCCAGACCATATCTCGATTGACTATGGGTGAGGGAAAATTAGAAGACAAAGAAATCCTTCTTATTTTCCCGTGCATGTTGATGAGGGAAAATTAGATGACAAAGAAATCCTTTGTCTTCTTCTAAATTTCCCGCTTGCGTATATTTTCCCTCATCAACATGCACGGGAAAATTAGATGCAACTTCTCTGATCACCCGTGTAAATTTCCTGTATGTAAGATTCTCAAAGTTTTCCTCGGCGATCATAATATTACAAACTAATAACATGACTTTTCGGGAAAGTAGCGATTAAATTTCCCCTTTGCCTCGGGAAGATTTGTAAAAATCCTCGGGCCTGCGGCCCTCGCACTTTCACAAATCGTCCCTCGGCGGCGGGGACATTTAATCGCTAATTTCCCTCAAGTCATGTTATTACTTATAATAATTCGAGTCTGCACGCAGGCCAGGCGAAAGTGGGCTCTGCCAACAAAGTCGATATATCTTTCTGAGCATGCGTGAACGGTTGCCAAGATACTATTTTGGCCCCAGGCTCAAACGCGTTACTTGCTATTTTCCTGCTTGCGGTGCGCATAAATAGAACTTGCTTGACCAGTTGAAAACCTGACTGACTCGCCCCAAACTTGGGACGAACTCTTTTGAGCGATGCAGCCTTCAGTATTTTATTCTGGCTAACGCCAGACGGTTTTACCCTGGCTAACGCCAGACAATTTTACTCCAGTTAACGCCAGACGATTTTACTCGTCAAGAGAAGACTCGAGCGCCAAGGGGTCAAATAAAATGGAAAGATTCTTATGTGAATTGATAATTATGTGAATAAGGTTTTCTTATGTTAATTGCAGTTTGTACACACACTATCAGCCGTGTAGTAATTTTGGTTGCGGATTGAGAGTTGGAGCAGTGGTGTCACTTTGCAATGTTCATTTATGCAAACTTGATCAGGTTGGTGTTTTTATTAAATGTTTGTGTCGCCACCTGTTTACTCACTTACTCCACCACCCACCCACTCCACCACCCACCCACTCCACCACCCACCCACTCACTCCACCACCCATTCACTTACTCAACGACCCACTCCACCACCCACTCCACCACCCACTCCACCACCTACTCCACCACCTACTCACTCACTTCACCACTCACTCCACTATCCACTCACTCCACTATCCACCCACTCAACCAACCACTCACTCCACCATTACCAACCACTCACTCCACCAACCACTCACCCCACCACCCACTCACTCCACTACTCACTCACTCCACCACTCACTCTACCACCCACTCACTTTATCACCCACCCACGCCCAACCACCCA
The DNA here is from genome assembly GCA_964035015.1 of Corallium rubrum. Taxonomy (NCBI): domain Eukaryota; kingdom Metazoa; phylum Cnidaria; class Anthozoa; order Scleralcyonacea; family Coralliidae; genus Corallium; species Corallium rubrum. The sequence continues at coordinate 10,916,958 of OZ036000.1, read as the reverse complement.
CCCACACCCACTCACCCCACCTACTCACTCTATCACCCACTCATCAACCAACCACTCACCCATTCGCTCACTCAACCACTCACTCAATCAGTCAATCACGTACCCACTTGTTCACTCCCTCCCCCCCTCCCTCACTCTCTCTCTCACCCACCCATTCATTCCCTCACTCTCCTACCTTTTCACTCCATCACTTACTCAACCACTCACTCAACCACTCACTCAACCGCTCACTCACTTACTTGCTTATTTTTGGTTGAATGATTGATTGATTTTAGAAAGTACTTGGTTTTTGTTGTTGTACATACTCGACAATCCGTGTTGTTCAGCATTCCAAACTGGCATCGCAATTTAAGGTAAGATTTCCTTGTTTTTCAACTGCATTTTAAAGTACCCAGATGTTCGTGTTTGTCTGTGTGTTATAATACTTGTAATAACTGTATTTGTTTGAAGTGAAAATGCAAGTGTTGGTTGTCTTGCATACGTTTCTAAAATCGTTTAAACTTTCACTTTCATCGACGAATTTTTCACTAAACATTTTGGCAGTTTGCCACCTTTTCACTTTTCTCTATCCAAAACGAAAAGGGGTCGAACAGCGCAGTAGTAGAATACTGGTACTGTACGTTAAGCCAGTGCCATTGGGTTCGATTCCTGCTTGGAACATGAGTGAGACATAAGTCTTCTTAACAGCAGCACAGCAGAGATTAGACAGGACAAGACACAACACAACACAACACAACACAACACAACACAACACAACACAACACAACACAACACAACACAACACAACACAACACAACACGACACGACACGACACGACACGACACGACACGACACGACACGACACGACACAACACGCCACGACACGCCCCAACTGACACGACAAGACAAGATAAAATAAACTACTCATTAAAACTAGCAATCTTTAAATACTCCCAGGCTGATTTTTATTATTTAATTTCTTCAGGCTTTAGTTCCAGCGTTGAGCATTTTTCATCGTACCTGTCAGCGTTTATCTCCGGTTCAGTTTGTGCTCTTTCTGGACGTTATTGATCTTCTGACGAAGAAGTTTAAACCAACATTAAGGTATAGCTGGGTGTATATGGATTAACTCTGCCTACTGTATCGTTCGTTTTCGAACGAAGCAGACTTTATTATATGGCAACACCGCTGCCAAACGTATTGCGCATGTCCGAGCTCGTCCTCGGAAAATGAGCGGGAAAACACTGAAATATTTGGACTGGTCCGAGAGTCCGACACAAAAGTTAAAATTATAAGCATACTACCAAAAAGATACAATGTAAGGTAGGTAATGTGTGCATGGTTTCCTTGTCATTGTTGTAACATATTCTGAATTTACCCCTTCGTAATTTTGTTTACCCTTTTTTTAAAACACAAATGAATAGTCGAGTCTTACTTGGTCTTCACTGTCTGGTTGTTATACGGCTAGTTCCCACTTCTCTTGCAATGTTTACTCAGCGAATTCACGCCTGCGCAAACGTTTGGCAGCGGTGTTTTATATGGCTGGGTTTGTTTTCCGGTCTGTACGCAAAACGACGCACGCTAATTGGTTCCCGAGAGGTCGGGATTTTACGATATTGACCGACCGGTCAATACGCTTTTTTCTCGGCCCTGTAAGTTTTGGCGGGAACATTCCTGAGTTGATTTGAAAACAAATAAAAGAGTACTGGGTATCTTTATTCAAATATTCTGAACAATAAAATGTGTTGGAACATTACTGCTGGTTTTCTTTAAAGCTGTTTATCTAAAAACACGACAAATAAAAGCCGAACTGGTGTAAACCAGAAGGCCAAGAAGCGACACGTACAAAAGTTAACAGGTAAGGTAAACAGCGTACTCCGAAGACGAAAACAACGCTCGAAACTTAAAAATAAAATGAACCACTAGCCATATAATAAATTCCTTATTAACCTCGTTTGCTCGGTCTGTACGGGAATGTATTTGCCCTCGGTTTTATCGTACAAACCTCGCTCCTTCGTCGGTCTGTACGAAAACCTCAGGCAAATACTTTCCCCTACAGACCTCGCACTCGGTTAATAAGTCTTTCTTATCTAACGCCAAACGATTTCAAGTTGAGAGCCCTCGGTAGTAAAGGAGTTAAACTCTTTCTAGAATTAATATTTTGTAACCATGATTTTTAAAATGCACATGAAACGAAAATTAAGTTTGTCTTATTTGAAAGAACACTTAAAATGATAGAGTAACATCTTTTGCAGTTTTTCGTTTCCTTGCTTCGTTCTTGAGATATTTCAGTTTGTTTGAAATGTAAAGTAAACAACTTGACGTGACATGTGCATAATGAGTTATCAGAGAAGGTTATATATCTTTGCTATTATCAAACCAAATTTAATTCGAAGGAAGCGTGTGCGTGTGTTTCTCTCACAAACATGTAGAATTTTCAAGTGATTATGTTTGATAATAGCAAAGATATATAACCTTCTCTGATAACTCATTATGCACATGTGACGTCAAGTTGTTTAATTTCCATATCAAACAAACTGAAATATCTCAACAACAAAGCAAGGAAACGAAAAACTGCAAAAGATGTTACTCTATCATTTTAAGTGTTCTTTCAAATAAGAGAAACCTAATTTTCGTTTCATGTGCACTTTAATTTAAGTTATCAAATTCATTAATAATTCATAAGGAAAATTCAAAAGAAATAATTAATAAAACAAAGTTATTAGACACAAACGGCTCAAATTCAGTTTTTTCTGAGTTAAAATGATCTTATCTAACGTTTCTTACAACTCTTAAACAAAGTACTCATCATGTACACTTATAATTTGATAAGTAAGTTAAAATATTCGCGTCCGATCTTTATGGGCATCTACAATGGCTCGCCATAAAGATTGGCAGCTTATATTTTAACTACTACTTATAGCGTAGTCATTTCAAAATATGGTCTGGAAACTCAGCTAAAGTTTTTGTTCTATCTTTTTGTTCGCCTTTATGCATATTTGGGTGCACGGTCACTGAACCCATTGTATTTTAGTATAATGAACAAATTATCCAATATAGTGTGTATAAAAAAACCCTGAACCCTTACAAAACAACCTATTGTAGCAGTTTGAAAGCCCTAAAAGCGCTGCGTTATAAATTAATCAGCACATAAGTTAAACAGGAAGAGAAAAAGCTTTTAAATACTTACATCATGCATACACATCAAGTTATCTTAATTTTCCAGGTGTATAAGACCGTGTGTTTTACCCATACATGTAGATATGGGTTCAGCGAAGTGCTTAGGGCTTTCAAACTACTACAATAGGTTGTTTTCTAAGGGTTCAGGGTTTTTTGATACACACTGTAGATCGTTGTCACTCACGTGATCGGTGGCCCCGTTGAGGTGGTGAAACAATACAAAATGTTTGAATAAGAATAGAATTAAATTCCCATAGGATAAAGATGGTACACCAATATGGCCGCCATTTCATTGTTTCGGTACACCAATATGGCCGCCGTGATGTCAGATAAAAACGACCTCGTTCTTTATACAACACCACTTCGAGGATTTTCACGTCTTCAAGACGACGTCAACGGCCAAAGGATGAGAACTGTTGCTTACGATTGACTTCAATACTGACATGCACTACAATCATTTTAGCAATACTGGGGCGTTTGGGAAGTCATTAGGCTAGCTTCAAATATCAAATATAATAGTCAGTTAACCGTGACTTATTTAAATTGTAAAACTTATCTTGCGTTTTACCCGCCGTCGTCGTCCTAGCACTTAAAGTCCCTATTAATAAAACTAAAACAAAGGATGTGCACGGTGTACGGTACGGTTCAACATAAAATCACAGCTCATTATAGGCGCTTTGAGTTTCAGACCATATCTCTATTGACTATGGATAAAGGAAAATGAAAAGGTGGAAAAGTGCCGAGATTTTTAGCTAAACGAAATACTGACCTTCCGAGTGGAGTCCTTTATCAGAGTAAACAACTAAACAAGCCAAAAGTTCGGCAAATTTAAAGAAATATTGTCTTTCTCGAATTATATAGTTATCGCCATGAAAATCTTGAAAGAATTAATCATTTTTTATTTCTCGAGAGATTATTATCTCTCTAAGATAATTTTTAATATTCTTTCTTTAAACTAGCCGAACTGATATTATTGGTCCTAAAAGGATTTTGAAAAGGTAAACATTTATATGATATACATGTGATACACATGACATGATATTTGACATGTATGGTTATTGTGTGGTGGTGTGATATGGTGTATGGTATGGTGTTGTGTATGGTGTATGATATGGTGTGGTGTATATGGTGTTGTGTATGGTATGGTGTTGTGTGTGATGTGTATGGTGTGGTGTATATGGTGTTGTGTATGGCGTGGTGTATGGTGTGGTGTATATGGTGTGGTGTATGGTGTGGTGTATGGTGTGGTGTATATGGTGTTGTGTATGGTGTGGTGTATGGTGTGTTGTGTATGGTGATGTGTATGGTGTGGTATATATGGTGTGGTGTATATGGTGTGGTGTATGGCATGGTGTATGGTGTGGTGTGTGGTATGTTGTATGGTATGTTGTATGATGTGGTGTATGGTATGTTGTATGGTATGGTGTGGTGTATGGTATGGTGTAGTGCATGGTGTAGTGTATGGTGTTGTGTTTTGTGTATTTATGGTTTCATTTATGGTATGTTGTATGGTATGGTGTATTTATGGTGTGGTGTATGGTATGGTGTATGGTATGTCATGGTGTGGTATATGATGTGGTGGATGGTGTAGTGTATGGTATGGTGTGGTGTTTCACATCATCTGAGTTTATCGATTCGATGGTTAGGCTGCCTGGCTTTCATTCGGAAGGTTGTTGCTTTTTTACTGTTACACACTCCTAGGTGAAATTACTATACTAATGTACAAAAACATTTTAACTAATATTTTTTATTCAATTCTAGTTCCAGTTCTCGTGATCCAACTATTCTTTCACACGTTGTCGACCTGGACTCCTTCTCCTCGTCCGTTCCGCGTGATATTTACAAAGAATTTTTTGGACATCCCCACTCCTGTGTAGTGTCCAGGCCATGCCGCAAACGAGCTATCCCTAAGCCGTGCACACTGAAGGATATTCTTAATGTAGTGGATAATTTAGGATCGCAGGGGACAGAAATGGACGCTGGGGAAAGAAAGGAACCTTATGGGTGGCGGTACAAAGAAATAGCTAAGGATGAGTTTCCAGAGGATACGGTAAGCTTATCAAATATATAACTACTCACTTAAAACCGATATTGAAATTTAATGGAGCATATGTCACCTTATTTTCAGAAATCTTACAGAAACTAAGTTATCCTAAAATTGCATAAAATCTTACAATAACGGTTTTATATTATATAAAAACATAAAAGAGATATGGAACCTGCACAGAAGGACGGATGGTCAAAATTAAAGCGAGATTGAAACGGATTGAAAACGTGACATCTTGATCTCTGTCAGCCAGGCGGCAATCAAGTTTTTACAAGATTGTTTTGGACGATTGTCCGGAAATTAGACGCAAAATCTCACAATAGCGATTTTAAAAGATATAAAAATATATAAGCCATACAGGAAACCTGCACAAAAGTATTGATGGTCAAAATTAAAGCGAGATTGAAAGGGATTGCAAATGCGACATCTTGATTTCTGTTGGCCTGGCAACAATGAAGTTTAGGGTTAAACAATCCACCATAGCAAAAAAACATGGCGGTCCTATGATTGAATGAAGCCAAGAATTTTTAAATGTTAGTTTTTCTGAGTTTTGAGCTGAAATACTTAACGCTGAACGTTGGGCTGTATATGAAACTGAAGCTATTGAAAAATGCTATTTGGTATAGAAACTTAAAGAGTTTAGCTAAAAGGGAAATAACTAAAAAATATAAAAACAACTGCCATTTTGTAACGTTCGGCAAACAAAATTAAATGGCAGTTGTTTTTCGATTTTATAAATATTTCCCTTTTAGCTAAAGTCTTTGCTATACCAAATAGCATTTTTCAATAGCTTCCGTTTCACGTACAGCCCAACGTGTTCGGCGTTAAGTATTTCAGCTAAAAACTCAGAAAAACTATAACAAGTTTCTTAGTGTTATTTCCCAACGAAATATGGCCGAACATTTACCACATTTTAAAAAGTTTAACATAACAAGGACACTTATACTATACATCAAATTGAAGCCAATGCTATTTCTAAAAACATACGTGTAAAACAATGTATTTCAATCCGTTGTTTTGGAGTAATTTGTTATCGTCCCAAACAAAATATATGGCAGGATGGAAATTAAGTAACTTGAAGAACGGGAGCTACCTGCTAAGGGACTGGCACTGGCTTCAAAATTCCCCCCTGAGTTATCGTTCCAGTCTTTTTAGAGTTCAATGGCTTTACCATGATCCTTTGTGAACCCAAATGAGTTCTGACAAGAACAAAATATTGTTTGACTTGGCAACGTGAGTCTAAAGCCGGTTTTCCACTAGGCGACTTTTTTCTCGCGAAGCGACTTTTTCTTTTGTCTCATGAGCTCTGAGCTGGAACTAATCAGAAATCTATTGAATTTGAACAAAAGAAAGTCGCTTCGCGCGAAAAAAATCGCCTAGTGGAAAACCGGCTTAATAGATAACATAGATAACAGCTTTCTTCGTGTCAATTTTACTATCCTTGCAGCTCTGCTTTGTGTTCTTTCTCAGTTGATACCGTAACCAGTGAGGAACCAAGCTGGAATCGTACCTGTAGCGCAAAAATTAATGCCCAGCATAAAACACGAAATAAAGCCATAGATAAGAATATTTATTAACAAAAGGAACTAACATTTCGTCACATCGCGCAACATCATCAGAGTGAAGTAAAATATGGTTAACAATGAATAAATTAAATATAAGGAAAGTATTATATTACATGTTGTCAGCAAGGCGGAAGTAAAGTAGGAAAAATAGATCGAAACTAAGAGAGAGGGACTGAGCTAAGATTGGCATTTAAAGAGGGTTTAAGTTTAGAGATTAAGAGACTTTCACGTACGAGCAGTTCAGAGGTTGATGAGCAAGAGGAAAGGATTTTGAAGTCGTTAAGTGAGGCAGTGTGATCAGTTTCAATGAGGTGTGACTGAGAGGATACTAGTCGGTGGAGGATTAACACGTTTCTTACCAGCAAGAGCAGTTATCCCTAAGTGATCTTTGTAAGTGGCGAGCCGTGTGGCCCACATACTAAGGTCTTATTAACCGAGTGCGGATCTGTACGGGAAAGTATTTGCCTGAGGTTTTTGTACAGGCCGTGAGCGACGAAGGAGCGAGGTTTGTGCGATAAAACCGAGGGCAAATACTTTCTCATACAGACCGAGCAAACGAGGTTAATAAGGAATTTATTATGTGGCTATTGGTTCATTTTATTTTTAAGCTTAAACAGCATACTCCGAAGACGAAAACATGTCTTCGTCTTCGGAATATGCTGTTTACCTTACCTGTTGACTTTTCCGTGTCTCTTCTTCTTGTTTACACCAGTTCGGCTTTTATTTCTCGTGTTTTTAGATAAACAGCTTTAAAGAAAACCAGCAGTAATGTTCCAACACATTTTATTGTTCAGAATATTTCAATAAAGAATGCACCCAGTTCTCTTTTATTTGTATTCAAATCAACTCAGAAATTTTCTCGCCAAAACTTACAGGGCCGAGAAAAAAGCGTATTGACCGGTCGGTCAATATCGTAAAATTCCGACCTCTCGGGAACCAATCAGCGTGCGTCGTTTTGCGTGTGGACCGGAAATCAAACCCAGCCATATAATAAAATTAAATGCGGTTCAGCATTGACACGTAAAAGAATAAACAATATCAGATCTCAGACCCTTATGAATACTGTCCTTAAAAGTGAAAAAGTGTGAAAGACGTTTGGTTGGGCGAAAAATGCATCGGATGTTGACGTGAGGAAAGGTGGAAGAACGAAGGCGGATAATTTGTGTGCGGATTTGAAGCTAAAATGAATACCAGTGAAACGAAGTGAGAAGTGGAGAATTTTTTTGGGAACAGTATGAACCAATGTCTTAGATGCAAAAACTTTATCCAGAAATAAACGAAGGCACTTTTTTTCTCTCCTTTGGATTGTGACCTTTGAATAAATTGTTTTATTTCAGATGTTAATAGGATGGTTAAGATGCTGCAGCAAAACGGGTCAGTTGTGCCTTTGTGACCAAACTGCGACGATTCCTTGCCTCATTGTTAATACTGGGACATCTAAGACTATTCACAAATGCACCAGTAACTGCCTGAATCAAAGGTAAGAATACGAGAACACGAGTTATGGTAGCTTGTCACTTGTCACCGCTGCATACCAAAGTTAAGCTCGGTTAGACGAAGGTATAGTTGGATGGGTGACCGCTTGGCCGAACTTGGGGCTCGTGTAAGTAACACCGCTGCCAAACGTTTTGCGCCTGCGTGACGTCCTAGCTCGTACCAGGGCGTCTATAAGATAGGGCGGTGAAACGCCAATCTGACGTACTGAAACATGTGTGATGCACTTTAGGCATGGGGCGAGCGCGGCCAACTGCAAATTTTGATCAAAACAAAAAATCCATGTGAAATTCAAGGACGTTGATTAAATCTCTTATAATGCTGCAACTATTGACTCGATTGTTGGTGTAAGTTTTTTGTTTTGTTATTCATACGTTTTACTGTTCATATAACATGGTGGAAGGCATTCTTAAGTGTAAAACGACTAAAGTTTCCGATGTTGAAGCCGAAGCCATTTATGGCTTCCTTCTCTAATTTTTCTCCACGCATAGAACATTTTAATTATTTCCTAACTCGAAAACGAGCCAGAACTTAGCTTTTTTAAATACATGTCTGGAAGGCATTAAACTTTATTCTTCTCAAATTTCATCGCATAATTTTTTGAGCTTTTTTAGCAATAACGTGTTGATTGCAGCCTAAAAATTTGGTTATAGTTGAGAAATTTTCCTGGCTCGAATGTTCTGAAAATGTACATATTTGAAAGGTAGTTAAGCGTCTTGTGGTCACTTTTATATTTTTAATCGACAAAAGAATACATGTTCTTCTTACCGTATGATCATCCTTCACCAGAAACCAAAATATGAAGAGGAAATGTGAATTCTCTTCCAGCAAACTTTCGTTTCGTTCATGGCGGCTTCCGCAGTTCCAACTCGCACTCGTTTTGTAAAATATTTAATAACTTGCCCTGGCACCAGAACTTAGCAAATCCAAGGACAGTTACTCCATTAATAGATCTATCTTTGGTATAAATATTGTTACTTAATTTTTTGAGCTTTCTTTGCTGCATGCGAACAAACACGTCGCAAAGGGAAAAAATATATTTGGCAGACATTGCTAAAGACGCGCGAGGACTGGGGCAGGTAAATAATCTCCTTCAATGTTCGAATATTCGGGGGGTCCCGCGCATCACACATACTTCAGGGCACACGGCTCGTTTCCCCGCCCTATCTTATAGACGCCCTGCTCGTACCTCAAAAAAAGAGCGGGAAACGCTGAAATATTTAGACTGGTCCGAGAGTCCCACACAAAAGTTAAAATTACAAGCATACCACCAAAACGTAATTTGTGCATGGCTTCTTTGTCAATATTGTAACATATTCTGAATGCCCCCTTCGTAATTTTAATGCCCCTTTTCTTAAAACACAAATGAATACCCGAGTCTTACTCTTTACAGTCTTGGTTGTTGTCGCCATGGCTATTTCCTACATCTCTTGCAATGTTTACTCTTGCAAATTCACACATGCGCAAACATTTGGCAGCGGTGTTCGTGTAGTTGCAGCCTTTACCTCGTCCACAGGGCATTCGTGAGAAGATGTGGTGAGGCTAGAGAACGCTGTGGCAAAGGCTGGAGATAGAATAGAATAGAATAGAATAGAATAGAATAGAATAGAATAGAATAGAATAGAATAGAATAAAATAGAATAGAATAGAATAGAATAGAATAGAATAGAATAGAATAGAATAGAATAGAATAGAATAGAATAAATCTGTCACTCCTCGTGTCCTCCATGTTGTTTTACTGCATGGCCGCGCGAGTACTGGTACTCAATTTGCTACTCGCTATCTATTGACGAATAGACATTGACTAGAGTAGCCAATCAGATTGCAGCATTTGCAATAGAATACTGGTAAGTTTCTACTAAAATAGAATAGAATAGAATAGAATAGAATAGAATAATTTATTTAACCACGTTTCGCCTGTGAGCTATTAAAGTTCGTTCAAAATACGATCGTGAGAATTACATTAACATTACATTACATTACATTACATTACATTACATTACATTACATTACATTACATTACATTACATTACATTACATTACATTACATTACATTACATATAATTTATATAATAAATATTTTAGAAATTCAAAAATATAGATAGTATTGCTAAAATACAATATTGTTGAGCTTGCTTCTTAATTCATTAAAGTGACAATGTCTTCCAATGTCAAAGTGAGATCACGTGACAATGTCTTCCAATATATTCGGGAAAAATTTCCCGCCAGTTGAAAACATTGAGTCTGTGCAAGTGAACTGTGAAACGCCGGCAAAGTATTTTACTCTTACCGAGTCTTTTTCTAAATGTATCGAAAAATTTCTTAACGTACTCCCGCCAAAATCTGGCCTCAAAACTAATGTCGGTAGTTTACCGCCTTTTCGCTTTGCTCTTTCCTAAACAGTGCTTATGCGGCACTCTACGTTTTTACACTGTACTGTTTTAAATTTTCATTGCCTTTGACCTTAAAGAATTGTCACAATGGATGGAAATCTAATTCTAGTAATAAATATTATTGCCAAGCATACTGCTTTAAACAAAACCATAGTACAAATTAATTTTGAAAATATTTACGTTAACGTTTCGTTACTACACGGAACATCATCAGAGTGATAAATATACATTCTTCAAAAACTCAATAATTCACGAGGAAAACACAAAGGAAATCAGTGCCATGTTCGTGGTTTTATATCTGATAAAGAAACTTCCTGATTTACATAAACTTTAGCTTTGATTTTCTCGGCTTAGACAACGTTATTTTTCAAACTTACTACGCCAATGAACTTACCAAATGGGTCGTTTTTGAAGCTATTTAAAACATTCGCAGTACGTGTTTTATCAGATCTATCAGATTTAAATCTGATAAAACACTGCTGCTCATGTTTTAAATATTACATGAAAGTGACTTAAATAGCTTAACTAGTTACGTAAAAAGAAAGTGATAAGGTGACAAACAAGGTGACAGAAAAGGTGATGGAAAAGCTGAAATGTAAAAATTAAATAATTGTTTGAATTTTTAGAAAGGAAACCAAGCATACAATCGTAGCTAAATCGGACACAGAGAAAATCGACTGTCCTTTGGTACATACTTGTCATCTTGGAGCGATCTTGAAGGTGGAATCTTTTAAGATAATCGTCGAGTCTTTTTATGGACGAGAACTGTTTCGCGACGAGAGCGATACTACAAGTGATAACCTTATTACAAAGATTTATCTGGTGTTTTCGTTAACTCATTGTGCAGTACTTGGAGCAATACCGGGGATGCAATGCTTGAGAGTTTGTACGAACTGGGCGCGAGAAAAGAAAACAACGAATACAACAGGAGTTTCTGGAAATACAACCGAGCGTTGTTTTGTGTTTTTGATGAAGACCAAAGAACTTAAAGCTCTGGACTTAAAAGACAGTGAGCCGACCCTAATCTCGTGTGTTCATGGGTATTTTCTTGCAGAAGTGAAGCGAAGTGAGAATGGAGATTCGAATGGGATTCGACTTGAGCTTTTTAAGAAGTTGCTTGTCACAATACGCTTTACAAAGGATTGTTCGTTTCTGTCTTTTCTACATCCGGGCTGTCTTTATTACGTATCTGAACGCTGTCACGTGGGTCAAACGTCACGGATACAGAAAGCGCTCGATACAAATGGAGTGTGCCCCATGATTGAAATGAACTCAAGTCTGAGATGTGAGCTAGGTGACTTGAGATTAGCATCCCAGGCTGTTTATCAAGAGTGGAGGAAACTTTCAGAGACGTGCCTTGGTATCTTTAGTGTGAGGGAATGTCTTTCCAGGCGAAGCCAAACTGCGCGTGGTAGCAAGGGGTAAGAACCACTGACCTGTATATAACTGGACTGCGGATCCCATCTAAAAAGTGACCGAACAAAGATGGCGGAAATACGAGTCTCTTTTTCTTATGGTAGCGACCGCTGACCAAATGTGTTGACTGTGGGCTCAGCCGCGCCCGCAGGCCGAGTAATTCAGTTATAAATTCATTTATGAAGAGGTCAGCGGTTACTACTAAGGACCCATTGAACTCTAAATAAACTGGAACGCTAACTCCATAAGAAAGGCCCTATGATTGGGTGAAGTCAAACTTCCGGCCGCTGGGGGTCGCCATTGCACGTCTGACGTCAACAGAACCTATGAAGGGCACAATGAAAAACTGAAAACTCGCTGCAAAAAACAACCATTTTTTAGACCTAAAGTTTTTTTATAGATGATAACGAAGAAGATAGTATGTATTGGGCTTATTGGCCTTGTACCTGAACAATTTCTACACACGAAAATGGATTGAATGACGAAATATCTGCCGAACAAAAGCAAAATTCGAGTCCGAAACTCGTACGGAAAATGCAGGTTTCTCGTATTTTTCTTTGTTATCTCAAACGTTTGAAGGTTGTCTTGCTAAGAATTAGTAATAAGATAATGCTAAATTATAGCTTTAACTCAAGTTTCAGTTGTGGAAATGCTAAATCTGACATTTTTCGATACGAAGAGTAATTCCAGAGCTGTAATAACACACGGTAAAGTGCATTTTGTTGTTTTTTTCCTACTGAAAGTTGAGAAATTTAAAACCCAACTGTTTTTATAAACAACGTCTTCATTTTAAACCTTGGTTTCTTATGTATTTTCTTTATATTTGTCCAAACCAATGGCAATTTTGGTTGCGTATTGTTGACTTTCATTTGAGAGCTTATATTTTTACTGTTTTCCTTGTTTTTACTCGTCATGTCAGTGTTCACCTACTCTACGGTATATTGGAATTTGATTTAAGCCTAAAAGTGGTTAACAAGTTTAGTTTTTCTTTGATTTCAAGCTGTTTTTGCAACCCAGTTCCCCAAATTCAGCTTCGTTTTCTCTCGGTTATACAGTAAAAGGGACTGGGGTTGACGTGCATGGCGGCCCCCATGTTGGCTTCAAAACGTGCAAGCGAGTTAGCGTTCCAGTTTATTTAGAGTTCAATGTAAGGACCCATAAACCGCCATCTTGGATTGGTTCGCCATTGCTAGTGATTGATATAGGGCACCCGCTATCCAGTTCTATCAGTAGATGAAACGTTTTTGCCCATCAGTGATAATGTATACCCTCGCTAAATAATTCAATTGACGTCAAAATTGAAAAGAAAATTCCGCTGTACATCAAAATTGAGCTGTTATTCAAACTCAAAATGGCGGCAAAATACGAGAATGATAACCTTCTCGAGTACGAGAGCAGAAATCGTGAAACTATCAACATTTCCAAACAGGACATTTAAATGACTTTCATTTAAAAATAATCTATTTTTGGATAAAGTTTCCTTTTAATTAAAAATAAATAAACTGATATTGACAGATAGTCTTTGTTGTTGTTTTTTTCTCTAGTTCAAATTACCAAGAATCATTTCTTCTTTCTTTTCGTGGTATTGTTGTCAGTCGAGATCATGTTCTTTCCAACCAATCAAATGAGAGTTGTCCATTTCCCACAATTCCTAACGGCAAGGCTTTCGTACCTCACTATGGACTGGTCACTCGTGCCCAGGCCCACGCGGTCTCTTTGGCGTTCTGTTTCCTTGGCACCCGGCAAATAGTCCTCACCGTCCGCGATATTGAAACCGCTGACACAGTGAAAGTTTACATCGACCTATCCACGCGTAGCTACCCTTTGGGCCTGTTACCGGGTGCTGTGGTGACCTTTCTTCAAGTGTCCAAACACGTATCGAGAAAGGGAAATATCTATTGCTCATTTAAAGTGTGCTCTGACGTCATCGTCGAGTCTTTTCCGACGGCTTCCGGACAAACGACGACACTTCCAGGACAGTTATCTGGACAGTTAAACTGGGCTGCAACGGAAGTTCGTCAAATAATCGATTTTGTTAATTCTTTGAGACACGGTGAAGTGATTCCCACCGTAGCGTGTGTCGTCTGTCGAATAACCGCTGTACAGAGAGTCGCTTTCAAGTGGACATGCGCAAAATGTGGCAAACTGGCCAATAACTGTTATTGTTACGTTGCCGGGGGCGACCAGACTTGGTTGTTTACTTGTCAAGCGAAGTAAGTGGAAGTTACATTATTAGTCGAGGAGGAGAATCGAGAAAACGTCGACCACGTAGCACCCCACTTAACAATTAGATTATGAGCTCGAAATTTCTATGAGTGAATAGTTGACGAGAGCGGAGCTCGAGTCAACTATCATCTCATAGAAATTAGAGCGAATAATCTAATTGTTTTAGTAGAAACTAACTTGTGTACCTTAGTTCTTCCAAATTATTTCAAAAAACGAAGCATAACCATTGTTTCTGTGTGAAAACCAAGGCAAAACAATCTCTCACTCCTCGTGTCCTCCATGTTGTTTTACTGCATGGCCGCGCAAGTACTGGTACTCAATTTGCTACTCGCTATCTATTGACGAATAGATATCGAGTAGAGTAGCCAATCAGATTGCAGCATTTGCAATAGAATACTAGTAAGTTTCTACTAATACACAATAGTTTTGACTCCAGATTATAATTGGCCAATGCGCATAGAACTTTGCTAGGTCAGTCGTACTCACAAATTGTGGGGTCAGTGGCCTGCTACATAGAGGGGGTGGGTGGTCCTTACATTGACAGACTTAAACCTTTATCGACTACTGTAGCCTTTAGTATTTTACTCTGGCTAACGCCAGAGTATTTTACTCTGGCTGCCGCCAGACGATTTTACTCGTCAATAGGAGACCTCCTGCTCAATATAGGGTTAAAGTGCACATGAAACGAAAATTAAGTTTGTCTTATTTGAAAGAACACTTAAAATGATAGAGTAACATCTTTTGCAGTTTTTCGTTTCCTTGCTTCGTTGTTGGGATATTTCAGTTTGTTTGAAATGTAAGTTAAACAACTTGACGTCACATGTGCATAATGAGTTATCAGAGAAAGTTATATATATTTGTTATTATCAAACCAAACTTAATTCGAAGAAAGTATCTGCGTGTGTTTCTCTCACAACGCCAAACATGTAGAATTTTCAAGTGATTATGTTTGATAATAGCAAAGATATATAACCTTCTCTGATAACTCATTATGCACATGTCACGTCAAGTGGTTTAATTTACATTTCAAACAAACTGAAATATCTCAACAACGAAGCAAGGAAACGAAAACTGCAAAAGGTGTTACTCTATCATTTTAAGTGTTCTTTCAAATAAGACAAACTTAATTTTCGTTTCATGTGCATTTTAAGTCTGTCAATGTAAGGACCACCCACCCCCTCTATGTAGCAGGCCACTGACCCCACAATTTGTGAGTACGACTGACCTAGCAATGTTCTATGGGTATCAGCCTATTATAATCTGGAGTCAAAAATATTGTGTAGTGGGGGTGCTACGTGGTCGACGTTTTCTCGCTTCTCCTCCTCGACTATATAGGGACGTACACCACTGTCAAATGTTCTGCGTCTGCGCGAGCTCCCGACCAAAAAAAAAGAGCGGGAAAATATTCTTATTTTGTAATTCGACAAGACTCACTCATTTCGTACGACCGCTAGGACTTGAGGCTTAAAAAGTCTACCGGAATCTTGCATTTCATTACTAGGGATGAAATTTGAAGGTTCGTATTTGCTGGTAAAACTTAATTCAGATATTCTTCGTAGCTTTCATGGCTTTTTTCGGCACAAAAGAATAGTGGAGTCTTACGTAAGGTGCTGTTACACGATGCGATTTTTCTTGCAACTTGCAACAAATTTACATATGAAAAAAAAAATCGCAAGTTGCAGGAAGGGTGTTACACGTTCAGCAACTTGCGATTTTTGTTGTAAGTTGCAGCAAAAAGTAGAACCCATCCAACTTTTCTTGGAACTTGCAATACGGCAAAAATGTCAAAATCGCAAGTTGCTACGGGGTGTTACACGGTGCGATTTTTATGTAGCCTGCTCGCAGCCCGAAATTTCTTCTAATTTTTTTCTAAATTTCTTCGTAATTTCCGGGTTTAGAAGAAATTTCGGGTTGCGAGCAGGCTATTTTTATGCAACTTACAACATTTAGTGATTTGTTGCAAGTTGCAAGAAAAATCGCATCGTGTAACAGCACCTTAAACTTCCCTGTCTGGTTGTTGTTGCCACGGCTATTTCCTCGCATTTCATGATTGCAGTGTTTATTCTTTGGCAGCGGTGTTCACTTAGTAGTCGTAATTGATGTGTATATGTAATATTTAAAACATGAGCAGCAGTGTTTTATCAGATACATGTATATAGACACGAGGCAATAGCCGAGTATTTTATATCTGATAAAACATGTACTGCGAATGTTTTAAATAGCTTCAAAAACGATCTATTTCGTAAGTTCATTGGCGTATGTAAATCAAGAGGAATCTATATCACGTAAATAGACCCTTATTAAGCATGAATTTTCTTTGTGTTTTCCTCATGAATTATTAATGAGCTTTAAGGGTTGATTACATGGAGATTTTCAGCCCGGCTAACCGGGTCGAAATTGTTTCGCGATTACATGGGAAATTTCAGTCCGGGCTGAAATCATATTTTCGTTAGCCGAGCTTAAATATTCTCATGACATAATGAAGAATTTCAGCCCGGGGCTGAAATTTTTGTCATGTAGTCGCAAACTCCGTTTTACAAGGATTTTATCGGAAGCCCGGGCTGAAATTTCAACCCGGTTAGCCGGGCTGAAATTTCATCCCGGGCTGAAAATCTCCATGTAATCGGCCCCTTAGAAGTGAAATAAAAGTTGCGTGCTGCGTAGGCAGTGTTGAAATGTAAATGGAAATATATTGTAAGGTTGAAGTACTGCCAAAATTATTGAACGTAGATTTCTAACGTTTCGAGCGAAGGCCCTTCTTTCTAGAAATACATGATCGCAACAACCCCTCGCCCACTTTTAATATATACATTTTTGTAAACCACCCCCACCACCACCATCACACACTTTCTGGTTTTGGTTGTTTTGTTTTTTATTTAAGTCTATTATAGTTTTTATATTTAGTCTATGTAATAATAAAATTAACAGCCTGAAAAATTTTGAATAGAAAGAGAGAAACAAACCAGTATAACATCAAAGAAAATTCATTGGCAAAGTTCACCTGGCTGTAGTTATGTACTGTAGTATTAAGTATTGACATACCGAAAGAGCATACAAAGTCAATATTAAAAAAGAAACTATAGCCCTAAACTAAGACTATAGTCCTAAGTCTAAGACTATAGTCCTAAGACTAAATTTATAAGACTATAAGATTATAGTCCTAAGACTATAGTCCTAAGACTAAGATTATAGTCCTAAGACTATAGTCCTAAGACTAAGATTATAGTCCTAAGACTATATAGCCCTAAGACTAAGATTATAGTCCTAAGGCTATAGTCCTAATACTAAGATTATAGTCCTAAGACTAAGATTATAGTCCTAAGACTACAGTCCTAAGACTAAGACTATAGTCCTATAACAACGAGATAAACCAAATAACAAATTTTCATTCAAAATAGATAATAGTGGCCAAGAAAAGACACAATGCCACGTCCTAGCGTCCAAAGATAACTGTAGACAAGAATATTATTTATATTGCATGATTTTCTTTTTCAAGACTCAGCTAAACTGTTAAATATGAATCTCCTACCGTTAAACTTTCTTCTGCTTTTGTCACCACAAACACTGCCAATTCAGTCTATACTCTTTTCAGAATTCAGATTGTTTTTCTCGTTCGGTTTCTTTCGGTTTCTCCGTGACCAGGCATCATTCAGTTCTCTTCAAGATCTAAAAAGCCGTTTGTTTTCAAACTGATTTCTTCATCGTTCTCCCTCGAGTTAAGTAGAATACACCAGAGCAGATTTCTTTACAGGTTTCGACCAGTTTCGGGACACAGTGTCGTTTTCGGTCTACCAGTAACCCTGCTATTCGAATTTCGAAATGCGAAAGTTGCGGATTTGTTGACATATACATATATATATATATATATATATATATATATATATATATATATATATATATAAACATCTCGCAGAATTTCTTTCCCATTTGCTGTAATTTCGCGTGTACTCCACGCGTGTCGAGATTAGCACCCTCACCCAGGCTCCGGGCCTTCGGCCTTATGCCCGGGCTTAAAGAAGGCCCTTCTTAAATAATTTCGGCAGTACTCCAACCTTACTATATTTCGATTTGTATGTACTATATCATACACGAGAAGCAGTTTATTATCTGATTTGAAAACACCGGGAAGTGTGTTGAAAAACGAGGCGATAGCCGAGTTTTTTAGCTCACTTCGAGGTGTTTTTAAATCAGATAATAAACGGCTTTGGAATGTATGGTGTATCTTCTTTAAATATTGATTTGTTTGAGAAGATACACCATATTTGAGGTAAAACTTGTCTTAATTTATGGGCGTTTATTACCACATTTCACAACAACGTTGACTGATTTCCATTGTGTTTTCGTCATGAATTATTAATGAGTTTGAGAAATGTATATATTGAATGTAATATGTCGTTCAATGTAATGTAATGTAACGTGAAGTGATGTAATGTCTTGTTGTATCCTCAATTGATATTATTATTCATTATTATAAATTATGCATTTTCCTCTTTGCTAAGATGCATAGTTGAGGATGGGACAAGCGAAGCAATGTTGTATGTCGATGATGATAATTTAGTAAAAGACATGTTGCTCGTTGGGGGTACTACTTGGGACAAAGTGAAGGATCTTTCCCGAACACAGGGAGAAGTCTGGTATCAGCGGTCGTCTAATTGGAATGTGAGTAAATTTACTTCATTTCATTTCACTTTACTTTACTTTACTTTGCTTTGCTCTGCTCTGCTCTGCTCTGCTCTGCTCTGCTCTGCTCTGCTCTGCTCTGCTCTGCTCTGCTCTGCTCTGCTCTGCTCTGCTCTGCTCTGCTCTGCTCTGCTCTGCTCTGCTCTGCTCTGCTCTGCTCTGCTCTGCTCTGCTCTGCTTTACTTTACTTTACTTTACTTTACTTTACTTTACTTTACTTTACTTTACTTTACTTTACTTTACGTCTGAAACTTGCTTGAAAATATTTTTTTTAACTATTTCTGAAACGTCACTCTTTAATTTTTATTCTCTTTTTCTTATTTAGAGAAATGCTGGTCTAGGCGACTCGAAAGCAGATTTGGTTTTATTCGACATTATTTCCTCCCCTCACGTTTTCCGAAAAATCAAGATCCTGTGTAAACAATTCAAAATTATTTTCAACGATAACACGACAACAGAGAAAGGTAACGTGAATGCCGCCTAGGTCTTTCTTTTACTATCTCGAGTATCGACAATAACACCTTTATTTACTTAATGTTTTTATGTTGGTTTCATAGAAATTCATGATATTGAATTTACGCTGGGTACTGCTGATAACTGCAACATTCTACTGCCATGCATTTGGTTGCCATTTGGTTGCGATTTTGATTGCCATTTTGGTTGCCATTTTGGTTGCCATTTTGATTGCCATTTTGGTTGCCATTTTGGTTGCCATTTTGGTTGCCACTTTGGTTGCCACTTTGGTTGCCATTTTGGTTGCCACTTTGGTTGCCATTTTGGGTGCCATTTTGGTTGCCACTTTGGTTGCCATTTTGGTTGCCATTTTGGTTGCCACTTTGGTTGCCATTTTGGTTGCCATTTTGGTTGCCATTTTGGTTGCCATTTTGGTTGCCATTTTGGTTGCCACTTTGGTTGCCATTGTGGTTGCCATTTTGGTTGCCATTTTGATGCCATTTTGGTTGCCATTTTGGTTGCCACTTTGGTTGCCATTTTGGTTGCCATTTTGGTTGCCACTTTGGTTGCCATTTTGGTTGCCACTTTGGTTGCCATTTTGGTTGCCATTTTGGTTGCCATTTTGGTTGCCATTTTGGTTGCCACTTTGGTTGCCATTTTTGGTTGCCATTTTGGTTGCCATTTTGGTTGCCACTTTGGTTGCCATTTTGGTTGCCATTTTGGTTGCCACTTTGGTTGCCATTTTGGTTGCCATTTTGGTTGCCATTTTGGTTGCCATTTTGGTTGCCACTTTGGTTGCCATTTTTGGTTGCCATTTTGGTTGCCATTTTGGTTGCCACTTTGGTTGCCATTTTGGTTGCCATTTTGGTTGCCATTTTGGTTGCCATTTTGGTTGCATTTTGGTTGCCATTTTGGTTGCCATTTTGGTTGCTATTTTGGTTGCCATTTTGGTTGCCATTTTGGTTGCCATTTTGGTTGCCACTTTGGTTGCCATTTTGGTTGCATTTTGGTTGCCATTTTGGTTGCCATTTTGGTTGCCATTTCGGTTGCCACTTTGGTTGCCACTTTGGTTGCCACTTTGGTTGCCATTTTGGTTGCCATTTCGGTTGCCACTTTGGTTGCCACTTTGGTTGCCACTTTGGTTGCCATTTTGGTTGCCATTTCGGTTGCCACTTTGGTTGCCACTTTGGTTGCACTTTGGTTGCCATTTTGGTTGCCACTTTGGTTGCCACTTTGGTTGCCACTTTGGTTGCCACTTTGGTTGCCATTTTGGTTGCCACTTTGGTTGCCACTTTGGTTGCACTTTGGTTGCCATTTTGGTTGCCACTTTGGTTGCCACTTTGGTTGCCACTTTGGTTGCCATTTTGGTTGCCATTTTGGTTGCCACTTTGGTTGCCACTTTGGTTGCCATTTTGGTTGCCACTTTCGTTGCCATTTTTGTAACCACTTTGGTTGCCATTTTGTTTGCCATTTACGTTTGTGGTTTGCTGTGGTTGCTTCTGATTGCTTGTGGCTTCTCTGCTTTGCATTTGTATCTGCAGTAAAGACCCGACTTGAAAATACAGGCGTTCTTTTATGCGAGTGTATGGCTAAACTGTTGTGAGTCCTGTCTGAAATGGTTGTTATATGTGGGTTGTTTAATGAAAAATCAGGCTGATAGGTTCTTGACAAGTTCTTATTTATAGGACAAAACCAATTGATCGGATGTGGCGTATTTCCTTATATAGAGTACATGATTTGGTTAAAAAAGGGTGTATTAATATATCCAGTGCTCGTGTATTACAGTAATTATTGCTGATTCAATATTCACTTAATATCTGCTCCCGAAGGAAACAGTTAGTTTTGTTTTCCCGAGAGTCCTGATATTTCCCGAGACGAAGTCGAGGGAAACATCGAGACTCGAGGGAAAACAAAACTAACTGTTTCCCGAGGGATCAGACATTAAGTGTTTTGTTATATAGCTTGAGTTCCGCTGAATAATGTCGACGTTTATCAAGGGAAAGACGTACCAAAACATTTCGCCTGGCTCCGTAATTTCACTTCAACCAAACAAATATGAGTCTCAGAACAAAAGAACAGCAATACATTTCTCCAGTTAATCTTCACACATTGCTTTGAAAACCTAAAAATATTCTTTTGTTCGTACCAAACAAGCTTTTGTTTATAGGATGCCATGAAGAGTTCAAAGTTCTAGCGGGCAACAATTGAAAACTTATTGACCGAGCAGGCAATAAGTTCTCAATTGTTGCCCGCTCGGTAGACATTGAAATTTAGCTAAGGTCATGTGACCACAAACCAACCAATGACAGTCGTCGTTGCATCCAGTGAAACTCAAGCTATATAACAAATGTGCTTGATCACGATGTTGTGGTAAATTTGTGTTTATTCTGGGAACGTGGATGGGTCATTACGGGCTTGTCTCCAGTGTTTTTATCGTTAGCTGGCGTTTCTTATTCGTTCGATTATTGTTGCCATTTTTAGGGCATGAAACACGTACTATTAGTGTAGACTACAATCAGCATTCGACGTATATTCATGACAAGATAACACTGAATGTCTTGGATGTAAAAGAGATTAAGGCCAAAGAACAAGCGTGGAGATTGGTTGACGTTATTACAAAAATTAACGCAAAGCGTTAAGGTAGTACAGTTTATTTTGGTATTAAATGGGTACATTACTGTAGCCTAGTTCAAATAAAGCCTTTTTGATACTTCTGTAGCAACAAGAATGCTATATTTGTGCTAAATATTCATATTTTAGTCTTAATTCAAAAGTTAAAAAAATGGCCCAGATCGGTCAAAATAACACGTTAGCCTTCACTTTTTGACCATTATTCGAACTTTTGAAATAGGGTTAAAAACGCCAAATAAGCATTTTTAGAGCTTCTGTACCAACAAGAAGGCTATATTTGTGCTAAATATTCATATTTGAGCCTTTTTTAAAAAGTCAGAAAAAATGTAAAGGGGGTTATCCTTTACTTTTTGACCGATTTTGGCCATTTTTCGAACTTTTGGAATAGGGTCACAAAATGTCAAATGAAGGCGTTTTAGACCTTCTGTGAAAAGGAGAAGGCTGTATTTGGGCTAAAAAAAATTGTTTTGATTTTTAAAAAAAATCCGGAAAAAAAAAGTAAAGGGGTTAGCCTTTATTTTTTGACCGATTTTGGTCACTTTGAAACTTTTGAGTTAGGGTCAAAAACGGTTAAATAAAGTCGTTTTAAACATTAATTCTGTGAAAAGGAGAAGGCTGTATTTTGGCTAAAAAAAATTTTTTTAATTTTTTTAAAAAAATCCGGGAAAAAAACCTTTATACTTTTTGACCGATTTTGATCACTTTTGAATCTGCTATCTTCTCGTTCCTTTGTGCAGAGAAATAAATACTTGGAAAATAGATTTATTAGAACAGGATCGTCCGAAGACATCGTGTGTTCAAGTAATTTCTGTTTAGTTTCTGTTGTTGTGTTGAGATCAAACAGATTTTTGAGAATGTTGTTTGAGTTGTCTCGTAAATGTTGGTATTTCTGGCATGTGAAGGCGAAGTGGAATTCGTTTTCCACATTGCCAGAGTCACATAGTTTACAAATACGCTCTTCACGAGGAACATTTTCGTATCTTCCTCGTTCAATTTGCAACTTATGGTTGCTTACACGATGTTGGGAGAATGTTCTCCTTATTGTTGGATTTTTAATTAGAGATAAGTATTCTTCCATTTTGTATTGGTTTTTGAATTTACAAAAGAAAGATAGTTTGGAGGAGTTAGTCATTTTATGACGCCAGAATTCTTCATATTTCTCTTTCATTTTATTTACCATAGTTTTTGTACAGTCGTTGATAATAAAATTTTCCAAGTTTGTTTTATCATAGAATGGTTTTAACATAGCTATCGCCATGGTATAATAAGATTCTTTACCATTATCATATAAATGTTTAGACATTAGGAATGATTGTTTAACAATTGAGCTGTCGTCTAGTTTAAGAATTGAAATCAGAAGTGGATACTTCCCAAGTTCACTTCTGCAAGCCATATTGCTTGCTTTTCTGTTCACACCTAAATATAATTTGCAAAATCGTAGGTGGACTTTTTCTGTTTCGGAATTGTTCCATTTGTTAAGATCATTTTTTTCATATGCTCCCCAGACTTCTGAGTTGTATAGTAGAATGGGGGAGATAACTGTGTCAAAAATTTTGGTAGCTGTTTTCAGAGAGAGTTTATGAAAATCAAGTTTTTTGCGAATTTTATGAAGGGCATGCAGAGCTTTTTCGCATAGCTGTTGTTGAGCAAGCTTAAATTTGCCGTTGGGTACAAGTTTGAGACTAAAATAGGTATATTCTTTGACTATATCTATCTTTTTATCTCCAGTGTGGAAATTAAGGTTTGGTAATTTTGAGTTATGTTTTTGTAAAATCATAATTTTAGTTTTCTTGATGTTTACTTCCATTAGCCACTTACTACACCATTCGTGCAGTTGGTTTAGACAGTTTTGTAAACCTGATTTTGAGCGTGAAAGTATAATGAGATCATCTGCATATAGGAGACTGTTTATAGCAGCCCCGTTTGGTAATACAAATGGATCTGATTGTGTTTGTTCGAATAGTTTTGGGAGTTCATTTATATAAATATTAAATAGTTAAGGGCTCAAAATGCATCCTTGACGAACTCCCTTTTTGTAGGGGAAAAACGGAGTTCTGTTATTGGAAAGTTTTATTGCACATTTGGTGCTTGAATAGAGGTCTTGAATTAATTCATAGAAATGTCCTCCTATGTTATTTTTGATTAATTGATAGAATAAGCCTTGATGCCAAACGGAAGCAAAAGCTTTTCTAAAGTTGACAAAACATGTATAAATTTTCTCATTCTTACTCTGTTTAACGTATTTATCATGCAGAGTTTTTAGTGTGAGAACATGGTCTGCCGTTCTATTTCCCGGCATAAATCCGATTTGAGTAGGGTGAATTAGTTTCTTTTTATTTGAAGAGTTCATTAATCTATTTTTCATAATTGAGCAAAATAATTTGCCCATGCAGCTTGAGACACAAATACCTTGATAGTTGTTGGGATCGAGGTAGCTAGTTTTCCGATTTATGGATCGGGGTTATAAGGCCTTCAGTCCACAATTCAGGAAACTTCCCTGATGTTAAAATATTGTTAAAAACTTTTAAAAAACCTTTGGAAAGAATTTCAACACTAGATTTAATCATTTCATTACTAATTCTGTCGTTATACACAGCTTTTTTTGATTTTAGTTTTTTCGCTGCTTTTAGTAGTTCATCTTCTGTGATGACGTCATCAAGTTCATTAAAATTGTCTTTCATTTTCTCGTAGTCTTTTAGACATTCAATAATTGCGTCTTGTTCCTTGTTTAATTGATGTTCTGAATGTAGTGTTTCAAAATGGTTGAGCCATTTGCTTGGTTGTGGTATTTTTTTAGTATCATTAAAATCAAGGTCATCACTGCTGTTTCTAAGTATTTTCCAGAAAAGTAGAGGATCCTTGCTAGCATTTTCAAGTTCTTGGATTTTATTAAAATGAAAATTGTTCTTTTTCGTTTCTGAAGTATTTTTATAATCTCTTAGAGCGGTATGGTATGCAATTCTGATTTCAGTATTATTTGGATCTCTATGTTTCTGGTTAGCTGTTTTCGTAACTGGTGTCTTTTAAATCTACAATCTTTATCGAACCATTTTTTATTTGCAATGTTATTAATCTTACGTCGATATTTTTTCTTTTTGATTTTTAGAGATTTTTTGGATGCTACATTGATAATATTTTGAAATTCATTGACACATTTGTTAATGCTTTCTCTGTCCGAAGAGAAGTCATCATCAAGGAATGTGTTTAATTTTCTTTGTAATTCGGCTGATTTCAGTTCTTTTCTAAAAGTTTCACTCGACTCATCAGTCCAAATATATTTTAGTGGCAGTTTTGTTAATGGGGGTTGTGAGGACATAATATTATGAGAGTTAGTGGTTTTGTGTAGATTGATCCAAGTTATAACTTGGCTATGGTCAGATAGATAGCAGGGGGATTTAACAACTAGATTTTTAACTTTTGGCATTAAGTTTTGGTTACAGATGATATAATCAACTGCACTGGTTCCATTTTTACCATGAAAAGTAGGTCTTCCCAAGGAGTCACCATTGGTCCGACCGTTTAGTATCCTCATGTCGGTACTTTTGCAAATATTTATCAATTGTTTTCCATGATTATTGGTGGTTATGTCAAAGTTTTGTCTTTCTGGGGGTTGAAAAGAGCTATCACTAGTGTCATTAATGTGATCACTCCCTTCATTTGAAACAAAATCCTCAAGTTTGCTTGTCCTAGCATTAAGGTCACCAAGTCCTAGGACATTTCCTCTCGATGAGAAGTTAACTAAGTCGTTTTCAAGTTCTTCAAATATTTTATTGTCATAATATTTTGATTTTTCAGGCGGTATATATGTACCACAGACATATAGATCTTTGTCAGAATCTAGCATTTCCTTGGAAATTTTGCTCCAAAGGAAATTTTCTGTGTTCTTTGTTATAGTTATGTATTTTTTGTAACTATTTTTGAAAAGTAGGCTTATTCCACCTGATGCTCTACAGGCAGTTTTTGAAAGGGGTTTAGCTAAGTTAGAGTTAATAGCCTCAAATCCGGGTATATCAATGTTTTGGTTGGACCATGCTTCGGTGAGAAACATGAAATCGACATTTGCAATAGCCTCAACAAAATCCTTGTTTTTTGTTTTATCTCCAAGGATTTTGTTGAATAAGCCATTTATATTCCATGTACTGAATGAAATTTTGGGGTACATGATTTAGTCTTTTTTTATACTTTATATGTTTGTTGTTATTTTTTGAGTTAAGAGGTAGAGATTTCAGAAAAATTCAAATCATATAGATTGTATCATTTTTTAAGGGTTTTACGAGGTTATTAAGAGGGAAAAAATTAAATCTATTATATATAAGTAAGTAAACACTTACAGAATGATGTCTTTAACAGTTGATGCATCCATAGAGTTGTCTGATTAGATCTGTTAGCTGGGTGGGAATTTTTTCAGGCTTCATAATATTTTGTTGTTGTTTAGTTGATGGTATCAAGGGTGTTACCTTTTATTATTTAAGTATTATTTAAGGGTGTTACCTTTTCATTAAATTTATCTGTGCGAGGTAGTAAGCCAGAGATTATTATTCTACATTCTTTGTATTTGGATTGCAAGAGATCTATGACTTTCTCCATCTGTGTTATAACACTTAGCTCAGATTCAGCTTGTTCTACAATCATTGACAAAATTGTTGTAACAAAAGCAACATTAACATGTTTTGCATCACTCCGCCTACATTACTCGACCCCCCCTCCCCCTAAACAATGTTGTATCACCACAAAACATTCGTGATTTGTTCTCTATAGGTTCTCATCACATTTCCGTTGATGGAAAGCCAACATTGAATAGGGGGGATGGGGGGATATAAAAACATTGTGAAATGTCTTACTTTCGTGTACATGTTCCAACTAATTTTGTCAATGATTGTCTGAGTTTTTTATGCAAAATTTTAAGATTATTTTCAAGAGAAAAACAAATTTTAACTAAATAATTTCATCAAATATTACTTAGAATACGTGAAAATGAAGCACCTAATTGTTTTAATGAAGTATATTTTATAATATATTATACAAATTATGCATTTGAATTGATTTTCGTCATAATTCAGAAATCATAACTTGGCAAGTTGCGAACACGCGTTTACGTAACGGCACTTGGTAACTATTTTTTTGTCTATTACCTTGTATTTTACATAATGCAGATTGCGAGAAATGGCTTACGCCATGCACTCCTTTACTTTTGTTATTCATGGTCAGAATGAGGTCGTAGTATTCCCTTAAAAATTGTCTCCAAAGTGTCATGGCGTGTACTATAACACCTTTTCTCATATTACACTGCCATTGTGACACCCACTGTGTCTTCGTAGTTCACATTCAACTGAATGGAATGGAATTATTACAATGTTATAATAGCGATAGGTCGAGTACATCATCAGAAGATGAAGAATTACATACTCGCGAAGTTCGTCAGGTATATTTGGTTACTTTGAGCCAAGCGGATACTCAAAAGTTTCCCACACGACAATCTTTCGCAGAAGCTATTGTTGATTCTTTCTGCGCGCGATCTGTAGTCGTTTTACAATGGTGTTGTTCGAAAGAGTTGCACAAAAAATCGGGAATACACTATCATGTTTGTGTGAAGCTTGATAGAATTCAACGATGGTTGCCTTCAAAGAAAGCACTGCACAAAAAACATGGCATATCTGTCCATTTCTCAAGCGTCCACGCAAACTATTTCACCGCGTGGAAGTATGTTACGAAAGAAGATACGGCATACGAACAAAGCGACAACCACCCAGATTTAACCAACAGCAATGGACCTGCAACTATGAGAGCCCACGAAACTTTCAAACAACGCAGAAAGAAACGTATGCCACTGAAGTCAAGCGATGAAGAAGACGCCGACATTACTGATGATGAGTCGAACTCGGATACGGATACGAAGAAGAAAGGGCCGGCGAAGAAGCGGAAACGACTCAGTGCATTTGACGTATCGGAGATCATAGTAGCAAAGAATCTTCGAAATCGAAATGCTTTGCTAGCTTTTGCTAATATGCAAAAACGGCATGGGAAGAGTGATTTGGCAGAATTCGTCATCAACCGGGGAACAAAAGTTGTGAATGAACTGCTAACTAATGCATGGGAGATGGAAAGCGCAGAACGCACTAATGAACGAAACAAAAAATCGCGAATAGATTTGCTAAAAGAAGCATATGACACAAAATGCACTTGTGAAACGGAAAGAGAGTGGGAGATGTGTGCGTTACAGCTACTGCAGAACAACCACATACCGCGAGAACTGTTTGCCAAATCAATGAGGGAACTACTTGAAAGGGGTAGAGGGAAATACCGGAACATAATGTTGACGGGACCTGCAAATTGTGGTAAAACCTTCCTATTAAATCCTCTCAACAGAATTTACCACACCTTCACCAATCCGGCATGCACAAGTTTTGCGTGGGTAGGAGCGGAGAACGCTGAAGTCGTTTTTCTTAATGACTTCAGGTGGTCTCCTCAAATTTTAGCGTGGCACGATCTGCTTCTCATGTTGGAGGGGCAACTGGTTCATTTACCTGCCCCTAAATCCCATTTTGCCAAGGACACGACATTCGACGGAGATACACCAATCTTTTGCACTTCGAAACGACCGATCGTTTATGTGAAGAACGGACAAATCGACGAACGAGAGACGGAGATGATGGCCGTCAGATGGAAAATTTTCAATTTTACTCGCCAGATTGCCCAGCATGAACAAAAGGAAGTGCAACCCTGTGGTTCATGTTTCGCACGACTTATATTAGATATTGTGCTATAACTTCCTATATTTTCTATTTTGTGTTAATGCCAAACCATCATGTTAATCCTTATGATGTAGCGTTTCATATGAGTACACTTTACCATAGGTATACGATTATTTTTCATACACTTTACCACACTTTACCACACTTTACCACAGCGGTGTTTATAAATTAAATTAAGTATCCTATTATTATACACTGTTTGTGGTAAAGTGTGGTAAAGTGTGGTAAAGTGTATGAAAAATTATGATTTTGCCATGGTAAAGTGAATTAATATGATATAATTCGATTTAAGAAAGCTTGTTTAACCGTAAATTTTTAATAAAATGTATTTGTTACCATCATATACACTGATATAAAGTGACGAGTAACTGCATATGATATACGACACCATCGTTATTAAATACGGCAGAGTTGCATGGCAACTTCAAAACAATTAGTTTATTCCTTCAAACTCACATACAGTCTTTGAAATTCGGGTTATTTGTTATCACTAATTCTCAAGTTGTAGTTTACATTAAATACAAATTATTATGACCATGTATAACATTGAATTGCTGTTTTGCACAACATGTGTTGATAATATTGATACGGTTTAATTAGTAAGTGAGTTCAGTATTTTGTTCGTCGACCCTTAGTTTTCACAATATGCTTTAGTCTTTTCGGCATACTGGATATTGTCTTATCAATGTACTCTTTAGACGTTGACCAAATATTGTATTTAACTGCACTGCAGAACTCATCCCATGTCTGATGTGTGATGTTATTCTTTCTCACTTGGGCTTCAATGCGCTTTCTAACGACATGGAATATATTCTCAATCGGGTTAAGGTCTGGCGATCTTGGTGGAATGGCTTGCATGCTAATGCCGTGGTCTGCCAAACATGTTCTTGCTTTTGAAGACGTTTGTGAAGGGTCGTTGTCCATCACAAATATTTTCTCATCTGTTTCACCTTTTCCAGCTATTTCGAACAAATTTGGAAAATGTCGTGTTATAAATTGCGCGAAAAATTTTCCGTTCATTTTTTCGTATGGCTCGGCTAAAATTACTCCTTTCCCATATGATATGGCGACAATGAGATGCAATCGTTTGCCTCCGGCCAGATCTTTACTTCCTTTCGTCGTTACTACGAGACCCTCGCTTCTTTTTCGCCAAACTCTGTTCTTTGGTTTCATCGCATCACTCATCGGGTTTCCTTTGTAGATGAAGGATACTCCGTCCAAATAAAATGCCACGTCTTTCGTCCAATAATCGGCATTTTTTGCACACATTGCCCTTGCAAATGTACGTCGTTGCTTTAGATCCTTTGCAGTAAGGATCCCCTTTCTACGACTTTGTTGAAATTGGAATCCCAGTTTTCGAATTTGTCTTAAAAAGGTCCTGTAATGGGCTGTATCAAGACTGATTCCACTTGTCTTCACGACGTCCATAACAGTAAAATTTGGATTGTGTTGGCGGATTTTCGCAATAACTCTTTTAAGTTTCCGTTTATCACGCGCTGTCATAACCTGAGGTCTGCCAACTTTTTTCCCCGGCTGCTTTCTTTCCTTTTTTCCCCTTTCAATCTCTTCTGCATGTAGAAGTCGCCAAACACTTGTTCTCGACATTTTCGTCTTGTAGGCAATCTTTGCAAGAGAGTATCCCCCTTGCTGAGCCAACACAAGTGCGTGTGCGCATTGCAAGGACGTAAGTCGTCCTTTGAACACCATTTTTGAAAGAACTCGTTGTGACGTCATTTAATTTATCCAATATAATCAATTTTGATAATTTTAAAGAGGAATGCTAGCACTTTATTTGAAAAGCAGTTTCTTAACATTAGCGCATACATTTAGTTAAATTTTAAAGGTTAAACGTTAATACAAAGATACCATCATTTTCAGACAATCATTGACAAAATTGTTGTAACAAAAGCAACATTAACATGTTTTGCATCACTCCGCCTACATTACTCGACCCCCCCTCCCCCTAAACAATGTTGTATCACCACAAAACATTCGTGATTTGTTCTCTATAGGTTCTCATCACATTTCCGTTGATGGAAAGCCAACATTGAATAGGGGGGATGGGGGGATATAAAAACATTGTGAAATGTCTTACTTTCGTGTACATGTTCCAACTAATTTTGTCAATGATTGTAGGTCATTTGTACCTATAATGATAGATTTAGCGTTCTTAAAGTTGTAGTCTTCAATAATCTTCTCAGCGTGGGTGAGGGTTGGACATCTGAGGTAGTGGGTCGACGAGTCTGGGCATAGGAGGTTGGGTTTTATGAACCGACCATTGCTGTCGCACAAGATGATCGTTTCTGCATCAGTTTCGTTTTGTTTGTTATTGGGTTTCTTTGCTGATTTGGAGTCATGTTTATATAGATGACGTAGGAGTAGGACTGTCTCTAGGAGAAGGTTTATCTAAAGATTTATTATTGGATTCATCAGGTTTCACAGCAGGTTTCTCAACAGGTTTCTCGATTGCTTCTTCTTCGTTGTTCATGTTAGAAAGGATATCAAAACTGTTGGATGTCGAGATAGGATATGTTGTAGCTTCAGAAGACATTGAAGCCCAGGTAGGAATTTCTGCTTCGGTTTCAGAGGTTGAGGATTGGATACTGGCTTCTAGATAATTTTTCTTTTTTTGAATGGATTTAACCAAGGCAGTTTATTATCTTGGTATTTCTTTTGGTCTCTGCTCATTGCTTTCATCTCTTCTTCAAGTTCCATTTGTTTAATATTTAGATCGCTGATTGCTTGCTGTTGTGATGTATTTGTCGATTTCAGTGATGATATTTCTTCTTTAAGAAGGGAGATTTCATCGTCCTTTTGCAACATTGATTGCCGCAGCTCTGTTATTGTGTTGGTGTTATTTTCATTCGTTGTGACAAAGTTTGCTTCAAGGTTTGCCAAGTGATGTTTTATCATTGAGAATGATTTATCTCGCGGTGAATCTGTTGCTTTCTCATCTTTATGGGTGTGAATTGGTTGCGGGTTTTGTTTTTCTTTACCAATGATTTTATTGGTAAACGTATCCGTATAATCGACTTTCATCGCGCCTTATATTTACATCACAAAACCTTCTGTAAAAAGGAGAGGGCTGTATTTTGGGTAAAAAAAATTGTTTTGATTTTTTTAAAAAAATCCGGAAAAAAAAAGTAAAGGCGTTGGCCTTTACTTTTTGACCGATTTTGGTCACTTTTGAAGCTTTTGAGTTAGGGTCAAAAACGGTTAAATAAAGTCGTTTTAAACCTGTGAAAAGGAGAAGGCTGTACTTTGCCTAAAAATATTTTTTGTGATTTTTTGAAAAAATCCGGAAAAAAAAAGTAAAGGGGTTAGCCTTTACTTTTTGACCAATTTTGGTCATTTTTGAAGCTTTTGAGTTAGGGTCAAAAACGGTTTAATAAAGTCGTTTTAAACCTTCTGTGAAAAGGAGAAGGCTGTATTTTGGCTGAAAATATTTTTTGTGATTTTTTGAAGAAAATCCGGAAGAAAAAAAAGTAAAGGGGTTAGCCTTTACTTTTTGACCGATTTTGGTCACTTTTGAAACTTTTGAGTTAGGGTCAAAAACGGTTAAATAAAGTCGTTTTAAACCTTCTATGAAAAGGAGAAGGGTGTATTTTGGCTAAAAATATTTTTGGAAAAAAAACACATTTTTTGTGATTTTTTGAAAAAAATCCGGAAAAAAAAAGTAAAGGGTTTTTTTTTTTGTTTTTTTTTTAATAAAGCTTTATTTGCATGACCTAATTACAGGTATTGCTAAGCATATAGAATATATAAAATAGTGTAAAAAATATATAGCACCATATTCACCGCCGTTCCACCATCCAAAGCTGCTTCTATAGAGAAACAACTTTAACCAATGGAACAGCAATGAATATAGTGCTATATTTACAGGTATAATATTATAATATAGAAAATATTAAAATAGTATATAAAATATAGAAAAGATATAGAAAAGTTAAAGTTTCAAAATGTAAGAAGAGATAGGAATAGGAATAATATAATTAAGGAGAGTGAATGGAAAGTGAATAAATACATAAAAACTTATGTTTCCGGTTTAAGGGCTGATGTCTCTGATCTGAAAGCATTTTGAAATATGCTTCGAAAATAGATCCGTTATCACAGGATCATTCAAGGACATAACATCACTCAATAATTTTCTCCTTGAGTCATTGGTGATGTTGATTTGAAAATATTCTTTTAGGATGTTGTGCGAATTATTTCGCAAATTTTCGTATTTTTCACATTCAAATGAAAAATGAAATTCATCTTCAACTGCAGATTTATCGCAGCATTTACAAGATCTCTCCTCTCGAGGTACATTTCTATAACGCCCGAACTCAATTTCTAGTTTATGGTTACTTATACGAAACTTTGAGAACAGTCTTCTTTGGTTAGGATCTTTAATAATATTTAGGTATTCTTCTAAGTTATAATCTTTTTTGAAAGTGGAATAGAATGATAGTTTAGTCGAGTTTTCAATTTGATTTTTCCAAAATGATGTATAGTTATCTTTAATAGTTTTTACGAAATCACTTACGTTCGTATCCTGAACAGATTTTTCAATATCTATTGTTTCATCGATATTAGGATAAAAGTTTTTAATAATGTTTGCGGCATTAGAGTAGAATGAATCTTTACCGTGTGAGTAAAGTCTTTTTGAAAGGTAAAAAGTTTGTTTCGCTATACTTGAATCTGGTAGTTGACTAATGTGTTTAATGTAAGAAAATAGTCTTTTGAATATGGGGATTAACAGAGGGAATTTACCTAGTTCACCCCTGCTAGCGATATTGCTCGCTTTCCTATTCACACCCAAATAGATTTTACAAAATTTTAGGTGTGTTTTTTCAGTTGGAGTCTTGTCCCATTTAGTAAAATCGTTGTTGGTATAGGCTCCCCAAACCTCAGAGTTATAGAGTAGGATAGGAGAGACTATGCGATCAAAGATTTTCATTGCAAGTTTTGGAGTAAGTTTGTGAAAATCAAGGTGTTTTCGAATTTTGAATAAAGCATGCATAGCCTTTTCACTCAGTTGTTGAGTTGCGACTGAGAATTTAGTGTTTGGAGTTAGTTTTAGGCCTAGGTAAGTGTATTCATTTGTGATGTCAATACGCCTATCTCCCAAGAAAAAGTCAAACTTTTGTAGCTTAGAGTTATGTTTTTGTAAGATCATAACTTTGGTTTTTTTCAAATTGATATTCATTAGCCCTTTTTTAGTCCATTCATTAAGAGAATCTAGACAATTTTGGAGACCTGATTTCGATCTTGATAGTATAATAAGGTCATCAGCATATAGAAGACTACTTAGTCTTGTTCCATTTGGTAAAAGAAATGGGTCTGAGTTTACTTTCTCAAATAGATTAGGAAGTTCATTTATATATATAAGTTAAACAGGAGAGGACTTAAAACACAACCTTGGCGTACACCTCGATTGTAGGAGAAGAAGGGCGTTCTATGACCTGATACTTTCACTGCACACCGAGTATTAGAGAACAGATCCTTTATCAGATCATAGAAGCGTCCTCCAATTCCATTTTCTAATAGTTTCAAATAAAGGCCTTTATGCCAGACGGAATCAAAGGCCTTTTTAAAATCAACAAAGCATGCATAAATTTTCTCATTATTCTGATTAACATATTTATCGTGTAGAGTTTTCAAAGTAAAAATATGGTCGGCAGTTCTATTGCCTGGTATAAATCCAATTTGAGAAGGGTGTAAAAGTTTCTTAGATTTTGAAAAGTTCATCAGTCTGTCGTTAAAGACAGAGCAGAAGAGTTTTCCTAATGAGCTTGATACACATATTCCTCGATAATTATTTGTGTCTAATTTATTTCCTGATTTAAAAATTGGTGAGATAAGTCCCTCGCACCATGAGCTTGGGAAGTTTCCAGAATTCAATATCGTGTTGAATGTTTTGGTAAAGCAATTGGCAAGGATATCAACACTAAATTTTAACATTTCATTGTTAATTCTGTCAGAACATGCAGCTTTTTTCGACTTAATTTTCTTAGCTGCTTTCATTATTTCTTCAACAGGTATTTCTGTATCAAGTTCATTGAGGAGATTTTTTGAGATTTCATTATGTTTTAAAGTTTTAGTAATTTCTTCTTGTTCTTTTGATAGTTGGTGTTCACAATGTAGTTGTTCAAAATGTGAAAACCATTCATTCTCTTTGGGTGAATTTTCAGAATTTGCCTCAGTATCAATATCCTCTGAGGAGTTTTTTAGGATTTTCCAGAAGAGATCAAGATCATTTTGACTAGCTTTTTCTAGTTCATCGATTTTGTTATTTTGGAATTCATTTCGTTTCAGTTCTAGTGTTTCTTTGTAAGATTTCAAAGCATCATGATAGTTTTTCCTTAATTCAATATTAGTAGGATCTTTATGTTTTAAATTTGAAAGTTTTCTCAAATGGTGTCTTTTGATTCGACAGTCCTTGTCGAACCATTTCTTTTGAGCAACATTCGTAATTTTTCTTTTAAGTTTGCTCTTTTTATTTTTAAGCTTTTTTTGGATGTTTCGAGTAAAATGTTCTGAAATTCAGATACACATTTGTTTATTCCGTTCAAATCATCCGTAAAGTCGGAATTAACAAATTCATTGATTTTCTTTTGTATTTCTGCTGATCTTAGTGTTTCTCTAAATTTATTTTTTGAATAATCATCCCAAATGAATTGGTTTGGTAGCTTAGTCATTTCAATATTACATGGATTGGTATCAGTTAAAAGCTTCTCCTGACGAAGGGCCTTCGCTCGAAACGTCGAGAAGATTTTTCTCTTTTTTTCAGGCCAACGTGATTTAACCCTGGTAATATTTGGATTGGTATCAGGTTGATCAACTAGATGACCGATATCAACCCATGTAATGATTTGACTATGGTCAGATAGATATGTAGGTGGTTTAACAACAAAGTAATTAGTCTTTTCAAATAATTCTTGATCACATATGATGTAATCAACAACACTAATACCATTGTTACCATGGAAAGTAGCTCTTCCAAAAGAATCGCCTTTTGTCCGGCCGTTTAAAATTCTCAAGTCAAAGTTTTTACATAGATTAATTAGTTGTTTGCCATGGTTATTAATTTGATTATCAAAATTAAGTCTTTCTTTCGGTTGTAAGCAGTTTTCACTTATATCATTTATAAACTGATTTCCGTCTTTAGAGATAAAGTCCTCGAGAGTACTAGTTCTAGCATTAAAATCACCGAGGATCATTACATTTCCTTTTCCTTTTGGGTTAGCGTTTACTTTTTGACCGATTTTGGTCACTTTTGAAGCTTTTGAGTTAGGGTCAAAAACGGTTTAATAAAGTCGTTTTAAACCTTCTATGAAAAGGAGAAGGCTGTATTTTGGCTAAAAATATTTTTTATGATTTTTTGAAAAAAATCCGGAAAAAAAAGTAAAGGGGTTAGCCTTTACTTTTTGACCGATTTTGGTCACTTTTGAAGCTTTTGGGTTAGGGTCAAAAACGGTTTAATAAAGTCGTTTTAAACCTTCTATGAAAAGGAGAAGGCTGTATTTTGGCTAAAAATATTTTTTGTGATTTTTTGAAAATAATACGGAAAAAAAAGTAAAGGGGTTAGCCTTTAAATTTTGACCGATTTTGGTCACTTTTGAAATTGAGTTAAGGTCAAAAACGGTTAAATAAAGTCGTTTTAAACCGTCTGTGAAAAGCAGAACGCTGTATTTTGCCTAAAAAATTTTTTTTTTATTTTTTGAAAAAAATCCTGAAAAGAAAAGTAAAGGGGTTAGCCTTTACTTTTTGACGGATTTTGGTCACTTTTGAAACTTTTGAGTTAGGGTCAAAAACGGTTAAATAAAGTCGTTTTAAACCTTCTATGAAAAGGAGAAGGTTGTATTTTGGCTAAAAATATTTTTTGTGATTTTTTGAAAAAAATCTGGAAAAAAAAAGTAAAGGGGTTAGTTAGCCTTTACTTTTTGACCGATTTTGGTCACTTTTGAAGCTTTTGAGTTAGGGTCAAAAACGGTTAAATAAAGTCGTTTTAAACCTGTGAAAAGGAGAAGGCTGTATTTTGGCTAAAAATGTTTTTTGTGATTTTTTGAAAAAAATCTGGAAAAAAAAGTAAAGGGGTTAGCCTTTACTTTTTGACCGATTTTGGTCACTTTTGAAGCTTTTGAGTTAGGGTCAAAAACGGTTTAATAAAGTCGCTTTAAACCTTCTGTGAAAAGGAGAAGGCTGTATTTTGGCTAAAAATATTTTTTGTGATATTTTGAAAAAAAAAACGGAAAAAAAAAGTAAAGGGGTTTTTTATTTTTATTTAAAAGCTTTTATTTGCATGACCCAATTACAGGTATTGCTAAGCAAAAATAAGTATAAACTAATTTTAACTATAAACTATAACTACTTAAAGCCATTTGCGTCCAAGCACAAACCGCAAACATCTCAACGAGCCACTCCACGCCTGAAACGCGACGCCCGGGTGCGGCGTCCATCCCGGTCTAACCAATCACATCTGAAAGATCTTGTTGTGACATTTACACCGTGAGAACACCCAATGCGATTGGTCAATACAAGATGAACCCCACCCCCAAACGTCGCGCCCCAAACGCGAGACAACTCGCAAAAACGTTCGCGGTCTGCGCCCGAACGCAAACGGCTGTAAACTATGACTAAATAACAAACGTTTTGTGCTTTATATATACAGGTAATAGATAGATAAAATATTAGAAAAGTGCATAAGTGCATACTTCTGATTTAAGGGCTGTTGTCTCTGGTATAAAAACATTTCGAAATATGCTTCGAAAATAGTTCAGTTATTACTGGATCATTCAGTGACATAACATTACTCAATAAATTTCTTTTGTATTCATTGGTAATGTTCAGTTGAAAAACGTTTTTTAAAATGTTGTGCGAGTTATTTCGCAGGTTTTCGTATTTTTCACATTCAAAAGCAAGGTGGAATTCATCTTCAACTGTAGAGCTATCGCAATTTTTACAAAATCTTTCCGCTCGAGGTATATTTTGATAACGACCGTATTCAATTTCTAGTTTATGATTACTAATCCGAAATTTTGAGAACATTCTTCTCTGGTTGGGGTCTTTTATGACCTTTAAGTATTCCTCTAAATTATAATGTTTTTTAAATGTTGTATAGAATGACAATTTAGTGGAATTATTAATTTGCTGTTTCCAGAATGATATATAGTATTTTTTAACGGTCTCTACAAAATCATTTGTGTTCGTATCATTGACGAATTTTTCGATATCTATAAGTTGATCTATGCCTGGGTAGAATTTTTTAATAATACTAACGACATTAGTGTAAAATGAATCTTTACCGTTTATGTGAAGTCTTTTTGAGAGGTAAAATGACTGTTTTGCTATGCTTGAATCTGGTAATTGGCTAATATGGCGAATGTATGTGAATATTCTCTTGAATATAGGGACTAATAGAGGGAATTTGCCTAATTCACCCCTGCTAGCGATGTTGCTAGCTTTTCTGTTGACACCCAGGTATAGTTTGCAGAATTTTAGATGTGTTTTTTCTATAGAAGACTTGTCCCATTTAGTAAAATCATTGTTGGTATAAGCTCCCCACACCTCAGAATTATAGAGTAGAATTGGGGAGATAATACCATCAAAGATTTTCATCGCTGATTTTGGATTAAGTTGGTGGAAATCAAGATGTTTTCGTATTTTAAATAGGGCATGTAGGGCCTTCTCGCTAAGTTGCTGATTTGCAACAGAGAATTTTGTATTTGGTGTTAGTTTTAGACCGAGATAAGTGTATTCATTTGTGATATCAATTCTCTTATCTCCCAAGAAGAAATTTAGATTTTGTAATTTGGAGTTATGCTTTTGTAAGATCATAATTTTGTTTTATTTCAAATTTATATTCATCAGCCATCTTTTACTCCAATCATTGAGAGCGT
Organism: Corallium rubrum; assembly: GCA_964035015.1. Lineage (NCBI taxonomy): Eukaryota > Metazoa > Cnidaria > Anthozoa > Scleralcyonacea > Coralliidae > Corallium > Corallium rubrum. The sequence continues at coordinate 10,878,258 of OZ036000.1, read as the reverse complement.
TTAAACAATTCTGGAGGCCAGATTTGGATCTTGACAATATAACAAGATCATCTGCATATAGGAGACTACTTAGTCTAGTTCCGTTTGGTAGTAGAAATGGGTCCGAGTTTACTTTTTCAAATAGTTTCGGAAGTTCATTTATAAATAAGTTGAACAGGAGGGGACTTAAAACGCAACCTTGACGTACACCTCTATTGTAAGAAAAGAAGGGTGTTCTATGTCCTGATATTTTGACTGCACATTGAGTATTTGAGTACAGGTCCTTTATCAGATCATAGAAGCGTCCTCCAATCCCATTTTCTAATAGCTTCAAATAAAGACCTTCGTGCCAGACGGAATCAAAGGCCTTTTTAAAGTCAACAAAACATGTATAAATTTTCTCATTATTTTATTTTGACTTACGTATTTATCGTGTAAAGTTTTCAAAGTTAAGATGTGGTCGGCAGTTCTATTGCCAGGTATGAAACCTATTTGGGAAGGATGTAAAAGTTCTTTTGTTTTTGAATAGTTCATCAGTCTATCGTTGAGGACTGAACAAAAGAATTTTCCCACTGAGCTTGATACACAGATTCCACGATAATTATTGGTGTCTAAACTACTACCTGATTTGAAAATTGGTGAAATGAGTCCTTCACACCATGCTCTAGGAAAATTTCCAGATTTTATTATGATGTTAAATACTTTAGTGAAGCCATTTGAGAGAATGTCAACGCTACATTTGATCATTTCATTATTAATTCTATCTGAGTATACGCAGCTTTTCTTGTTTTTATTTTCTTTGCTGCTTTCAATATTTCCCCAATTGTTATATCTGTATCAAGCTCACTGAGTAGATTTTTTGAGTTTTCAATATGTTTCAAATTTTCAATGATATCTTCGTGTTCTCTACTAGATATTTGGTGTTTGCAGTGTAGTTGTTCAAAATGTGTATACCATTCACTTTCTTTAGGATAATTTTTGGAGTTTTTATCACTTTCAAGATCGTCTGTCGAGTTTTTAAGTAATTTCCAGAAAAGATTATAGTCGTTTTCGCTAGCTTTTTCTAACTCCTCAAGTTTGTTTTTATGAAATTGGTCGCGTTTCATTTGCAGAGTTTCTTTATATGATTTTAATGCATCATGGTAATTATTTCTAAATTTAATATTGGTTGGATCTTTATGTTTTAAATTGGACATTTTTCGTAAATGGTGTCGTTCAATTCGGCAATCTTTATCAAACCATTTCTTTTGAGCTACATTATTTATTTTTCTCCTTAGTTTGCTCTTCTTGATTTTCAAAGATTTTTTTGATGCTTCAAGTAAGATGTTCTGAAATTCCGAGACACATTTGTTTATTCCGTTTAAATCATTGGTGAAATCTGAGTTTATAAATTCATTTAGTTTTTCTTGTATTTCGGGGGAGCTTAATGTTTGTCTAAAAACGTTTTTTGAGTTTTCATACCACATAAATTGAAAAGGAAGTTTCGACATCGAATACTGACATTGGTTGGTATCGGATACGTCATTTGTGTGACCTATATCAACCCATGTAGTGATCTGGCTATGGTCAGATAGGTATGTTGGGGGTTTGACAACAAAATATTTAGTATTTTGAAATAATTCTTGATCGCATATGATGTAGTCTACAGCACTTATGCCGTTATTTCCATGAAAAGTAGGTCTTCCAAGAGAGTCGCCTCTTGTTCGCCCATTTAAAATTCTCATGTCTGTATTTTTACAGATATTGATGAGTTGTTTACCATGGTTATTAATATTATTATCAAAGTTTTGCCTATGTTTTGGTTGCAAACAATTTTCAGTGGTATCATTTATAAAATTATTTCCATCATTAGAAACAAAATCCTCAAGTTTACTGGTTCTTGCATTAGCATCACCAAGGATCATTACATTTCCTTTTGATGCAAATAGAGCTATGTCATTTTCCAGTTCGTCAAATATTTCAGTTTCAAAATAGACTGATTTTTCTGGTGGAATGTACATACCACATAGAAATAGATCTTTTTCAGCATTCAACAGATCTTTTGAAATTTTACACCATAGCAAATTTTTTGAGTTTTTAACTATTGAAATAAATTTTTCAAATTTGATTTTGGTTAGTAAAGTGATACCACCCGACTTGCGACATACCCGGTTGGTATGAGGCATCGCAGTATCAGAGACAAAAGCCCTGAAACCAGGAACATCAATATTTGTGTTACACCAAGTTTCAGTTAAAAAAAGGAAATCTATATTATTAATATGATCAATAAAGTCCTTGTTCTTAGTTTTATCACCAAGGACATTATTTGAAATACCATGGATGTTCCAGGTACTGAATGATAAATTTTCAGACATTTATAAAAGTTAATAAGTAAGTTATCTAAAGAGTGACCAGGTATTTACTAAATAATATACCAAATAATAAGTTTATATCAAAATTTAAATGTAAATAAATAATAATTACAAAAAAGTATGTAAATATAGAAGATAATTATGTTCATTGTTTTTAGAAAGTGTTGTATAGCTGCCTTACAACTATTAAATATATTGTATCTTTCTATAGAATATTATTTGTTAACATACCTATGTAGATCCTTGATTAGCTGGATCAGTGGTGTTGGGATTTCTTGCTTTCTTCTGTCATTTGCAAATCTGTCATCTTGGTTTCCAAGGAGAGTTGGTAGTTTTGGGGTCATTTGTTGATGGTAGGTTGAGGGATATTGATGAGGGCCATAAGGATGTTTTCCGTTAGAATTTTGCCGAGGGAAACTTGCTGGTGGAGAGTGATTTGAATGTTGGAAAGGATGAAACTGGAGGTTGGGGTCAAGTGGGAGGAAGGCTTGGTTAAATGGGATCTGAGGTATGTGAGAATTTGGAAAATTCTTTCTTGGATTGGCTGAATTCCTAAAGTAGGCTCGCTTCAGGTTCTGAGCAAAACGCTTGACTCCAACATCATTGAGATGTTTCTTGTCTTTCAGGTGGTATGTTGACTTGATGTTGGGGTGTCTGACAAACGTGATGTTCTTCTTTTTAGAGAATAATTTCTCCAAACTATTATTTAATTCTACTCCCCTCTTATCTAAATCATCACTTCTTGGGAGAACGGATGAGAAAATTATGTGGCATTCTGGGTGCTTGGTTTGGATAAAGTTCCACAATGTCTACTGCATTGTTTATTAATGCCTCATTTGTAGTTGAATGTTCTAAGTCATTTGTCCCTGTATGGAGAATGAATGACTTAGGTGAAGTAAACGTGGTATTATTTACTATTGACTTTGCTTGCACAAGGGTTGGACAACGAGTATAGCTTGTTTTGCTGTTAGGACATAGTAATGATGGTTTTAGATGTCGACCATTACTATCGCATAATATGATTGTATCAGCTTCAATCTTTGGGTTGTAGTTTTGATCAGACGGAACTGATTGCTGTTTTGGGGATAAGGATTCATTTGGAGTAGTAGATTCTTCATTTACGGATTCATCTGACAGGGGCTGGAATTTATTCCATGTGGGATTGCTGGCAGTCGAAGGTGAGGTTGATTCAGTTGTTTTATTATGGTCACTGGATTCACTGATTCGACTTTCGATATTCTCGTTTACTGCTGCAAGTTTACCTAGCAACATTGAATTTTTCTCTTCAAAGGATTTACATTTGTGGTGCAATTTTTTCAGTTCATCTTCCATTTCAGATTGTTTTAAGGACAGGTCACTGGATAACTGTTGACTTTTAGAGTATCCTGTCTTGAGGTTGGTAATCTCATTTTTCAGATTTTCAATTTTCTTGTCTTTGTCACATAGAGTTGTGTTCAGTTCAGCGATTGCTTTTAATGTATTTTGCTTGAAATCGACAAAGTCTGCTTCAAGGGCTGCCAAGTTGGTTTTAACAGTAGTTAAGGGCCTTTGAGTTTCTTTAGGTGATTGTATGCTGGTATCCAAAGGCAAAGGATGACCATGGTCAGGTTGTTGTTGAGAAGTGACTGGGATTTGTCGGTTGGTGGCTTTTGTAGTAAATACTTTATCGGCAAAATTCTTCAGATCTTTGGTTGGATTGCTTTCCATGAGGTCTGGATTACCAATCAGTTCGACTAATATAGGGAATTCTTCCCTACCCCACTCTTTCATGAAGCGACCTTGAATTTGAATTCTTCCTTTGTTGACCATAATGGTGATGATGATGATATTTTTCTCGTTTTCTTGAGATGTTAGGGTGATCGTTACTTTGTAAAGTAAAGTCGTTTTAAACCTTCTGTGAAAAGGAGAAGGCTGTATTTTGGCTAAAAAATTATTTTTTTGATTTTTTGAAAACAATCCGGAAAAAAAAAGTAAAGGGGCTAGCCTTTACTTTTTGACCGATTTTGGTCACTTTTGAAACTTTTGAGTTAGGGTCAAAAACGGTTAAATAAAGTCGTTTTAAACCTTCTATGAAAAGGAGAAGGCTGTATTTTGGCTAAAAATATTTTTTGTGATTTTTTGAAAAAAATCTGGAAAAAAAAAGTAAAGGGGTTAGCCTTTACTTTTTGACCGATTTTGGTCACTTTTGAAGCTTTTGAGTTAGGGTCAAAAACGGTTTAATAAAGTCGTTTTAAACCTTCTGTGAAAAGGAGAAGGCTGTATTTTGGCTAAAAATATTTTTTGTGATATTTTGAAAAAAATCTGGAAAAAAAAAGTAAAGGGGTTAGCCTTTACTTTTTGACCGATTTTGGTCACTTTTGAAACTTTTGAGTTAGGGTCAAAAACGGTTAAATAAAGTCGTTTTAAACCTTCTATGAAAAGGAGAAGGCTGTATTTTGGCTAAAAATATTTTTTGTGATTTTTTGAAAAAAATCTGGAAAAAAAAGTAAAGGGGTTAGCCTTTACTTTTTGACCGATTTTGGTCACTTTTGAAGCTTTTGAGTTGGGGTCAAAAACGGTTTAATAAAGTCGTTTTAAACCTTCTATGAAAAGGAGAAGGCTGTACTTTGGCTAAAAATATTTTTTGTGATTTTTTGAAAAAAATCTGGAAAAAAAAAAGTAAAGGGGTTAGCCTTTACTTTTTGACCGATTTTGGTCACTTTTGAAGCTTTTGAGTTAGGGTCAAAAACGGTTTAATAAAGTCGTTTTAAACCTTCTGTGAAAAGGAGAAGGCTGTATTTTGGCTAAAAATATTTTTTGTGATTTTTTGAAAAAAATCTGGAAAAAAAAAAGTCAAGGGGTTAGCCTTTACTTTTGGACCGATTTTGGTCACTTTTGAAGCTTTTGAGTTAGGGTCAAAAACGGTTTAATAAAGTCGTTTTAAACCTTCTGTGAAAAGGAGAAGGCTGTATTTTGGCTAAAAATATTTTTTGTGATTTTTTGAAAAAAATCTGGAAAAAAAAGTAAAGGGGTTAGCCTTTACTTTTTGACCGATTTTGGTCACTTTTGAAGCTTTTGAGTTAGGGTCAAAAACGGTTAAATAAAGTCTTTTTTAGACCACCTGTGAAAAGCAGAAGGCCGTATTTGGGCTAAAAATATTTTTTTTATTTTTCAATAAGAATCCGGAAAAAAAAGTAAGGGGGTTAGCCTTTACTTTTTGATCGATTTTGGTCACTTTTGAAACTTTTGAGTTAGGGTCAAAAACGGTTAAATAAAGTCGTTTTAAACCTTCTGTGAAAAGGAGAAGGCTGTATTTTGGCTAAAAATATTTTTTGTGATTTTTTGAAAAAAATCTGGAAAAAAAAAGTAAAGGGGTTAGCCTTTACTTTCTGACCGATTTTGGTCACTTTTGAATCTTTTGAGTTAGGGTCAAAAACGGTTAAATAAAGACGTTTTAAACCTTCTATGAAAAAGAGAAGGCTGTATTTTGGCTAAAAATATTTTTTGTGATTTTTTGAAAAAAATCTGGAAAAAAAAAAGTAAAGGGGCTAGCCTTTACTTTTTGACCGATTTTGGTCACTTTTGAATCTTTAGAGTTAGGGTCAAAAACGGTTAAATAAAGTCTTTTTTAGACCACCTGTGAAAAGGAGAAGGCCGTATTTGGGCTAAAAATATTTTTTTTATTTTTCAATAAAAATCCGGAAAAAAAAGTAAGGGGGTTAGCCTTTACTTTTTGATCGATTTTGGTCACTTTTGAAACTTTTGAGTTAGGGTCAAAAACGGTTAAATAAAGTCGTTTTAAACCTTCTGTGAAAAGGAGAAGGCTGTATTTTGGCTAAAAATATTTTTTGTGATTTTTTGAAAAAAATCCGGAAAAAAAAAGTAAAGGGGTTAGCCTTTACTTTTTGGTCAAATGGCCTTTTTTGACGTTCTTTCGTACAGAAGGCTGTGTGTGTGGTAAATATTTATAATTAATTCTCTGTTAATTGGGGTTCTATTTTGTTTTGCAGGTGTGCTTAAGGATTTGAATATTGAAACTTAATAAGTTTTCTTTGTAATGAATCTTAAAGAATGAAATATATTTTTGAAATCAATTTGTTGTTGTTGCACAAATTTATTATATTACATTAAAAAATTTACACAAATTAAAAATAAATGTCAAATAATTTACATAAATTAAAAATAAATTTACATAAATTAAAAAATAAATTTACATAAATTAAAAATATTTTTTCTTTAAAAAATGGCATTAATATGCATTTAAAATTGCATTAAAAATATTGCATAAGTTAAAGTATTTATTTTTTTAAAAGAAAGTTTAAAAGAAAAAGTGGATATGCAAATTTGAAAATAAATTTACTGAAATGTCGAAAATTTGAAAATATTCAGGAATTTTTAAAAAATTTAAAGAGAAAATGTTTTTAATTGATATAAATTGTGCAATTTTTTTAAAGAACAAATATTTTTAATCTATGTAAATTTATTTTTAATTTATGTAAATTTATGGAAATGTTTTGACATATATTTTGAATTTATGTAAATTTATGCGATTTTTGTAAGAATTGTTTTAAAGAAAAAATATTTTTGTAAATTAATTCTATACAAATTTTTTTAAAGAAATATTTTTAATTTATGTAAATTTATGCAAATTGTTTTGGACATTTATTTTTAGTTTATGCAAATGTTTTTAAACAGATTTTTTAAAGGAAAAATATTTTTAATTTATGTAAACTTTTTTAAATGTGTACATTTTTTGACATTTAATTTATGTAAATTTATTTATTTTAATAAATTTGTACAACAACAATGATTTCAAAAATATATTTCATTCTTTAAAATTTACTACAAAGAAAACTTAATAATTCAACATTCAAATCCTCGAAGGCACCTGCAAAATAAAATAGAAACACAATTAATACAGAATTATTTATGAAATTTAGCACAAATACAGCCGTCTCGTTGCCACAGAAGGTCTAAAAAGCCTTTATTTGACATTTTTTACCCTATTTCATAAGTACGCAAAATAGCCAAAATCGGTCAAAAAGTAAAGGCTAACCCCTTTACATTTTTTTCGACTTTTTAAAAAAGGCTCAAATATGAATATTTAGCACAAATATAGCCTTCTCGTTGCCACAGAACGTCTAAAAAGGCTTTATTTGACATTTTTGACCCTATTTAAAAAGTTCGAAAAATGGCCAAAATCGGTCAAAAAGTAAAGGCTAACCCCTTTACATTTTTTCGACTTTTCAAAAAAGGCTCAAATATGAATATTTAGCACAAATATAGCCTTCTCGTTGCCACAGAACGTCTAAAAAGCCTTTATTTGACATTTTGTGACCCTATTTCAAAAGTTCGAAAAATGGCCAAAATCGGTCAAAAAGTAAAGGCTAACCATTTACATTTTTTCCCGACTTTTCAAAAAAGGCTCAATTACGAATATTTAGCACAAATACAGCCGTCTCGTTGCCACAGAACGTCTAAGAGCCTTTATTTGACCTTTTTTACCTTATTTCATAAGTACGAAAAATAGCCAAAATCGGTCAAAAAGTAAAGGCTAATCCTTTACATTTTTTTCGACTTTTTAAGAAAGGCTCAAATATGAATATTTAGCACAAATATAGCCTTCTCGTTGCCACAGAACGTCGAAAATCCTTTATTTGACATGTTGTGACCCTATTTCAAAAGTTCGAAAAATGGCCAAAATCGGTCAAAAAGTAAAGGCTAACCCTTTACATTTTTTTCGACTTTTTAAAAAAGGCTCAAATATGAATATTTAGCACAAATATAGCCTTCTCGTTGCCACAGAACGTCTAAAAAGCCTTTATTGACATTTTTGACCCTATTTCATAAGTACGAACAATGGTTAAAATCGGTCAAAAAGTAAAGCTTTACATTTTTTCCCGACTTTTTAAAAAAGTCTCAAATATGAATATTTAGCACAAATACAGCCTTCTTGTTGGCACAGAACGTCTAAAAAGCTTTATTTGTCATTTTTTGGCCCTATTTCAAAAGTTCGAAAAATGGCTACCCCAACTAGCATTTCTCAATTGCTTTTGTTTGACATATCGCTCAAGGTTGTACGTTATACGTAGTTGAATAAAAAAACATTTGAAATTCTATAATATGTTTGAGAAGTATTGTTATATTATTACGAAGATTTTGAACATTTTAGAAACTTTCACATCACATGAAAACTTAAACTACACATCAAATGAAAGCTTAACACAATTTCTAACAACATACCTGCACGATTTATTTCAACAATGAGTTCTGAAATTATTATCCATCTTGTTGCATGTATACTATATATATATTATATTATGTTATATGACATGACTTTCATTTTGTTTATAATATTCTCTCAGCGGTCTGGAACGGCAGATTCCAGACCGCAGGAACCAATCAAATTGCTGGATTTCACGTTCCGGACCGCTCACGAAAATAAACTAAATTAATACAAGTATAGACGAAAATAATATACACTTAATGTCTGCTCCCAAGGGAAACAGTTAGTTTTGTTTTCCCGAGAGTCTTGATACTTCGCGAGACGAAGTCGAGGGAAACATCGAGACTCGAGGGAAAACAAAACTAACTGTTTCCTGAGGCAGCAGACATTAAGTGTTTTGTTATATAGCTTGAGTTTCGCTGGATTATTTCGACGTTTATCAAGGGAAAGTACACAAAAGACAAACGCTAAGACTTATGAAAACATTTCGCCTGGCTCCGTAATTTCACTTCAACCAAACAAATATATGTCTCAGAACAGCAATATACATTTCTCCAGTTAATCTTCACACATGCTTTGAAGACCTATAAATAGTCTTTTTTTCGTACCAAACAAGCTTTTGTTTATAGGATGCCGTGAAGAGTTCAAAGTTCTAGCGGGCAACAATTGAAAACTTATTGACCGAGCAGGCAATAAGTTCTCAATTATTGCCCGCTCGGTAGACATTGAAATTTAACTAAGGTCATGTGACCACAAACCAACCAATGCCAGTCATCGTTGACTTGCATCCAGTGAAACTCTAGCTAGCTTCTGATTTCGAACTGCAGTTTGCGGTTACCTGATGTTTAAGTAGTCAAATATGAGCTGTCTAATCGTTAAGGAAGTGTTCCAACTTCTGCGCTCTCCTTTCGTTTAGAATTTTTAACCAAACGGACCGCTATCAGCATAAAAAGTTCAAGAACTTCAAAACACGTGATCACTGATACACCAATCCACAATCCTAACTGACCGCCAATGTCAGCAAGTAAATTGATTTCCTATGGTAGAAAAATACCGATAGATTAATCCTATACACTTGATACATGATTTACTTGAATAGTATAACACGAAGTATAACTAATTCGCTGTCAGAAGAACTTAGAGAGTTCACAATGATATTGATACGGCATTGATAACAGCGGCTATGTCATTCTTTTATTATTGGATGGACCATGCCATATTACTTACTCGACTTTGCAATGATTTTGGCATCAAAGGGAAGGCCCTTGCTTGGTTTGAATCATATTTGTCGGACCGTAGTCAGTTCGTGTGTGTAGAAAATGAATGTAGTCCTCAAGTCGTGACCTGCTCAGTGGCGTCCCTCAAGGTTCTGTGCTTGGCCCAATACTATTTGCTATACCTTCGGGACATCTTAACCCCATATGCACCTGGTAGACCTTTACGCTCAATTAGCAAAGGACTCTTGAGACATATGGAATGAGAGCCTGGGCTGAAAGTTTAGCCCGGTTCGCGTTACCCGGGATGGAATTTTCAGCCGGGGCTGAAATCGCCTATGTACTCGCTCAAAATTTTCGGCTCGGGCTGAACTAAGCGTGTGAACGGTGTCGATCGTTCATTACGCAGACGCAAAACAAAAATTCTTCGAATTCCGCTACGTGTTATTGATTACAATTCTGGTTTCAGTCTATGCAGGTTGAAATCGCTCATGTGGTCGCAATAAAAACTCAGCCCTCCTAACCGGGCTGAAATTTCATCCCATCTCTATGTAACCGGCCTCTTAAGGTGGTAATTTCAGTAGGGGACTGGTGACTAGAAATAGTATCGCTACGCATGTGTATACAGCGATCTTGTCGATTCGAAATTCTATGACCGCGTCGACATAGATGTTTAACCCGTAGACGTTTTCTTCGGTGAATTTTGCTAAAAATTTGTAAATAAGTAGTTTATAAAAATTTCTAAAGTATATATAATTTTTGAAAAATTTCATAAGACACAACTTTTTTAAATCGATAATTTTTATAGCGAAAAATCTGTCCCTACAACCTGGATATTCTCTACAACAATATCTATCATCTCAGGAATTTTTAAGAAAATTCACCGAAGCAAACGGAAGACACGGCGCTTCAATTATGCAATATTTGAAAATATACCAAAATTCCAACATCGTTATTACTATGGCAACAGCAAATAATTGAACTTTTTAATAAATATTTTATATCTGCGATAGTTCTGCTATAGTAAGGTCTACTTAGTATTTATCTAACAAATGTTTTAAACTTATGAATAACATTAGATAACGAGCGTATGAAATAGCGCGCATTTATTGAAACTATAGGGAGCCACCTTAAAGGGGCAGTAAGATGGTCTTTTCTTCAATTTTGATTTTATCTAGAAGTACTTTCCGTATGAGAAAATATAGTGTTTTTATTAAATCAATACCTCATCATATTCCAGAGATATTCAAGTTTTTGTAACATGCAAGAAAGATGCCTTATTATGTCATCTACTCCACACAGATCAAACAAACGTTCCCAAATGAAGAACATATCAAGGAATAACTGTGTATTGGAACAACTTCAAAGTTTCAGCGCAATTTATCTATTATTACCGTAGATATAAGATATTCCTCCTTTACGGAATTAGTGGAGTAGATGACGTAACCAAAATATCTTTTGAACAAGATGAGAAATTGAACAATCGAAGAGGCTAATCTTCTTTATTTTAAAAACACTTCTAAATAAAATCAAAGAATAAGATTTGTAGTTTTTCGATTCCTTGCTTCGTCGTTGAGATATTTCAGTTTGTTTGATATATAATGAGTTACCGGAGAAGGTTATATATCGTTACTGTTATTAAACCAAATGTATTTGAAGGAAGCATGTGGGCGTGTTTCTCCCACAAAACATGTCGATTTTCAAGTGATTATATTTGATAATAGCAAAAATATACATGTATAGCGTTTTTCGATAACTCATTATGCACATGTGACGTCAAGAACGAAGCAAGGAAACGAAAAACTGCAAAAGATGTTACTCTATCATTTTAAGTGTTCTTTCAAATAAGACTGACTTAATTTTCATTTCATAGGCACTTTAAATATCACACGTAAAATTACCACTGCTTTCATTTTTCAGAAAAAATTACCATCAACGTTCGCTGAATTAACATAGAAATTTTTCATATTTTTCTGTTATTGATTATATATAAATAGTTTCTACACATTTTTATAACTTAATTTCTGCAAAACTTACATCATAGACGAAACTTTCTTCGATTCGTTGATAGTTGAGCTCATTATAGAAAATGTTCAGCAGTAACGCACTTTTGCTAAACAAAATGAACGCAACGTGACTGTGAATGTATGCTAACATTGCATTATTTGTATATCGTTTATGATTATAAAGGGCTATTGATAATTGTCCGTATTGCAATAATTGCGCCAGGAGATTATGTTTTTACATAATTAAGGTCTGTCTGTCTGTGTTGGTTGGTTGGTTGGTTCGTTCGTTCGTTCATTCCTTCGTTCATTGATTGATTGATTGGCTGGTTGGTTTATTCCTTCGTTGGTTGGTTGGTTCATTCGTTCCTTCGTTGGTTGGTTGGTTTGTTCCTTGGTTAGTTCGTTCATTCCTTGGTTGGTTGGTTGGTTCGTTCGTTCCTTGGTTGGTTGGTTGGTTCATTGGTTGGTTCATTGGTTGGTTCATTGGTTCGTTCATTGGTTCGTTCATTGGTTGGTTCATTGGTTCGTTCGTTCGTTCGTTGGTTCGTTCGTTCGTTCGTTCGTTCGTTCGTTCGTTCGTTCGTTCGTTCGTTCGTTCGTTCGTTCGTTCGTTCGTTCGTTCGTTCGTTCGTTCGTTCGTTCGTTCGTTCGTTCGTTCGTTCGTTCGTTCGTTCGTTCGTTCGTTCGTTCGTTCGTTCGTTCGTTCGTTCGTTCGTTCGTTCGTTCGTTCGTTCGTTCGTTCGTTCGTTCGTTCGTTCGTTCGTTCGTTCGTTCGTTCGTTCGTTCGTTCGTTCGTTCGTTCGTTCGTTCGTTCGTTCGTTCGTTCGTTCGTTCGTTCGTTCGTTCGTTCGTTCGTTCGTTCGTTCGTTCGTTCGTTCGTTCGTTCGTTCGTTCGTTCGTTCGTTCGTTCGTTCGTTCGTTCGTTCGTTCGTTCGTTCGTTCGTTCGTTCGTTCGTTCGTTCGTTCGTTCGTTCGTTCGTTCGTTCGTTCGTTCGTTCGTTCGTTCGTTCCTTGGTTAGTTGGTTGGTTGGTTGGTTGGTTGGTTGGTTCGTTCCTTGGTTCGTTCGTTCGTTCGTTCGTTCCTTGGTTAGTTGGTTGGTTGGTTGGTTGGTTCGTTCCTTGGTTAGTTGGTTGGTTGGTTGGTTGGTCCATTCCTTCGTTTGTTGGTTGGTTGATTGGTTGGCTCCTTGGTTGGTTGGTTGGTTGGTTGGTTGGTTGGTTGGTTGGTTGGTTGGTTGGTTGGTTGGTTGGTTGGTTGGTTGGTTGGTTGGTTGGTTGGTTCCTTGGTTCGTTCCTTCCTTGGTTCGTTCGTTCGTTCGTTCCTTGGTTAGTTGGTTGGTTGGTTCGTTCGTTCCTTGGTTAGTTGGTTGGTTGGTTGGTCCATTCCTTCGTTTGTTGGTTGGTTGATTGGTTGGTTCCTTGGTTGGTTGGTTGGTTGGTTGGTTGGTTGGTTCGTTCGTTCGTTCGTTCGTTCCTTGGTTGGTTGGTTGGTTGGTTGGTTGGTTGGTTGGTTGGTTGGTTGGTTGGTTGGTTGGTTGGTTGGTTGGTTGGTTGGTTGGTTGGTTGGTTCGTTTATTCGTTCGTTCGTCCATTCCTTCGTTTGTTGGTTCGTTCCTTGGTTGGTTCGTTCGTTCCTTGGTTAGTTGGTTGGTTGGTTGGTTCGTTCCTTGGTTAGTTGGTTGGTTGGTCCATTCCTTCGTTTGTTGGTTGGTTGGTTGGTTGGTTGATTGGTTGGTTGGTTGGTTGGTAGGTTGGTTGGTTGGTTGGTTGGTTGGTTGGTTGGTTGGTTGGTTGGTTCATTCGTTCGTTCGTTCGTTCGTCCGTTCCTTGGTTGGTTGGTTGGTTGGTTGGTTGGTTGGTTGGTTCGTTGGTTTGTTGGTTCCTTGGTTGGTTGGTTGGTTGGTTGGTTGGTTGGTTGGTTGGTTGGTTGGTTGGTTGGTTGGTTGGTTGGTTGGTTGGTTGGTTGGTTGGTTGGTTCGTTCATTTCTTCGTTCATTTCTTCGTTCGTTCGTTCGTTCGTTCGTTCGTTCGTTCGTTCGTTCGTTCGTTCGTTCGTTCGTTCGTTCGTTCGTTCGTTCGTTCGTTCGTTCGTTCGTTCGTTCGTTCGTTCGTTCGTTCGTTCGTTCGTTCGTTCGTTCGTTCGTTCGTTCGTTCGTTCGTTCGTTCGTTCGTTCGTTCGTTCGTTCGTTCGTTCGTTCGTTCGTCCGTCCGTCCGTCCGTCCGTCCGTCCGTCCGTCCGTTGGTTGGTTGGTTGGTTGGTTGGTTGGTTGGTTGGTTCGTTCGTTCACCGACATTCCTTCGTTGGCTGGTTTAACATAATTATATACTAGTTATATTTACCTAGAAAAGTTTCTACTTCTTTTTTTCTCAAAGCTCTAGAATTTTCAATAAAGAGAGAAATAAATGTAAACTTTAAAAAAACTAACTCACTGTATATGCATGAAAACAAAAATGGTAGATTTAGTCAGACAAACTTAAATGAAAAAAAACTTTAAAAATCCAGATCTATCAAAAATAATGTTGATGTATGAAAAATAATGTTGATTAATCAAAAATGACTTTAGATTGCACTGTATAGTTGTCGGTGTTTCAAAAAGAAGACCTCACCTCATACTTAAACGATGGCCATTGTGACATACTGATAGTCTTCTGAATAATATTTTCACTGAAAAGTAATAAATACAACTTGAATCTCGTAAGCCAATGTTAGACAACTATTTGACATTTGTGTTATATACCTGTCGGAAACAATATTTAATTTAAACACATTGCAGTTGTAATTGCATTGGCAACTCTAGAATGTAATCAATCAACAGTCGGTAGCACAATAGCTTGGTTTGGCAGGTGATTGCCGACATCCTTAGCTGTCATGCATGTTCTGGACAACATAAAACAATGGCCGATTGTTGACAGTTGCTGATGCTCGCGCATCAAACAAAGATTATAAATTAGGGAAAGTATTGAGAAGACGAGAGAGAGAGGTTAGCCAGAGAACAGAATAGAAGTTGGAAGTTGTTAATAAAGAGTTAAGCTAATCTTCTCGTATCGTTATTGTTTATTACACGAGCTAATCTTCCCTCAGCGACCAAGATTCCGCTAGGTCTAAGCCTAGTAAAGGTTGCTGTAACACCAAGTCAATTTGCCCTCAATAAAAAGGGGCACACATTAACACTCCCTTCCCCAGTTTAGACCAGATAACCTTCAAAGGTCAAGTTTGAGGTTCCTTAGTCAATTTTCTTTAGGAGGCCCACGTTAACAGCCCCTTCCCCAGTTTAGACAAGTAGAATTCAAAGCTGAAATTGAATTTCAAGCTGAAAGCTTCAAACTTCAAACCTGAAGTTGGAAGTTCAACTTATATCAAAATTATTGTGAAAACCTTAGAAATTCACGCCAGCAAAATCAACATACGACAGCGCAGTCTGGATACGAAAAAGACGGACCGTGGTTTGGATACACACATTACGCACCGTGCGTTGACCAATCAGAACTCAGGATATTACAAAGCCATACAATACTAAAGACTTATCACCCGAGTGTGAACGGGAAGGCATTTGGCTAATCAGGTTTTCGTATAGCCTGAACGACAAAAGAAATACGGTCTGCCAGGAAAAGCACGAAGACAAGTATCCGCCTATGCTACCTTCGAATCCACTCGAAATTCAAGGGCGCGTAACAGCTGGTAACTCGAGAGAATTGACCGTACCGAAAAAGATGGCGACTTGTACATTTAACCACAATCCTTTGCGCATGGTAAATATTGTTTCTTGTACAATTGTGGGAAGATAGGTCTTTAAAAAGATCAACTTTGGTGGGAATGAAGTTCTTACTTACTTAATCCATGTTAAGGTGGCTCCCTATAGTTTCAATAAATACGCGCTATTTCACACGCTCGTTATCTAATGTTATTCATAAGTTTAAAACATTTGTTAGATAAATACTAAGTAGACCTTACAAAAGCAGAACTATTGCAGATATAAAATATTTATTAAAAAGTTCAATTATTTGCTGTTGCTATAGTAATAATGACGTTGTGATTTTGGTATATTTTCAAATATTGCATAATTGAAGCGGCATCACTTCCGTTTGCTTCAGTGAATTTTCTTTAAAATTACTGAGAAGATAGATACTGTTGTAGAGAATACCCATGCAAAGAATGAAGGTAGGTTGTAGGGACAGATTTTTCACTATAAAAATTATCGATTTAAAAAAAGTTCTGTCTTATGAAATTTTTTTAAAATTATATATACTTTAGAACTTTTTATAAACTACATATTTACAAAATTTTACCAAAATTCACGGAAGAAAACGTACGTCTACAAGTCTAACATCCATGTCGACGCGGTCATAGAATTTCGAAACGACAAGATCGCTGCTTACGCATGCGTAGCGATACTATTTCTAGTGACCAGTCCCCTCAGCCTAGACCTAGGCCTTCTATTTCCTATTTGGGAGTTATAAATTTGAAGCCGGGATGGCCGAGGGGACTGGGGAGAGACAACGGGAAATAGAAGGCCTAGTAGATTTCCCAATTCAAAACTGCCCCAAAACTGCCCCACTCTAGATTCTCAAAGTTGGTGGCGCCAAATCTCAAGTTATTGATATTTTTGTCGAGTTAATGGACGTTCAAGGTATTGTTGAAGCATTTACGATATAAATTGAGTATTTCTGGCTTTCTGTGAAAGTTATTTGATTTCCCAAACGAATCGAATGCATTTTAATGCCAAATGAAGGTGAATTCGTCCCAGACCACTGTATTTATTCATTTTTCTCACAGTTGCAAGTCTTATAACCATTGGCATCGAGCAACCACTTCAATATCAAATCTATATTTCAACCATAATATTAAGTTAAAATGATGTTTAGCAATTGTCCTCTGATCGATTCCTATCAACTTCACGCTCTGGATTCGACTATTTATAGACACATGAAAATATGACATCTTTCAAGCGTAAAATACTCCTAGCAAATATATTACTATTTCAGAGTCATCTTCAGAGAAACAGCAACAGAAAATCATGAAGCATTGGCCATGCATGTGGCGAACGTTTACACTACAATCACGAATTCACCTTCATTTGACATTAAAATGCATTCGATTCGTTCGGGAAATCAAATAACTTTCACAGAATGCCAGAAATACTCAATTTATATCGTAAATGCTTCAACAATACCTTGAACTTCCATTAACTCGACAAAAATATCAATAACTTGAGATTTGGCGCCACCAACTTTGAGAATCTAGAGTGGGGCAGTTTTGTATTGGGAAATCTACTCAATCTCGTTCCCAGAGCCAAATCCCTCGCACGCGAGGGGAAAAAAGGCTCTGGGACAATCGATTTGAAACTTGACCCTGATTGGCTAAACGTTCGACGCCTACTGCGCTGCGCAGATAATTTCACACC
This sequence comes from Corallium rubrum, assembly GCA_964035015.1. Classification (NCBI taxonomy): domain Eukaryota; kingdom Metazoa; phylum Cnidaria; class Anthozoa; order Scleralcyonacea; family Coralliidae; genus Corallium; species Corallium rubrum. The sequence goes on along the minus strand of OZ036000.1, from coordinate 10,861,101 downwards.
CATGCTCCCAGCGCGGTCTTCATGTCTTGCTGTTGTTTTCGTGAGAAGGAGTGAAGAAGAATACATGTTTATTTGGGACTAAAATCAGACAAAATGTGCGACAAGAGACAAGAAATACTTTTTTGCCTTTGTAATATGTTTGGAATTCCGAATTCGAGTTTCCATCCGAGAAAAAGAACCTTTGGGTGACAGATATGGCACCGATTTCATCATTGTCGATAGTCCAGTTCCACATTGTCGATTGCTCGTGGAGAAATATACAGGTTTCACATTCCCGAAATTGCCGTGCTTGTATGTACAAAAATAAATATCATTGGGAGTGAAACTTTATTAATAAAGTTTCCGTTGGAATATTGTCATGACTATTTGAATAATAACTTTAATAGATCAATTCATAATTATTTGAGTTTACCGGTTTATAAAAGGTACATGTACGACTTATATGATTTTCTATGTCATGTATCCTCTGATTTTAACAAAAATATATTATTTTATCAATATGACACTGTCGTTTATAGCTTTTATATATGTAAGATTACTATTCCTTAATTGGCAGTATTGCCTGGCAGAAGGCATTGCTTTCTTAAAATTATGTGATAATCTATATAGTGGTCTAAAGTTAATTAGAAAAGTGCATTATTTTACATGGTTATATCCAAATGGGTTAAGCATTAGTTGCCAAATTACACCGTCCTGTTTTAGACAGGGACTGCAGAAGATGTTTTTGACTGTAGGGGGTATGTGGGCATGCTTGAATTTTTAGACTTCCTGCAAACCATTTTCAGGCTCATTTGCAATATCAGTAGGAACACACTAATGACACTAATAAAGCTCCTAGACAAACCTTTTATGTCCTAACTTAAGACAATAGTAAGTGAACAAACATATACTTGCATCAGTTCAAAGTTTTGTCAGACTGTTTGAGCCTTTTTAATACGCCATTTTCAAAATCACATATGGTTCATACATATGTATTATAAGGACAAAATGTGTAATATGGCATCAATCTCAATGAGAAAGTGATGTAGGATCAGTTTATCATGCTTTGCCCATACAGCTGTTGTTTACTCAAATTGTAAAGCATTTCCCCCCCAATATCGATGGCATTATAAAATGTTGTCCTTCCAGAATAATATATGTATGAACCCTTACCATGTGATTTTGAAAATGGCCTATTGGACATGTCTAATAGGTATACAGCTGCATATCATGCATATACCTGCATGGTAGTTTCTTAGCTTTCATTTCAATCCCATTGTTATAATGTATTAGGTTAAGTTAGTTAAAAATTTTGTGGGGGTGAAAACGGTTTGTCACCCCCACATGTAGCCTGCGTGCAGACGCTTGTATTCAATTACACAAGCTCCGGAAATACAAGCGTCTGCATGTCATTTAATAATGATACTGAGAGATGGTATAATTGTAACTTAGGCATAAGGCATTCATTCATGAAGTGAACAGTCAGTAATGGTTACAAATCGAATTATAGTAAGGTTTAATGCTTCTGAAAATATCACATTAGAAACTACTACTTAATATTTTCAGCAGTACTCAAACCTTACTATATTTCGATTTGTATTTCAACACTGCTAGCTACGCAGCACCACTACTTTACTTCAGTGATGCTTACAGGTCAGGTTTTTTATTGTTATTGTTTTTTATGGCACCTGGTGGCATAACAGACATGAAACAGAGAGTTAGAGGCCCCCAACTCCTAAGGGCCCTCCATCCAATCTATGATCTCATAATTGTGACAATTGAAATTAATTAGTGGAAATGTATCCCATGAAAATGTTTTTTCAGGTGTGTTATTGTGTAAAATTACCAATGCCTGTAATTATAATAAACACTAAATGACTTAAAAAAGCTAGTGGTGTGTTGGCATTAGTACTGTTACTGTTTGACTCATTAATATTTCATGATCCAAGTTCTCATCAGCAGTCTTTACCACGAATTTGTGTTAGAACCACATGACATTCAGATTGGTATTTGTTCTGTGTAGCAAAATTGAAAAAAAATTTTTTTTCAATTTTAAATACAGTAAAAGTCCACTCAGTTGGTAAAATTTTGATTTTCAGGCTCTAACCTAATTCATCTTCAAAGTCTTGAAATAGGTAGAAAATAATATTAAATAATACATGTACAGTGTACATGAAAAAATACTATCACTGTATTTAACCAGGGTAACTAGAATTACAAGTGTAATTTTCATCTAGGCCCTAAATCTAATAACATCTCAAATCTAATAATAACATCTCAAGTCTAAAGTCTAATAAGCAAATCTCGGTGACTAGGGTCCCCTAAGGCAAATTTCCTAAGGGTTCCTAGTAGCAGTGGTGGCCCTACAGGTGTGCAAATGGTGCGCTGCACAGGAAATGCCATTTCAGAGACCTTAAATTCAAATATTTTTCAGTGGAGATTCCCCCTGCACCCCCTACATATGTTGTCACTTTGTGGGAGGGGGCCCAATTTTTTTTCTCACACCAGGGCCCACACCCACATAGTGCCACCACTGCCCAGTAGTTCTGTGTTGGGTCACTGATAGTAATGTGGCAATGATTTATTGTTGAGTCAAATAACCTAGTATTATGTGTATCCGATTGATTTCTAAATCAAAGCAACTCTACTGTTAAAATGTTCAGTCAGTTTTAGAAACAGATACACTTTGGTCAAACATACTTTCATATCTTTAAGATTTGTCTTTATGTCTTACAAACATTGTGAACTACAGTGAATATATAAGTGTGAACTCTGTCAGCAGAAATCCTAAGGACTCACTCTGTCCATGGTAGATAAATGTAGCTATCCATCTTAGAGAAATTTTATTTTGTTTACATGTTATCCTAGAAGTTCTTTCTCTCAAAATTCTAAATTTCTTGTTATTGCTAGAAACAACTCAGTCTTGCTGACACTGTGCACATCGAGCTATTATAGTTTTAATAATAATATACTGTTGGATGGTGTCATGCACATGTCAAATGTCATCATCCATCTGATCCAAGTACAGTACTGTATATACCATAACATCCATTGTACCATACACTGTCTTTGGTGCATTTATTTTCTTCTGTCTAAGTTCATCAGCAAGTCAGGTTAGGATCTGGTGTGGCTTGTTTTCTCCTGTGTTTGGGTGACTTGATACAGCAAAATATATATTTCACTGCTCTGGGTTTAAGTAATTTTTGCATTGATAATTAGTAAGCCTTAAAGACTCACACTCTCCTTTTCTCTGGTTTGGTTTGGGTTGCTGTTGCAGTTAAAGCCAATTTAGATGAATCAGGAAATATTGTAGTAAGCAAGCCCAGTTTCCCATAAGCATGGTGAAAATCTTTCCTAAAAGACCAAATATAAATACACATCAAATCAAATCAAATCAAATCAAATCAAATGAGTTAAAATATAAACAAATATATACTAAAATTAGAACCATACATATATTTTGGCTTGGTTTTAATTTATATTATTTTAGAAAACCAATAAATTTTAATTGTGTGTCAGTAAGCAGATAAGTATAGGTTATTTTGAGGCCACAATATCCCTGAGGGGTCTCAAAATAACATACTTAATTTTCACATGACAAGGTTGACAGGAGTCGCAACAGAAATAAAATATTGAGGGGAATATTAGAGGGGAATATTAATCTATTGTTTTGCCGGGGCTATTGAATATATTCCCCAAAAAGAACAAAGGAAACCGAGGCATGTGAAAATTAATATAACTTATTGGCAAATATGGCAAAATATTTAAGTCGAAAAGTCAATATTGGGCGAGACCAAAGCTTGAGTCTAATATTAAAATTTGAGATTTAAATATTTTCCATATCAGGTGAAGATGAATCCTAGGCATTTTATTATATCAAACAAATAATCAAGCAATTAAGGTAAATATACCTTGTGCACCTGTCTAAAGGTTGCTGCCCTATTGTAGTTGTCCTACAGTACATCATAAAACATTGGGTTGGCATGTGACACCGTATAATAAACTATTTTATCATCATGCATGGTAAACAGTTGGTAATCATTTGCTTGTTTTTGGTATCTCACACTGGAATTACTATATGCACACTGGTGCTGGATCTGGTTAGCATAATTAAAACTGCAGCAAAAGTTAATACATTTCTAAAATTTGAACTGACCAATCATCTTTGACAGTTCTTAGACTTGCAGCAAATTAAACTAAAAAGGTACAGGGTCTGTCAATTTTTCCATTTTTGCATCATTACGAACTGAATCAGAATTTCCAGTTTATATAGCATACCATAACTTAATACAGTACTACCACGGTAATTCAAAATCAAGCATTTATGAGAAAAGCATACCTTCATATATTTGTTGACAAATACTTCTGGATGGGCAAAAATTAGTTGAGACTTCAACAGCAGATCATACGAAGTGGTATCACCAGAAAGTCGTAAGCGAAAGGCAATAGTTGAAAAATTAAGGATTTAGCAGTTCACGAATTATATTAATTGTTCACGAATAGCGTCCCTCTGCAGACTCTGCTGGGACTTCATTTAAGCCACTTTTCCCAATTTTTTCCAAAGGAAAATCAACAGCAGCATCCAGCACGCAGTTATCGTCTCCTCCACCGTCTGTCATAATGAATTACCAAGTCATATTTTCGCCAATATTCTGAAAACCTCTTCAAAAGTGCTGAACCGTGAGCTGCAATCAATTTTCGACCGCGTAACAGGTTCTAGAAGAGGCTAGGTACGAAATAACTACTGCGCAGGTCACGGGACACCCAAAAATTGGGTGTCTCAAATCGATTTGCCCAGAGCCATTAGGGACCTTAAGATACCCCGGTTCCGGTTTACGGGTACGAGTACCGCCATTTTGTTTGCTAATTTTTGCTGATGTCAGCAGGTTTACTCGTAATTTCTACCCGTTTTCCCGCGCTAACTCATGGTCTACCCGTAAGAAGACAAACGGGTATTATTCAGGAGTCAAGAAGAAATGGAGAAACGTGTAAGTGTTTTTACCACTTTTAAAACGTATTTTATGTATAAAGGGGCAGTCTGCTTCGCAGGCTAACTTATTCTGAAACTACTGAATTATGTTTTGACGACACGTAGAATTCTTCTTTAGCTCTAAAATGGCAAAATATTGTCCAAGTCCTTGGTTCGTTTTCTGAGACAGTTTGAAGTCGTTGCTTTACTTACTTTTTCTTTGAACAGGCCTAGAAAACTGTAGTTTTTAATAACGTAAGATTTTTATGAGGTCTGGAATCGTTTTAATTTAGTATAATTTAAATTTAGTGCTAAGAAGAACTCTGAAATTCAGAGTACTTCTGCTCTTTTTGTCGTCATGATTAAAAACAAATGAATGTAAGCTTTTCCTCATTGAAAAACTGCCTTCAACAGAGCAGTAAATTCAATTTGCTGCCCTATTGAAGACAATTTTTAATGAGGAAAAAACGTTATTTTGTATTCATTTGTTTTATGACAAAAGAATCTTTCAGAAAACACGTTTTGATTCACGTTTTGTAGCCAATGTTCAGATGGCATGTTTGCCATGACATTGATCTGCTAAGAGAAGTCGTTGCAGCTCGTCCTAAATCTCCAAATGAGTGGAACTTGGTAGCAGCAAATCTACAGCATGCTTGGGGCGATGTACTCACAAGCCCTATCAAGGGACGTTCCTGCAAGGAGCATTTCGAAGTTCTACTGGCTCACCATAAAGCTGGTAATGCATCTGCATTAAAGAAGTAAGCTTTTTATTGTTATAATTTTTATATTGTTATTGGGATAATTATTATTGGTATAACTATTATTCATATAATTATTTTTATAATTATTGTAATTTTTGTTGTTCTTTTTCTTCTTCCTTTCCTCCTTATTGTTGTCATTGGTCAGATGCATTTAGTCTGCATCTCCCCCATTCCCCTGGATTATCTATGATTTTTGCTCACTATAACAATTACTTTGACTATATCATAGGTCAGGTACTGAGGAACAGTATGGTGAGATACACCAACTCCTAGATGACGTGTTGGCATTTATAACAGACATGAAGCAACAACGAATCAGCTGTAAAAAGCAATTAAAAGAAGAACTTGACAACAAAAAAGCTGAGCTATTTAGAGATGCAGCAATGGCTTCCATGAGAGAAAGTAAGATAACTACAATTATGATTTTTATATTTAAGTCTGCAAGGTGTTAGCCATAGTGAAAAATTTTGTGTCAAATGCACTTTTTCCAATTAATGAGGCATTGAGGGGACCATGACTAGGTATGTAAAACCACGTAAAAATAAACATGGATAAAAATGGAACTAACCCTGACCCAGACCGTATTCCTCCTGGGCCACCCACCACCACTATCACTCTTTGCTCTCCCCTGCCATCCACCCTCCCCTCTGAGCATAGGAATTATATGTCCTCTCAATCACCTTCAAGCCCAAATTTTTCAATTTGAGTAGCAAAAAATATTTATGTTGTAAAATAAATGGTACAAATCCCATGACAAACTATTTTTTAATGTTAGTTAAATCTCCACACCTCAGTATATGTAGAGTTTTTACACCTTGGGAAGGAAGGAAGGAAGGAAGGAAGGAAGGAAGGAAGGAAGGAAGGAAGGAAGGAAGGAAGGAAGGAAGGAAGGAAGGAAGGAAGGAAGGGAGGGAGGGAGGGAGGGAAAGGAAAGGAAAGGAAAGGAAAGGAAGGGAAAGGAAGGGAAGGGAAAGGAAGGGAAAGGAAAAGAAAGGAAAGAAAAGGAAAGAAAAGGAAAGGAAAGGAAAGAAAAGGAAAGAAAAGGAAAAAGAAAAGTCTGGTTGATTAATTGTGTGCTAATGACATTAATACAAATCAAGAGATTTACATGCTTAGTGTTAAAACTAGTTTTTCTTATGCAGGAAGTTCAAGCAGTGCAACAGCCAGTTCAAGCAGTGCAACAGCCAGTTCAAACAGTGCAACAGCCAGTGACTCAGATGAATTAGAAGAAACCTCTACTTCTGACTCTGCTGGTCCAAGTAAGAAAGGCAAGTCATCTACTGTATTTTACGCTTGTTGATGTGTGATTGCTGTACATAGTTCAATTTTGCACATTTTCCCTGGGGTAAAGTAAATGTATATTATGTTTTGCAATCTTAACAGCAGCTAAAAGAAAGAAGCGTGCCAAGAGGCCTGATGTGATGATGTATCTCACAGAAAAAAATGAATCAAATATTGTGTTCCGGCAGAGGGACCTGGAGTATAAAAACAAGGCCCTGGAAGTTGAAACAAAGTTAAAGCAAGATGCACTTGCCTTAGAGCAAAAGAAGTTGGAGCTCCAAGAAAAGCAGATTAACATGCAATTTGAAATGCTTAAATCGTTTATAAGTGGTTCCTCAAAACAAAATAATTAAAAATACATGTATATTTGGAAATTGCTCAAATCGTTCATAATTGGTTACCCAAAGGAAAATTAATAATACATATTTGAAAATTTTAAATCATTTATGTAATTTAAAATGCTTGAATCATTTTGTAAGTTGTTCCTAGCTTTAATAAAACAAAATAAATAAAAATATATTTCATTGCATTGCTAGTTGTACAGTGAAACAAATATTCAATCACAGTTTAATGAGCTCTAGTTACTAAGATATGTCTGAAGATCAGGTGGAGGGAGGTTAAAGAAACTTGATGTTGTGCTGCCATAAAGGCAGGTATGGCAGTTGGCTAGGATAATGCCTACCACGTAATACTTCCCAACAGGCTGTAGAAGCACTTTCAGATTCTTCTTAAAGTCGAGGAATGCAAAGTACTGGACCACTTTTCCAAATGCCCATTCTACAGATACTCGCACTTTACTCATTTCCCGGTTGAACAATTCCTGGTCTGGCGTAATTACTGCACCTCTGTATGGTGCAAGTATATGTTGTCGTAGGGGATAAGCTGGATCTCCATAAAGGGCAAATATCTGGGGTGGTCTAAACTTTGCTTGTAGCCTAAGTAACAAATTACTTTCATAAAGCATGAAAGCATCATGTCTTCTTCCTGCAATTGGACCATACAGGTTTGCAATGAGTCCATTGGGACATACAACACTCTAATGGAAAAACAACATAAAAATTATCATTTAAGAAAAAACTTTTATTTCTGATAATAGTGATAATAACACACCTGAAATTTTAATCCATGTACGCGTTTGTGACCAGAGAATAAAATTCTCTGATTGCGAATTGGTCTGCAGCATGGTCGCAGGGTTCCATCAATGAACCCCCAGCAAGTCTGTAGTGGAGCCCCAGCAGCATGAACAGCATCAGCAAATAACTTTGCATCAATCCAGTTTTGGTCAAGATCTTCAAGTAGGTGGTGGAAGCGATTGTATATATCATTGAGTACCTACAGAAAAACTTACATCAATACAAATAAAAACCTGGTGTTACTTGTTAGAAATTACCTCGAGCTTTTGGTCTAACTGGCCATCATTGTGGACAGTTACGTGTAATCTGAAAGCTCAGTGTCATTTCTATCCTTATTAACGTTGGAAGTAACAAACCTTTTATAATAATATACCTCTACCCAGCCACACAAAGATTCTTTAAAAACTGGTGGTTTGGTAAAATGCATTGACTCACCTCGTGAACAATCATGCTCAGTTCAGGCTCTGGTCTCCCAAACAGTGGACAAAGATCTGACAACCTAATAACAAATTGCTTGAAACATTAGATCAAAATTTTCTGTATTTAAGCAATACACTAACTCTACTATACTGGATTTCAAACACTCTGCCTTTGCAGCACACTACATTAATAACAACAAAGATACTTTCAGAATTTTCTTTAATTTTATTTCTTCAAATTGAAAAAATCTAACTGGTTATATTTATATGTAAATAGATTATTAATTAAATTAAAACTATGGATCTTGGTCTTAATTAAAAAACCTGTATAGGTTTCTAGTAGACCCCTAGTCCAACAGTAATATAAAACACAATTATGTAAATAATATGAATAATTCTATTTGAGCGAATTAAAGAAATATCAAAAAATATATTTCTGTCACCGGTTTGGATAAGTCAGTCTTCTTAGCAGCAAGAGGAACGCCTCCATACCGCCTGCCACGGTTCCATTTGGGCATCTGTATGACGCAGGTATAGACAGCAGATCAAACAAAAGACGAATATCCCCCTTGTTAAACCTATCAACGAAACAATTTTATTTAATGAACTTTTCAGTTTTTTCAAGTTTCACAAGGAGACAAGTTTCAAGTTTGATGAGCACTCAAACGTTATACCTAAATAAATCAATGCTCCTTTGCTCATCAATTTTGTTCAAGTCTATTTTAAACCCTTTGCTGAATCGAAAAGGCTCCTTGCTCAAGGCATCCACAAGTAAAATTTCTGTGTCTTCATCGTCTTCATCATCTTCACCATCTGAATTTTCAGCAAGGAGGCAAAGTAATAAATCATCGACATTTCTCCTACAGAAAGCAGAAACGAGGCCTTGAATCATAAAAGGGTCGACGTTGTTTAGCGTCACCTAAAGGTTCAAAGAACGACGAAGAAAACGAGAACACATAGCTACTAACCTGGCTTGTGCAGCCGCCATTTTTGTTTGTTTTGTTACCATTCTCTGCGCGTTTTTTTACGCCGGAATCTCCGGGAAGCTTAAGTTACAAGTCGTACCCGTATTTACGGGTACGGTACGTCTACATTACCCCGTACCCGTAAACCGGAACCGGGGTATCTTAAAGTCTCTATTCAACTTGCCCGCGCGGCCGGGCATATTTGGCTCTGGGGACGAGATTGGAAATCTACTAGGCTTTTCCGGAGCATGAACTCTGCCTACGTCATGAAGCGAATTTAGTTCCCAGTCCCATAGGTCACAGCTCAGCCAACGGAAAAGCCTATGTCTAGGCTGCAGTCCCCTATTGAAATTACCGTAGGGAGCCACCTTAACATGATAAACGAGGTTTAGTTGTTATTTGAGCTGATTTGAGGTCGCAAAGCTTTGTGGTTAAATGTACCACCGCCATCTCTTTCGGTACCGTCAATTGATGCATTTCTACAATACTGTTCTTACCTACATGGCTGTCTGCATTGCTTCATGCAAGGTAAAATATCATTGTTGAACTTTACATAGACTACCCATAGGCATTGACCTGTTTAAGATAAATAATGAATATCTTTATCAGGCAAACGTAATGGTAAAGACCTGCCAAATACGAACACGTTTTCTGATTGGCTATAAGTAACCAATCACAGTGTTATTTACCAATTCGTCCCCAGGCTTGTTACTGATTAGGGTTAGAGTTTGGGTTTTACTTAGGGAATCTAAAACAGTCAAAGCCTTTTTAGTATTGGTAGGTGGGTAGCGACCCAATGATCTTTACTTACGAAGAGTATCGTTAAAAGCATCACAAGCTGGACTTCCAGAGGGATAAGTATATTCCGAGCAACCGCATTCTTCAAATTGAGTTGCCCCAAGACAAGAGTTTTGACAAGTCTAAAAGTAATTTAAAACATGTTTAGTACTAGATGGCACTCCATAGTGCATACATCTGCCATTATCCCCGGTGAGGGTGCTAATCTCGACACGCGTGGAGTCCATTTTACACGCGTGTAGAAAAAGCGAGGGAGACAAAATCTGTGAAATAGTTTATTTGTATATATATATGTTTGGTACGGTGTCACGCGGTAAGAATAGTTGGACACTGGTGACTAGCGACGAAGAAAACTAATAAATCTGTCAGTATTTCGGCTTTATGGAGCCTGTTCTACTTAAATAATAAAAGAGAACAACGAAGAAAAGGATACAAACAGCCGGTTTAATATATCTTGAAGTGAAACCAGAGAACCTGAAGAAACCAGACGCTGTATGGTAAGCAAAACTCGATCTGAATTGCATTGGTTGTGGTCACTCATTGGTCAAATAATTTTAAAGTTATAAACGGTAGGATTGTTGTTGTCTTATAACCTAAACAATATACAGCTTCACGTTTTCGTGCTTTCCCTTTGCTCGTCCAAACCACAAGTCAGCTTAACTAAAGCTAACTTACAACACTTCCTTTATAAGCTTATGTTTATGTTATTCATTGACTTTGCATGGGCTTTGGCGATTTTTTTTGCTGTATTTCCAAATTTTCGACTGAAACGTGGGCTGTTTAATACTTCTTTCTGGGATCCGATTCTACTGAATTGTTTTTATCTCAGACTCTATTATAAATGTAATTTTGAGCTGTTAACTGTTAATTCTGCCTTTACAAAACATGTATACAAAGCCACATAGGGAAGCCATAAGCCATTAAGTGCTTGCTAAAAATAATCCCTTTTGAATCCTCCTATAAAAACAATATATTTTTTACAACCAGAGCTAAATTTTGCTTTGATATGTTCAACTTTCATTAAATCAGTTAGTCATCCTATCCATAAATTCTATAATTATCTCGAGGATTATCATTTGCTTTAAATCTGTTTGTTTTTATATTGGTTGTATATCAGGAGTGCTTATTTTAAATCAGGGTGGGTGGGTGGGGGGTGTTTCAAAAAACCATTTAATAAAAGTGGGTGAGGGGTTGTTGCATTCATGTATTTCTAGTTATGGAGTGTTTATAAATAAATACGCGCAGAAGCTCACAATCAGATTTTTTAATGAAATTCTCATCTAATTTTCAACGAAAAATTTAGTACCAACCCTTCCATAAATTTACATAAAAATCGGTTCAACACTTTTTGAGATAACCTAGTGACAGATCAACCAACCAACCAACCAACCAACCAACCAACCAACCAACCCAACCAACCAACCAACCAACCAACCAACCAACCAACCCAACCAACCAACCAACCAACCAACCAACCCAACCAACCAACCAACCAACCAACCAACCAACCAACCAGACAGACAGACAGACAGACAGACAGACAGACAGACAGACAGACAGACAGACAGACAGACAGACAGACAGACAGACAGACAGACAGACAGACAGACAGACAGACAGACAGACAAGCAAGCAAACACAGGTGAAAACATAACCTCTTGGGGGAGGTAATAACATGTTTGATTGCACTCGTTCGTTGAACAAAGAAAAATATTTTAAAAAAAATTTAACAAAAATAGTGCAAACCTGCTGAGTATATTTTGTAATATTGTAGTGTATACGGTAAATATTTTTTTCGTCCAATGAATTTATGTCCCAGCACGTATTATTGCTAAAACGATCGACTCTTGAGATTATCGTCTAAAAAATCAATTATTCGAACATTAGGTCACTGACGATTTTACACGTCAAGGGAAGAACACTGGTATATAATATCTAATTGTATACTTTTTTGAAGCTGCCGTAATTGGCTTACACACGCGTAAAAATCTCACAGCTTATTAGCGCGGGATGCGTTCTCAACAAGCTTGCAGTAAGCCTGTTAACAACTAGTTGTGATTTTATTAAGCCGATAGAAGCTTGCTGTTGTCAATCTTGTAACAACATGTTAAAAGCAGAGTGGTAACAAGTTGTGGGCCTTCTCATAAGTCCAATGGAGTCATCAGCTTTCTTACACGTTGTCAACAACCCGTTATACCGGTATACAGACCTGTTAATTACAGACTGGTAACAACCAGTCCCGGTGACGGCTTGTTGAAACAGCCGTGTAACAACTTGCTTGTATGAAGTATGGAACACCCAGCCTATGTTTGTAGTGTACTGTAAGTTCTATGTCTGTATTTATATTTGTACAGCAAAGTTAATAAGAAAAGGTAATAAACCTAAACTAAGAAGGCATCTAGCAAGAGATAATTACTTTTTGAATCCCAACAGAAGTGGACATTCCAGGGCTAACGCTGAATCCTTCAAGGAAAGGAAATGGCATTACTCCTTGATCGTGCAGGATAACTCGTACCCCTGCTTCAGAGCTGATGCTGGAGATGTATTCCTCTTGTTCAATATTGAGTCGCAATGAAAGACCTGAAAGATAATGAGCAATGTAATAAATTGGTAGATGCGAAGATAAACCATTGAAGTCAACTAACAATGTTTGTAAAATTGTATCAATATTTTGTATGTTAAAGGTCAACTAAACCTTTTAAAGTTATATTATAGATCTAGTGCATGTGGTACGTTTGCGAGATTGGTGTAATGCAAGATTTCTGGGGCTCAGAAATCTTTTTTGAGTAATTGAGCTTGACGAACGTCCACCACGTCTGTTACACTATACACCAAGTTCACAAACGTGCCGCACGCACTACATTATTTTCTTCTGAAAGGGTTATCATCTAAATTAGCAAAAGTAAAGAAAAATATAAATTTCGAGGTAAAGCAAAAATTTTTATTAGCAAAGTCCTCTTGAAGCATGACCGCGTTTCTAGGAGAATGGGTACTCCATTGTCTTTGACGCCATACCGGTAAAACCCACCAATCACCTTGTTGTTTGTTACCAGTATGACATCACAAGGTACTCGTACCAGTCTTTATTTCGACGCGCTCGTCGTTCACAAGAGTTCAGCAAAAGGAGCAAAAACACAAACTTAGACAGTTCATAAAAGTGGAACCGAGTGACTGGTTTCAATTATTTCTTCGGGTTTAGATTGAACATTTCCGATTTTAACGGAACGATAGCTTTGGTTAAAGTCAAGAACAACATTATCTCTCTGACGAAGGACCTTCGCTCGAAACGTTAGACTCCTACGTTCTCTGTCTCGGCAGTATACCTAACCTTGCTATATTTCGAACATTACGTATATGTTTGTTCATGAGATTTACATGTATCGTGGATAATCGTGGGGAGTATCATGACAAACAATGCTAGCCAGTTGCTTTTATAATAAAGGTTCGCAGGAGTGATTCGCCAGAGCGTTAAATATATCTAATTTATTATTCATGTATACGTATTAGCCACTTCGGAAACTGCATTGACTGGGTACGAATTAGCATCTCCCGAGGAATTGTGGGACTGTTTTGAGGGACGCTTTGTTTTCAACTCGCTTCTTATTTTGCCATGTGGCCTCGTTAAGTTTGTTATATTTTCAATTTGCTCGCGGATTTAATTTGTATTCGTAATAGTTAAAGTCCAATATGAATTTGCCGTTCTGCATTCGTAGTATTTTATAACCTAATTGTTTTAATTGGTATACGAATTTTCTCGTTTAATTCGTTTATCTTAGGTATATATAACTCGCTACATGTTTCTCCGTCCGTATGTCCTGTCGAGTGACTATACGAAATTCGCTACGTATTTATATTTTACTATTTTGACTCGCTACAAATTTCACCGTTTGTACTAGTCATCTTTTCAACTCACTAATCACTAATTCCTCCATTTGCCATGTGGACTGAAAATATTACAAATTTAAACAGGGCCAAATGGCAAAATCAGTAGCGAGTTCAATATAAAGCGTCCCCCAAAACAGTCCCGTAATTCCATGTGAGCTGCTAAATTCGTCCCCAGTCTCTGCAGTTTCTGAAGTGGCTAATTATACAAAAACAAAACACAAAAACCGCATAAATGTTCTTGCAATAACACCCCAAAATTCTGGGTGTCACGTGACGGGCCATTTTCGCCGAACGTGGAGGCAAAATACCCTGGGTATGAGGTTGGAAGAAGTGGAGAAAGAGCAAGAAGAGGAGAAGAAGAAAAAAAAAGAAGAGTGGAAGAAGAAAGAAAAGAAAGAAAGAAGGAAAAGAAATAGGAGGAAGAGAAGGGGAAAAATAGAAGGAAGAGGAAACAAGAATATGAGGAAGAAGTGGAGAAAAAGGAAGAGGAGAATAAAAAAAAGAGAAATTACAAAAACAATAAAAAAGAACAGCAACCTGTTTATGGGGGAACTTACACTCAAAAAAAGATATTTATTTGAGTAAAAAGGAACGACATCTTTATTTTAGAAAACACTTGTATGTACCTTGACTTGGTCCTGGTTTACTGGTACTTAAAACTCTGATTGGTTCGTTGTTCTCACCCTTTCCACCATTGAAAGTATAACAATTGCCATATTTGTAATTCCAGCTTGGGTACCACCATTGGGAATAGTTTCTATAACATAAATACGATAATTTTATTACCATGCGTTATCATCACCATTATCGTTATCATTGTGACAAACAGTCTCGTCGGCGTTAAAATGCGACAAACTTGTTTATCGCAACAACTTGCTAACTATCGTGTGTGTGTGTGTGTGTGTGTGTGTGTTTGTGAGTGTGTGTGATGTAGGGAAAAGACGCCTATCTGTACACGCTTCCTTTGCAAAAATTTGGCTTTAGAATATAGCAATACTATATAACCATATAACCTTCTCCGATAACTCATTATGCACATGTGACGTAATATATCATACACGAGGAGGAGTGTTTCATCATAGTCAATCGAGATAATGGTCTGGAAACTCAGCTAAAGTCTTTGGTCTATCTTTTTGTTCGCCTTTATGCATTTTTGTGCACGGTGCACGGTCACTGAACACATTGTATTTTAGTATAATGAACAAATTGTCCAATAGCGACGTTTCAGTTCAATTACTCAACCGTGCTATTTAAATATTAATAAACCTAAAACAAAGGATGTGCACGGTGTAAGGTACGGTTCAACATAAAGTCACAGCTCATTATAGGCGCTTTGAAGTTTGCCGAGTTTCCAGACCATATCTCGATTGAGTATGGTTTCATCAGGATATCCAAACACCGAGACGTTTGTTGAAAACCGAGGCGAAGCCGAGGTTTTTGAACAAACTTCGAGGTGTTTGGATTTCCTGATGAAACACTCCTCCAAGTGTATGATATAGCATCTCAAACAAATAAGTATTTTAAGAGAAAATCAAGATGAAAGTTTGCTTCATTTATGTAATTTCTTCCTCCGATATCCAAACCACAGACACGGTAGGCCTACTGATTTCCTTTGTGTTTTCTTCATGAATTATTGAGTTTGAGATTTCTAAATGGTAAATTTGAATATCAAACAACCTGAAATATCTCAACAACGAAGCAAGGAAACGAAAAACTGCAAAAGGTGTTACTTGTCATCATTTTTTTTTTCAAATAAGACAGACTTAATTTTCGTTTCATAGGTACTTCAGACGATTTCTATAAATAAGAAGTAATAAAAAAATCATAGCGTACCCTTTCTTGCATTCAAAGCCTCTCCAAGTACAATTTGTCACTAAATCGTCAAACTGGTGGCCTGCCTTTCGTAACCGATCCTCGGAGAAATGAGTAACAAACGTGGTAAACTTCTCTAAGAATAGCGTATTCTGGTCGACTTCGTCTTTTGGCGGCAAATATTCGTTATCATAGTAGTTGTAATCATTGTGATAGTAACGCGAATATCTGTTGTAGTAGTAGTCCTTATCGTAGTAGTCCTTATCGTAGTAGTCCTTATCGTAGTATTTAGGGTACGACTTATAATAGGTAGTGTATGGCTTGTTGTAGGAGCTGTATGTTGTATAGTAAGAATTATATGGTGTAGTGATAGAGCCGTATGTCGTGTAGTGGTCACTGTATGAAGTCAAACTCGGGGGCGCTTTCGTATGGGCAACTGTATAGGCACCAGAAGCTGTTGTTGACGTCTTCAAGGGAGGCAAAGGTGTTGAGTAATTGGTTACCGATGAATTCTCCGTTTTACCGAGATCTCGCCGAGAACGTGCTTTACCCAAATCTAGGGGAAAAAGTTACGGATTTTTTTCAATTTGCAAATTTGGCTCTCCATCCGAGCCTCGGTAGCACAATTAACTTGTGTAACAACCGCGTCAGTTCCCAGGGCGTTCGTGAGAAGATGCGGCCAGACGAGAGAACTCCCTGGCCAGGGTTGGAAATCACGTGACAAAATATTCCAATATATTTTCCCGCCAGTTGAAAACATTGAGTCCGTACAAGCGAACTGTGAAAACATAGTCAATCGAGATAATGGTCTGGAAACTCAGCTAAAGTCTTTGGTCTATCTTTTTGTTCGCCTTTATGCATTTTTGTACACGGTGCACGGTCACTGAACACATTGTATTTTAGTATAATGAACGAATTGTCCAATAGCGACGTTTCAGTTCAATTACTCAACCGTGCTATTTAAATATTAATAAACCTAAAACAAAGGATGTGCACGGTGTAAGGTACGGTTCAACATAAAGTCACAGCTCATTATAGGCGCTTTGAAGTTTGCCGAGTTTCCAGACCATATCTCGATTGACTATGGTGAAAAGCAGACAAAAACGTGCTACTGCCAAAATCCAGGCTTTGCTAAGGCATTCCTCGCCTCGCCGCATATTTTCACGAACGCCCTGGGGACGAGATTGCTTTTCCATTAACAAATAGATTCCATTTTGCCGTTGTCTGTTCAGTTATAGATGCACAGATGACGTCACAACGTGGTAAGAACAAAAAAGTGGCTCACAAAAAAGAGGGTCACTGATGTTCTTACCACGTTATGACGTCTTCTGGGCATCTATAACTGAACAGACAACAGAAAATGGAATCTAATTGTTTTATACAATATAAAAATTACACAATACTCCTTGCCGGATTTTGGGGCATGAAGAAAGAAAAAAGCAAGTCAGCTGACGTGATCTGACGTGATCCATGTGTCTGTCCACTAATAGATCATGGGCAACAACCAATGAAAACACGCATAACAACCAGGGTATTGTATATAATATAATATTCTCTATATATATAGCTTTCGATCAAGTAATCGTTTTCCGATACAGATTGTCTAAGACATCGTTAAAATTATGATGTCGGTTATTATATTATTATGTCGTTATTATCAATTAATAAATTACATATCAAGGTTTACAATTTCTTATAAGGATTTTCAACGTGGCCGTGTCGAGGGATATCAAAGGCGCTCCAGTCAGCAGAGGAAAACCGGAGATCCCGGCGAAAAGCCCTCGAAGAAAAGGAGAGACCAACTAAACTCTACTCACATGAGTCCCAAATTCGAGAACGGGTTTATTCCCAGACGGTCACTCATACAAGTACTAACCCCGTTCAACTGGGCTTAACTACTGGTGAGAGACAGCGGCATAACAACAGTGGCGTAGCCAATGACGTCATTTATTCTGCTAATCTCCAATGCTAGTCCGTGGCCTGGCCACGAGTTTTCCATACGTGATTTGTGTACTCGTGACTAAAGAATCCATACCGCACTACAGAATAGTAATACAACCAGAAGTCCAACTCGAGTGAAGACTTTTCTTCAATGCGCAGGCGCGATATTTTACGCCATCCGACGCCATCCTACGCGATTCTACGCAATGTTCTACGCCATCCTACGCCATCCTGGCAAGTTTCCCCGGCAGTTTTAACCTTCTTTTGAAGGTCCAAACTTCCGGGGGGACTTGCCAGGACGGCGTAGGATGCCGTAGGATGGCGTAGGATGGCGAGGAATCAAGGTGCGCGAGGGGACATGCGCGAGGACATAAACTTCAAAGGTTCCGACGCGAGTTGGACTTCTGGTTGTATTACTATTCTGTGACCGCACGCTATTTTCACTAACATACTTGTATGCACAATAAATACATAATCAAACTGACTAAAATGTTTGCTGCAATCCTCCAAAAAATAATGTAAATATTTAATTTTCGTATTTTATAATCTTCAGAATTCTACAAATTCTTCCCCTAAAATGCAGGAAATGGCATTTCAAAACCCCTAAATTCCAAAAATTTTCCAAGGCATGCTATTCCCTTCTTTAGAAATGTCACTTCGTGCCCACCCAATAGGTCAACCCTGGCTACGCCACTGGCTAAAATATCAAAAGCTTACCTTCCGAAGTGTTGTAAGTGTCGTATTCATCTGCCAGTGCTTGTTTTAATGTCTTGGGAACCTTGGAGTTTCGTAATATATTCAAATTACATATGGTAACTGCCGGGAATGAAACTTGCTAGAAATTTAATAAAAAAAGATTTTGAAAGATAATATACAATTATTGGATGAGGTTGAGCATGATATTTCTCAGCCTTCAGCTTCGGCAGATAACACAAACCTCGGCCTTGACAATTCTTGATATCATGCGATAACCGAATTCAATAATTGTTTTATTATACAATTATAAATGTAGAAGCCTTTAGAAAGTCTTTTACAAAGTTAGGTAAAAACAGTAAATATTCATACCGTCTTCAGTTCGAGGTTCGCTAACTTTTTTCGCTGTCAAATACAATTTTCTCTTTCAAACACTGCTTTAAACTCTAACAGCTGTATGTGTAGCTCGCTTGTTTTTTCTTGGTGGTTTTAGCGTCAACAAAACGTGCCAAATCCGCCGGATTAATCCGCTTCTGATCTTCACTCCTAAGGACGGCCGCCATGTTTGTTTTGTTCAAACCGCTGGTCAGCGCGTCATAGGCAAGATATCAAGAATTATCTGTAGGTTGTTAGCCAATCACAATCGAGATTGTATCAGTATTGTATAATAATTAGATGTATGCGCAAACTAAATCACTGCATGTCATACCGACAATTGTATTTACAAAGCCCAAGGAACTCTGTCCTCAAAGTTATTGGCATTATTCGCTTAAAGTTGCCGTATACCTTCAGATGGGAATTTTTTGCGAAAAAACCTTTTTTGTCGACCACGTTAAAATTTCGTGCTGAACTTTCATACAAAAATAAGATGTAATGTTTTTTTTTACTTTTTACGTTGACGGCCATTCCCGTGCTTTCACTCCAGGCTTTTATCTATCAATTTACAAAATTGTCAGTTGTTTGCTGTACAAGCTGTGTTAGTTAGACCAACAAGTACTTGTAACCGAGCGGTTAAAACTCGTTCCTGGAGGACTGGGCACAGTCTAAGGTATAAGTACCTTAATTAACCTTGCTCCGCTATCTGAGTTCTAGTGGCTCAATGGTTAGAGCGTCTGGCTATCATTCAGAAGGTTGTGGGTTCGAGTCCCGCTTAGAGCTCAGAGTTTTTCTGAGTATTACTAACTAACACAGCTTGTACAGCAAACAACTGACAATTATTACTAACATCAAGCTGCAATTTCTGAAACTAACTAATTTACAAAATGTTGTATAACCTTTCAATAGAATCGAATATCGAGACCCCCATGCTGCAGGAAAGAATCGAATTAAAAAAATATAATTAAAACTGCTTTGAGTCACAGCTTGTGTGAAAGAAGATCACGACATCCGTAATAGAAGGATCGTGCAAAAAATTGTTGATTCATTAAGGGTGTTTGGACGTATTTCGTTGCTAGGCAACCGGTTGCTAAGGACATTACTTCCGGTCGGAGAAATCTTTTCACAAAAACATATTTTTGTACTTATACACTGCAAAAAGGTATAAAATGATAACAAAAAAAACGAAAAGAGCCGAGCAAGTTTGTGAGGAAAAGTACCAAAACAAAAGAAAACTATTCCTTTGCTGTAGAATGTCGCTGGCAAAAACACTTGAAGAGTTGAAAACTTTGGTACACAGACGGCGATAGATGGAAAAATGGAAAAATAAACGAAGGACGTTGTCACGTCAAGATATTTGGATTGAATGTCGGAATTTAAAAATCGGCAGAGCTGATGAATCATAAATCAAACATTCCGAAGACAGTGTACATCGACGTTTAACTTTGTATGTAGAACAAGACGACTTTTCGAGTATTCTTGGCTTGGAACCACGGCTGAACTCGCCAATTTAGCTGGCAAGCTCCGATCAAGCAGGAGGCAGTCGGAGGGCTCGCGCCTGATTCTTTCAGGCTAGATTGAGTGGTATTGAGTCGCAAAACACATGAGCTCACAAGATTCCTATAATTTCCGCGAGTATTTATCGAATCGTTACTTTTCTTTCGTTTACACCTAGGGAAAACATGTCTCCCAAAAAGTGCGCATGCATTTTATGAATAAATCAAAAATGACAAAGATAGTCTATGTTTTGTTAAAAATAGCCCTTAAAATTTCATTAAAACGGCCATAAAGTCAATAAGATTTGCTCAATTGAGAAACGCATGCGTACTTTTTTGCACATAAAAATTCTGGTTCTAGTGAAACTTCTTTAGTTAGCAAAACGTTTAAGTTGGCGGAAATTATAGGTTTTTTCTTATCTCAATGACGTCACTGTATGACGTCATCAAACGAAAGAACTTCATTCATATATACTACGTGCAGAATATCTAGCATTTCTAGCATGGGGATCAAATTTGTAAAGCTCTAAAAGCTCTGTGGTCAAATCAAGTTTTCCCTAGCAACGGGTCAAAATAAATATGTCTGAATACCCTTAAAACCAAAACTTATTAGCATAGTCGTGTCGCAAATTTTATAAGTTTTAAGAGTTAAGGCATCTGCGACGTAATGCGAACGCGTTGCGTCCTTATTAGCGGGTGTTTATATGTGGAAGCGAGCTATGCCAGGTAGCCGAGCTAGCCTGCGCTTTGGTGAGATCGCGCTTCCTTGTGCTACTATTTCTTGTTAGTATAAATACACAGGTGATTATAGAAAATCGCGCGCTCTGATTGGTCGAGCTAATTCGGACTAATTCTCTATAATCACCTACAGCGTTTATTCAAAATGGCCGCCAGCCAATTTGTCAATGCGACAGACGAGGAAATTAACAATTTTAAAGAAAATGTTGTTTCTAAAAGTACGAAAATGAGTATTTATACTAAAACAATTATTCGCCTCAGGCTCAGTGAATATCGGTGAATAATAACCTCGACTTCGTCTCGGTTATTATTCAGCGATATTCACCTCACCTTCGGCGAATAATTGTTAAATAATTTTTATATTGTGTCTATATGGGAGCCTAGCCAGCGCGCCTAGTCGAGATCTCGCTTTGTGTGACCGGGATTTCGGTTACCCAGCCACTTTTTCTCCATGTATAATCACGATTGACCGGTCGGCTGGCTCGCCTACCCGGGCTGGCACTAAAAACTCCGTAATGCACGCGACAAAATTTGTTTTTATCAGCTTTTTTCGACGTATTTTTAATTCACAAGTTTGGTTTTGTTCATGTATAGTTCATATTTAAACAACGAGATTTCTAGTCTTGTCAGAACTGATAAATTACGCAGTTAGCATAACAACTCGCAAGCCAGCCTGGTTATATAGGCGAGGCTAGCCCTTGACGCGCGTGCGTATTAAGGACCATAATAATGGAGATTCTCAACAGTAAATAATAAGGAGAGCACATAATAATTCAAATTTTGCTTAAACGGTGACATATTTCTTCTTTGCCCGACTCCATTTGACTTCAGCATGGACTAGGCAACTGTTACAACTAAAAAACATTTGCTTACTTCGACGACAAAGTACTTCCCTAGCTTGTCTTATTTTTGCACTGAAAGCGCCACTATCCATATAGTGTTAGCCATAGTAATCTTTGCAAACAGGTTCTAGAAGTAGACTCGGTCTACTTCGAGAGCACGTAAAGGTCCTCATTTGTCTCTAGCATGGTACTTCCAAAAGCGTTTGAACTTGCTTGATTTCACAGTACATACATGCACGATATAGGCGAATTCTAAAGAACTCAATGACCTGAATAATGAGAAACACTAGAATACAGTAGGATCACACTCGGACATTCTAGAATACATAATTATATTATTGGTTGACCATATTATTAAGCGAATATAGCCGCTGACCGAGAGCAGCGGCACAAATGACCCAAATTTCTGGTAGGCCTGATGTAAACGCAAATGAAAATCATCTCGCCAAAGCGGGCTAGCTTGGGACCGGGGTAGCCGGGCTTGTTCGCCTGAAGGTATACGGTAACCTAATATATATTTCCTAGAAGTAAGTACGGACACATAGGCTTTGAGAAATAACATATAGGAAACAGAACTTTTTTTGAGGAAAAAGCAGTTAAGAAACATTTACATATAGCATTCACTGTACCTTTTCAAAAGTGATACGCACGCTCGTTGTGATTGGTCGAGAGAAGTAGATTTTGAACAAGCCATGAGCTTGGTATGTGAACATCCCAAAAGATGCCAAGCAAATAAGACTCCAAAAGATTTTCCAAAATAGACCTTTCGAATCAGCCAAACGACTCATCCCGTGCGCTGTCGTGTATCCGAAGAAATGGCGAACGAGCTTAGGAATAGTTTGTTTTTCCTCCTTATTTGAAACACCACTTTCATTATTATTGATGTTCTTTTCCACGTCTCGTATCCGCTTCTCCATATTACTTTTGTAATAAGACGCTGACGGTAAATATATCTCTCTTTGGAATCCCTCGTTTGATGACATGTCGCCTAAACGAGAAATATATATAATAACTAAGACACTATTCGATTAGCCCATGCAGTTGGTGAATAAGTTGCGACATTTGCGAAATTTAAATTGACATTAAAATACTAATGAAATATATACTTAACTATAATATAATTAACCAGGAAGAAAATTTTAAGGCCTTTTCAAGACTTTCAAGGCCATGTATTAGTAAATTCAAGACGAATGGGCTGAAAAGAAGGCTTTAGAAAGCAGTAAAAAGTCACGAAAAACTGTTAAACTTGCCACTTTAATGAAGAAGCAAATTCACATGCACATGCTGACAAATTCCAGAAAATGTGAGGAAAAAATTAAATAAGGACTTTTTTATAAACTCAAGGACTTTCAAGGCCTTGAATTTTTGTTTTCAAATTCAAGGACTTTCAAGGACATCCAAGTTTTGTACGCGAACTTTGATTAATGGATGAAATAGAAATTGACCGAGCGGGAGATCATTACAAAAAAATTATGTGATTGATTAGCTTATAATATAAAGTACATCAAGCCAATTGAATAAAAAAGTATGATGCCAGTCAATAGAACTCGCCACATGTTATATGACTGGTCAGTTAATTTAATTTGACTTGACTTGACTTGACTAAGAACCATCGTATGAATCCACGCCGCTCTTGTGTTAGATAATCCACGATGCTTTCATAGATTTGAAACGAGTTTGACTTAAATTTGACGTCTTCATATGTTGGACTTGTGATGAATTTGTGATGGTTATTAGCTAAATAATAGACATTTAAAATTGGCTGCCGAATTAGAATACTTTAATATGCATATAAATTAGCCTTATATGAACTCGTTTTCATGTGGGAAATTCAAAATAATTTTTACTTTAAAACGACGTTATATATATATATAAGGGCTAATTTATATGTACATAAAAGAATTCTATTTTGAATAAGGTCTATTAGATTTGACCAGTGGACACAAGAACGACGTCTAAAAACTAAAAAGTCTTAAATTCCGACCATGCAAAGTTAAGACCCCGTTGATACGATGCCGGTACAATTTGAAAACGGAACAAAATCATGTCGTTTAGGCCTTGCGTTTACACGATACCGGCACAATGCGACGGAATCTTGACAGTCGTATCTCGAAAATGTCGATAAATTTTCTTGAGTGAAAGTTGGTTACTTCTGACTTTGCTGCTTGTAGTTCCGACATTCAAATAAAAGTTTAAAAAACCCAACTAGATGGCGGTTGTATCTTTGTCTTCTAAATCTCAAGGGATTGATTGCAAACCACGAAAGGGGATCGTGGCCCCATTGGGGTGGTGAAACAATACGTGGGTCCTATACGAAAATGGCATGAAAATGCATGTGATTAGCATTTTGTTGTCGTTGCCAATCCAGTAATTTCGGAAATCTTCAAAATATTCAAAGCAATTAACAAGGCTTTGAATTTATTAATGAAGTTATTAACAAGCAATAGCTATGCATACATTAGCATTACATTGAAATTGTCATTGCATGTCATTACATGCATTGTTATTTACGTGGATCAAGAATTGAAGGAACCGATTTCATGAGGCGAGTTAATGACTCTGTTTGAAGTTGGTTTCCTTCCATTCAGGAAAATTTTCCGCAGGACAGGAACGGACAGGAAAGTTTTCTTTGTCTTACGAGCTCTCGATCGAAACTAATGACTTTAACACAAAGGAAACTTTCCTGTCCGTTCCAATCCTACGTTCGAATCCTAACGATGATTTGAAGCGGTGCATAGTGCTGTTAGTAATGATATACCGCAAATATCACAAAAAATTGAACTCGGTTCAACTTTTTTCGGCCATTAATTTGTTGTACCACAGGATTATCGGCGACCTTTACAAATATTCATTAACCTTTTAAAGCTCATTCAACTTATTGCGGTGTTCGCTCGTGAGGTGTCCTGGTCAACTCTCGAAATAAATGTCATATTTCCTCACACTGCCAGTATATTATTCTCTATATACTTCGCATGTTGCCGAAGTTTGTTTCTTGACGAGTATATAAAATCCGCTGGCGTGAATAACACTATACATAATAACGTTGGGGCACAATTACAGAATACCTGTCCCACTTTAATTCATTATTTCCATATGTTAATGATCATGCATAACTTCATGAGAAAGAACAAGTACATGCAGTACATACAATTTCAACCTTTGGCTTTACATTAAATAGTTTCTGGGCGGCATCCTAGCTTGTATGTCTCTAATATAGCACATTCAAAAGTTGACGGGTATTCTGTAATGCTCCGAAATTCGTAATGGATATTACACCATGCATCTTGATTATTAAAATCGTCTGGCACTAGCCAGCGTAAAATAACTAAACAGTGCCTGAAAGCTAAAATTAATCGAGATATATAGATTTAATCCTTTCATTACCAGCAGAGTTTTCCCGTTTCCCTTTGAAGAGTAAAATCGTCCGGCTTTAGGAAAAGTAAAAATATATAATTCAAATAGAAGAGCACGTCTATTTAATAACCTAACAAGGCTATTACCAAATTCTCACATTTATACAGATACATATTAACCATATCGTAAGCACAAATCTGACCAAAGTATATATAGAACACAGTTTATCTAATATAGAAAAGGTCAGTATATAGGTCAACAAATACTCGTTACTTTCACTTACGAGCTATTTAGCGTCCAACTGTTGAGACTATAGAGTTTTCTGCCCCCGTTTGCTTGCTCCACTAACTGTAATAATCAAGAGGATAGAAATCAAACAAAAACACTCTGTAAGAGTATTTCCTTACTGAAAAGTTGAGGAGGTAGTTCAAAGAGTTTGAATCCACAGTGACTGGAGTTAAGACACTGAGAAAAACGTCGTGACTACTCAAGCTTCGCTTTTATATAAAAAACGTCTTTAGCAACTGCATGGAAATAAAATGTAAGCAGCTGTGGGAATTTAATTATTTACGTTCGACGAACCGTGAAATATTTCCCCATAAACTATTAGGGCTATTTGCAATTAGCCCAGGCTGTATATAGCCGAAATTCTTTCCCCAGCCGCGTAATAGGATATTTGAGTCATCTCACATCTAAACTAAACCAATTCTTCTTTGAAACCCCTAGTTTGTGACTTTTAAAACTACAGTATCGATCCTAATGAGACGAGTTAGCCTGGTTAGCCAGGCAATTTACTCGCTTCGTATAATCAGTCTTTTTATTTGTGAATGAATCTTGCAGGTTACGCGTTTAATTGTCATTCTGGCCAATCATGAGAGATACCCCGTAATCTCTCACGTCAGTAGCTCTCCCGAAGATAATTGTTTTTTATGCATGCTAACCTTGGGTGGTAAATATGTATTACTCGGCACATAGCGAGTTCCTGGTTGGTAGAACAAGCACTGTTTCTCCCACTGCAGTGAGAACAGACATGCAGCCCGTAACTTGCCTTGGCGAGAGCTCGCGGCACTGGCAGCCGGTGTCACAGCGGATTTGGACCAGGCTCCCCCCCCCCCCCCCCTTTTGACATAAAACAACAGCATGTAACTACAAAACTGATGCAATGTGAATTGTGTCAGGAAATAAACTGTAAACAATGTATTCAATCTATTGAGTGTATACATTTCGAATATCTATGTAACGTTTTGAGTATTTTACATGACGTTTTTTAACCTTTAGAGTCTGTAAAATCTTCCTCCAAAAGCCAGGAAATGGCATTTCAGCGACTCTCGATTTCAAAATTTCCAGGGGGAGCATGCCTCCGGACCCCCTAAACGTTTATTTTGATTTCGGCTCCCCCCTTTCAAAATCCTGGCTACGTGCCTGATTTGGACCCCCAGTAGATTGGGACCGCCCGGTCCAAATCTCCTGGTAGATTTGGACAGGGGGTCCAAATCTACTAGTAAATACGGACCCTCGTTGGCGGATTTGGACCCCCCCTTTTTAACATTTTTTATACCCAAAACAACCCAGCAGAAAACGATGAATATGTTACATTCATTAATTTTCATATCCAAAGCTAGTTATAAACCTCACATATAGTCGAGCTTATTGTGTGGCAATAGCGAATAAAAGACATTGTTGGGCGACATTTTCATAGTTCGAAAATTTGGTTCGTTGACATACATGCATGCATCAAATAAAATTCTATTGCCAGTAACATTATCTAAATTCAAAAATCTTAACACTGTTATTAAACTGAGTAAGTACTACGAAACAATACAATTACAAGGATAAATAAACATCGCTGAAAATGGAGAGCGTGGAGATCGCTTTTACTAACTTTGGTAGTGGTTTCTATTTTACGGTTTGTGTCCTTTATCATGCACTAGTATAAAGTGACAACAAAACTTCAGACTGTTCGCTATTATTAATTTCGTTTATATTATTGTGTTCACACTACATATATTTAACTTTTGGAGGGGGGTCGAAATCCGCCAACGGGGGTCCATATTTACTAGTATTATTCACTATTTTATTTTATAAATTTCAATATACATAAATAAATTAATAACCCTGATGTTTTCAAATGGTTGCTCTTTCAATGCCATCAAGTCAAAAACTATACGTAATTAATTTATTTTTTTTTCCAGGGAAATAGTTTATAGAATGTGGAATAGAAAGTAGTTTCACGAACATGGAAATCGATATGCATCAAATGCAACAAAGCTCGTGATCTAACTAAATCGATATCGTGTTGTTTTTAGCTTAATGTTTGTAATTATCTTGTGTATCTTATTGTAGTTGTATTTGCTGTAATCTTTAGGGACCGCAGTAATTGGCGTAAGCTGTTGCAGTTGCCCTGCCAGTTGTTTTTGTCGATGTCTGTACGTATTGTTTGAGTATGGCAAAGCAAATAAAATAAAAAATAAAATAAATAAAATAGTCCAGGCTATAAAATAATGGATGCTTTTAGGGGCTTTTTACATGAGCCTGGCTTGCCCGGTTAACTGGGTTTTGAAACTCGCATAAACTAAATTTACAAAGAATTGGTTTAGTTTAGATGTAAACAAATCCTAACGTTACTTCAAATCTCTTTTTGCGGCCGAGTCAGCCCAGGCTATAGCCCGGCTCATGTGAACAGCCCCTCATGTTATTCTGTTTTTTTTGTTGTTTCTTGTTACCGCAGAAACCATGCAAAACAAATGAGCTCTTTTGTGATACCAAGTTACGAGTTGTTAAATAATTTATTAAGTTAAAAGGATCCAATATTTTGCAGGCTGAACGGTAAACTATACATGCCTTAAATGCCATAAATCAAAATGAAATTGTTTTTGGCTTGATGGCATTGAAAGAGGAAAAATGTGAGTGACTCAACTGGATTGGACTAGCCACTTAAATGCCGACTCAACCCAAACCATAGTCAATCGAGATATGGTCTGGAAACTCAGCTAAAGTCTTTGGTCTATCTTTTTGTTCGCCTTTATGCATTTTTGTGCACGGTGCACGGTCACTGAACACATTGTATTTTAGTATAATGAACGAATTGTCCAATAGCAACGTTTCAGTTCAGTCACTCAACCGTGCTATTTAAATATTAATAAACCTAAAACAAAGGTTGTGCACGGTGTAAGGTACGGTTCAACATAAAATCACAGCTCATTATAGGAGCTTTGAAGTTTGCCGAGTTTCTAGACCATATCTCGATTGACTATGCCCAAACTGAGTCATTGACTCAGTGCATTGACTCGACTAGACCAGATACTTAAACGCGTTGACCGGCTCGACCCGTGACTCGACACTGCAGTGACTCGACTACTAAACGTTTAGCCATTAGGTGACTTGTTACAACATTCCGCGACTTTTCTACGTTTTTTAAAAGATATACATAATTATACAGAAAGCGTTTTCAAAAAAGTGTCGTTTTACGTACCGTTTTCATCGTTTATAAAACAGCTGCCGTTTCCAACGAACAATGTGCCGGTGGCACATAACACATTAAAAAATACGAAACTATAGACTGAACATATCCGCGATTAAATCTATTGGTCTAAGCAGACTATCCTACATTCTCCTTTACGCGTATATAATACAATATAAAACAGACTATATATATATATATATATATATATATATATATATATATATATATATATATAATAGGTTATCACCTTCTTGACTCGGTATATCAGTTTTATCGCTTTCAGGATGATATCGTAATTGTCCCTCGTTCGCTGCGCTCACTCGTGACAATAACAATATCGTCCCTCAAGCGATAAAACGGATATCACCTCGTCCCTCATGTGGTAACCTATATATATATATATATATATATATATATATATATATATATATATATATATATAAATATATATATATATATTTATTAGTATATAATATACATATATATATATATATATATATATATATATATATGTATATATAATATATATGTATATACATGTTTATTATACATATATGTTTAATCAGTGCTTTGAAATCGGAGGAAAAGTACTAGTACTTTGAAATAAGGCAAATTATATTACGTTTCAGAACGTTTCAGAGGTATCTTCGGAGTTTTGGGTTTGAGAAGTCAGTTCAAATCACTCGACGTCGGACTTTACCGGGATTACAAAGCCCTCGTGCTTTAAAAAGGCTTGTCTTTAGCTCGCCTTTTCAAAAAGCACTCGGACTTTGAAATCCCAGTAAAGTCCTCCATCTCGTATTTGAACTATTACATGTAGTCGAAATCTGAATGAAAAATATAGTGTGTTGCACGTTAATCTATATGCGGAGTTAAAGCTATATACAGTATATTATATACGGTGTGCTCGTTGTTCTATTTACGAAATATATAGTGCCAAACGGTTGAGACAATTTAATTGCATATCCCGTGTGTGTGCTCATTTAATTGCAAGTCAAACAAATAAAAATGATAAAAAAAAGACTCACATTAACATTTACATCATAAAAGTTTACTGTACCTGAAAATTTAGAAAAAGTGCCACCGCCACTAGATGTCAAGCGACCAAAAACCTGGAGTTCACCTTATATAGCGCCTAAAATAAATAAATGGACCTTTTACAAATCTATACAGGTATTCTTAATTTTCAATATCTCATATATTATTTAATGCTGCTATAAATGAGCATCTTGTAACTTGACCAATCACATCCCTCATTTCACCTGTTGACGGCATAATGCCCCGCTAAGATAATGGGGTTTTTTCGGAACTGAATATTATTGACGTTCTTGCGTTCAATCATCGTCAAGGTGAAGTTATACGGTCAACAAAATGCTGAAACATTGTTGCGTTGCAAGTTGAAAAGCGTTGTTGCACGTATTATATACCACCCACCTTCAACATTGTCACGCAACAATGATTTTGTTGCAAGTTGAATATAATATAAAACAATATTGACGTTCTTGCGTTCAATTGCATCCTCAGATAGATAGATAGATGGATAGGTTTATTACTAAAAAACACCTTGCAGCTAAAAAGCTGAATTAATGTTTTAAATTACAGGTCATGCACTTAATTGTTCTGAAATTTAAAATTACAATATTATTATCCAAAAACAACTTATTAAGGGTAGTTTCCACTCAGGAAAATCTTCCGCAGGATAGGAACGGACAGGAAAGTTTCCTTTGTGTGAAAGTCGTTAGTTCCGACCGAGAGCTCACAAGACAAAGAAAACTTCCCTGTCCGTTTCTGTCCTGAGGAAAATTTTCCTGAGTGGAAACATAGTCAATCGAGATATGGTCTGGAAACTCAGCTAAAGTCTTTGGTCTATCTTTTTGTTCGCCTTTATGCATTTTTGTGCACGGTGCACGGTCACTGAACACATTGTATTTTAGTATAATGAACGAATTGTCCAATAGCAACGTTTCAGTTCAGTCACTCAACCGTGCTATTTAAATATTAATAAACCTAAAACAAAGGTTGTGCACGGTGTAAGGTACGGTTCAACATAAAATCACAGCTCATTATAGGAGCTTTGAAGTTTGCCGAGTTTCTAGACCATATCTCGATTGACTATGGTGGAAACCAGCCGTTAAGGCCCATTTCCACTCAGGAGAATTTTCCTCGGACAGGACATTTTCTTTTGTCTCAAACTCATTAGTTCTGCCCAAGAGCTCACAAGACAAAGGGAAATTTCCTGTCCAAGGAAAATTCTCCTGAGTGGAAATGGGCCTTTAGAAGGACAAGACTATAAGAATACTCTAAAACTAATTAAAAGTCAAAGATCCATTGCCTGAAGGCAAGCTGGAATAAAAGAGTTGCTAAATCTATTTGTTTACAAAGTTTCTATTTTTCCTCAAATGCGACATATGATGAGAAAATTAAATGATTTTCTTTCACTGCTGACCCGAAATCAATCGAAATGGAGTAAAACACTGAAGAATATCTGAAAGCCACAAATTACATGATTTGCTAACTTTTGGAAAGAGAAAAAAATAGCAGAATTTGGTAAACAGTATATATACACACCTGCATAGCCTACGTATATAGCGGCGCTTGGGGTTGGGTGTGTGTGTGTGGGGGGGGGGGGGGGGGATACAGCGACGAGCGAGCGACAAAGTCGCGAGCATCAAGAACCTATAGATGTGTCAGCTTTGTGGAGGGCCTTAACGGTTTCCCTCGCATTATTGTTGTGAAACCATAACCAGCCGACAATTTTAAAAAATAAAGAATAAAACATAATCCGAAAATCGTCATCTTGAGACTTGATATTCAAGTTCAAAACAAGATAAGACAAAATGAGAGGTAATATTTCGACTCTATTTCAAAGTCATTATCAATGACCTTGAAATACAGTCGAAATATTACCTCTCATCAATGACTTTGAAATAGAGTCGAAATATTACCTCTCATTTTGTCTTATCTTGTTTTTAACTTGATTATCAAGTCTCAAGATGACGATTTTCGGATTATGTTTTATTCTTTATTATTATTGTGAGATAAATTTGTCTTTTTACTCTGTCTAATGCCAGACTATTTTGCTTGTCAAGGGGGAGACGTTTGTGAAAGCCATGCTTACTTATATGAAAGGGTTAAAGTGCCTATGAAACGGAAATTAAGTTTATTTTAAAAAAAACCCCACTTAAAATCGCAAAGTAACATATTTTGTAGTTTTTTTGTTTCCTTGCTTCGTTGTTGAGATATTTCAGTTTGTTTGTTATAGCCATGTCCACAAGTTGCTCGGCAACTTTTTGGCAACTTTTCTCATATCAGCAACATTTTTATGAACTGGCAACTTTTATAGCAGCAAGCAACTATTTCGAAATTTGGCATTTATTCAGCAATTTTGACAATTTTAAGGAACAATTATCTGTGTAGGTAAATTACATTTTCCTTGTTCTCGCTTACGGTTTATGCTTAATAATGAAATAATTTCAGCTTTAAATGGGTTCTTCTCTCTTCAATCTACATGGTTTATCAAATTTATTAAAGTTTATGGTAAACTTTGTCATCTTTTATGTTCGGTATTTAATACACCGTAACACGAGATAAGATCCCGCAGGGAAATTAACACCGGAGTTATATTGTCTTATCATATTTACTTATATATCATTAACCTTCACTTGTTTTAAAAGCACTTGTAGTTATTCATTGTTTTATGACTTTCATTAAGACAATTGTTCCCACATTTCAAATTCATCGTTGTAGACAACACAAGGCATTTATCATCATACCTCCTAATGGACAAAACAAATGAACTAGCAACCTTGAGCAATTTTCAAGCAAAAATTTTTTAAGCAACTTTTTGCAAAATTTCGAGCAACTTGTGGACAGGCCTAGTTTGTTACGCAAATTTAATATCTTGACGTCAGATCGGAGAAGGTTATAATTATATCGTTTCTATTATCAAACTAAATTATTTTAAAAAAGCGTGCGAGTGTGATTTTCCCACAACTCCAAACATATAGATTTTCTACTGATTATATTTGATAATATATGCGAGAACTAATTATGCATGTCTGACGTCAAAATGTTTAATTTGCATATTAAACAAACTGAAATATCCCAAAAACGAAGCAAAGAAACGAAAAACTGCAAAAAATATTATATACGAGCAGATAGTCAACCACTAGGCGCAACACCAAGTATTGCTGATATATATACCACGAAGGCAAATTGTCTAATTGTTTTAGCATATAGTGGACAGCAAAAACCTCGGCAAAACACGGGTTTTCTGAACAAAATGCAGGATTGGTAATAGTCCACAAGTTGGTTTATACTAATAATGCTTATACTAAATATTCAAATGGCTCTTGGCCAAAAGGTTTTTCAGGCTTTAATTATGTATGTATTTCTAAAACAGCGGTTGTATCGTAGCAGATGAAATAAGATTGTAAAACAGCTTAACTAAAATGTCAATAAATGTATACAATAAACTATGTACATATGAATCTACTTGTGAAAAGTGCAACTAACATTTAGAAAGGCGATAAATCCACTGGTGGGTCGGTTAGCTTTTTATGAGGTTAGGGATAGGCTCTTTATTTGAGTTAAGTGAGACTGTCAAGAATGACAAAGATCCGATGAGAGATGGCAAAGACCGTCAAGGATAGCAAAGACCGTAAGGGATGGCAAAGATCGTCAGGGATGGCAAAGACCGCAAGGGATGGCAAAGACCGTAAGGGATGGCAAATGCCGTAAAGGATGGCAAAGATCGTCAGGGATGGCAAAGACCGCAGGGGATGGCAAACATCGTCAGGGATGGCAACGATCAGGACACACATTTATAACAGTAAATTGTATTACTGAAGTTTATTATCCTGATTAAAAATTCGTATAAATGAAAAAAATAAAAATCGTAAGGGATGGCAAAGATCGTTAAGGATGGCAAAGATCGTCAAGGACGGCAAAGACCGTCAAG
Source organism: Corallium rubrum (assembly GCA_964035015.1). NCBI lineage: Eukaryota > Metazoa > Cnidaria > Anthozoa > Scleralcyonacea > Coralliidae > Corallium > Corallium rubrum. Next base: position 10,827,237 of record OZ036000.1, on the reverse strand, counting down.
GATGGCAAAGACCGTCAAGGATGGCAAAGACCGTAAGGGATGGCAAAGACCATAAAGAATGGCAAAGACCGTCAAGGATGGCAAAGACCGTCAAGGATGGCAAAGACCGTCAAGAATGGCAAAGACCGTCAAGGAAGGCAAAGACCGTCAAGGATGGCAAAGACCGTCAAGGATGGCAAAGACCGTAAGGGATGGCAAAGACCGCAAGGGATGGCAAAGATCGTCAAGGATGGCAAAGACCGTCAAGGAAGGCAAAGAACGTCAAGGATGGCAAAGACCGTAAAGGATGGCAAAGACCGTAAGGGATGGCAAAGATCGTCACAGCCGCAAGGCCTGCATTTTCGCAACTGGTCCCGGTTTCGTCTACAAATGTATATATTCTTACCCTCGAAATTTCCAGTTCATTAAATATCTCTAGACTATAGTTTAATCGAGTGAAATGCCAATGAAATATGTGTTTGGAATTTAATATATATGCAAAATGTTCCAAGCAGTCACAATAAGTCAGAAGGCATGAAATAGTATCTTTACATACATTGTACAACACTGAAAATACTTAAAGTAACAATTTTTGAATTGTTTGCGACGCGTTAAAACACAAAAGACGCGTAACGTTTAGGCAGATCCATATCTTAAAAATTTCAAATAGGATTTAAATGGAGCTGAGATGTAATATATCATACACGAGGAGGAGTGTTTCATCAGGGTATCCAAACACTGAGACGTTTGTTGAAAACCGAGGTGAAGCCGAGGTTTTTGAACAAACGTCGAGGTGTTTGGATTTCTTGATGAAACACTCCTCCGAGTGTATGATATAACATCTCAAACAAATCAGTATTTTAAGAGAAAGTCGAGATGAAAGTTTGCTTAATTTATGTAATTTCTTCCTCCAATATCCAAACCACAGACACGGTACTGATTTCCTTTGTGTTTTCCTCATGAATTATTTATGAGTTTGAGATAAATATATAGTTAATTGGAAAAAATTAAAAATTCAAACTATATCTTTATTGAAAAAGCATTACTAGCAGTTACATGCAGCTGTTATTTGACATGGTGTTAAAATGAGTGAGTTCTAATTACGTCTCGGGTTGTCGCGAGTAAAAAAGTAATGGCACTACAGTGGTTTGACCAAGGTTTTTATACATTTCTTTTCGTTTTAACAACTGCGCTTCTAAATGTGTTTTCTGCAGCAGAGTTAGGAAGCATTTGCCGTCAAGCTGTGTTTGAAGAAGTGAGCAAAGGTGAGTGCAATTTGATGACTTATATTTAAGGCGTTTCATTTTTAAAATCCTGTAAGTTTCGATTTAATAAATACCAACACCCAATGCACCAGAAAATAACGAAAGAAGGAAAGAAAGTCCGAAAAAAGCATCTCGTAAACTCAAGATTTAAGGGATAATGTTTTCAATAACAATTTTCAAATACATCCCAAGAGTTAATAATGACTTTTTAAAGTAATTGAAATTACTTTTTCATATTTTATATATTGTTTTTCTGGAATTTACAGGAATGATATTGCTTTTCTGAGTTTAATCTATTCCGAATCTATCCGACTGCCTTTTTATATTATTGCAGCGAAAAAGGATTGACGAAACCGTTTCACTATTTATTACGCATGCATACACTTTGAACGTCTAACATATCAAAGTAATTTTTGACGTATTCAACTATTCCAAAAACGGCATATATATATATATATATATATATATATATATATATATATATATATATATATATATATATACAGTTATAGAATTATTAACAAAACCAAAATATATATATATATATATATATATATATATATATATATATATATATATATATATATATAGATATACAGTTATAGAATTATTAACAAAACCAAAATAAAAATTCCACGTTAGTCAGTATAGTGTTTGAAAATGCGTTTTGTGTTTTAGTGTTTGTGTTTGGTTTTCATTTGTTTTTGCTGTACAATTAAAATCTTCATTAAGATTTGCAGGGTCATTTTGGTAAAGCGCTCTCAATTCGTGAGAATTTATGCCACAAAAATAAGATAGATATCGTTAGGAGGCTATTAATTTGTACAGTACAATGTTGAATTTGATTTTGCGATAAACACAAACCAATAAAAGTTGTGTATTTTTTTTAATAAAACCAGAGGGCTTCACTTGGGACGATTCAAGTACAAAGCGTTTTGTTTGTTGAAATTTCTTTTTTGCAGTTCGAGATAAATTTCCAGCAAAATGGTCTTCGCGTTTTTTGATATTTCGAGTTTTTCTGATTTTCTTGACGACCAAACTTAAAAATGTTGTTTTTCGACCAACATTCGGACGAAATAAGTCATAAAATCGAGACCATGGCCAGGCAATAAATTAAAAAAACCTGACACTGTTTTGATAACGAATCACTGACGTTTCGAGATGAAGGGCTCCGCTCGAAAAGTCAGTGTCAAATGGTGTCAGCTATAATTTTAGTGTTAGCATGTTTTCAGTTTAAACTCGGTAAGTTTCGTACAAGCTAACAAACTATAGCCTCCTACAGCAGACGTTGGGAGGCGCTTCCGTCAATCCATTCCCTCGCTATGGTCCGCTCAGACAAACGATTTTTAAATTCCTTTCTCGACTGGTGACCAATCAGGCAATCAAATTGCTTTCTACGAACTTGTTTATAAACTAGCGGTCACTTGCTGTTGTCAAAATGTTGTCAATAAAATTCGCGAATTTTATCGGTAATAAACATGCATGGTGTATATACAACCGCAAATTAAATATTTTGTTTTATCACATTAACACATACATCGCCATGCCAAGCTTCAGAATCTTGGTAAGATAGGATATTTTCTCTTCAATATTGATTTTATCTAGAAGTACTTTCCGTATGCGGAAATATAGCGTTTTTAATCAATATCTAATCATGTTCCAGTGAGATATTCAGGTTTTAGTAACACGCAGATGAAATGCCTTATCAGTGATGTCATCTACTCCATGAGAGATCAAACAAACTTCCCCAAATTAGGACTATATCAGTCAATAACTGTGTACATTACAATGTCCATTCGTATTAGAACTGCCTCAAAGTTTCAGCACAACCTACATATTATTTCCGTAGATATTCCTGCCTTTAGGGTTTTTTTAAAACCAAAATATCTTTGAAACAAGATGAGAAATTGAACAAGCGAAGAGGCTATTCTTCTTTATTTTAAGCACACTTCTAAATAAAATCAAAATTGGGATAGACAATTTTGGAGTCTTACTGCCCCTTTAAATGCAACGTTTGAATTAAATTTGTCACGTCGAATTAGTATATGCGGCAGGCGGACTAAATTCGACAGCTTCTGTCGCATCATGTCGCAGAAGTTCGCACGACTCCGTTTCACACGTCGAATTTCTGCCTTGTCGAACTCAATTCATAAATTAAGAGAGCGTTAAAAATATCATCTCTTTTTATCCCTGTTCCTTTTGTACCTCTTTGAACATTTCGTTGGGATGCGATTAATTGAATGCGACGTTTTAAAATGTACAGAAAAAGATTCTTTTGTTTGGGCGAAGTGCAATTGACATTCCATGTCTTGCTGAAATATGTACGCTTTGTAATACATGTAGCTAGGGTTTTCATAAACTCCAACGATTTTCCAATGTTGAAAATAATTTGAAAGCAATAAAAGAGGACTAAAAGAAGCATTTAACTCGTCGAAAAGATGTATGAGAGCGCCAAAAGACCAGGAGTCGAGTCCAAGGAGTAAATCGTATAAGCCGGCGCTCAAGTTTGAAGGCTATATATGTTTTGAAATCGCCTCTTGCTTTCAAAGTTTATTTCCAATACGAAAGTTTATGTAATAGTTCAAATACGAGACAGAGGACTTTACCAGGATTTCAATGTCCGAGGGCTTTTTAAACGAGGGCTTGCATGCAATCCCGGTAAAGTCCGACGTCGAGTATTTAAACTGACGTCTCAAACTCAAAACTCGGAAGATACATTTGAAACGTAATATAATTTGCCTTATTTCAAAGTACTAGTACTTTTCCTCCAATTTCAAAGCTCTAGTACTTTTCCTCCGATTTCAAAGCACTGATTAAACATTAATTTCTCTTGTTTTTGGTTCATGAATTATTAATGAGTTTGAGAAGTACTGCACGAGCAGGAGTGTTGTCAATTGGTCAGAACTTATGCCACAAAAATAAAATAGATATCGTTAGAAAGCTATTAATTAATATTTGTAGAATACGATGTCGTCTTTGATTTTGCGATAAACACAAACCATGCAATAATAGTTGTGAATTTTTTAATTAAAACCAGAGGGCTTCATTCCGGCTACTCAAGTACAAAGCGTTTTATTTTGTTCAAAATCTTTTTTGCAGTTTAATTCCGAGATAAATTCCCAGTAAAACGGTGTCAGCGTTTTTTGATATGTCGAGTTTTGCTGATGTTATACTGACGACCAAAGTTGAAAATGCTGTTTTTCGAACCAACATTCGGGCAAAATAAGTCATAACATCGAAACCATGCAGGCAGTAAATAAATAAATAGAAAACGCTGACACCGTTTTGCTGGAAATTTATGTCGGAATCGAACTGCGAAAAATGTTTAGAACAAAATGAATCGCTCTGTTCTTAAGTCACCCCAAGTGAAACCCTCTGGGTTTACTTGAAAAATTTGCAACTATTATTGGATTGTGTTTATCGCAAAATCAAATACGTTATATTCATTGTTTGGATATCCTGATGAAACACTCCTCCTCGTGTATGATATATTACCTAGACTATAATTTAATATATATGCAAAATGTTCCAAGCAGTCACAATAAGTCAGAAGGCATGAAATAGTATCTTTGCATACAATTTTTGAATTTTGCGATTCGTTAAAACACAAAATACGCGTCACGTTTAGGCAATCCATATCTTAAAAATCTCGAATAGGATTTAAATGGAGCAGTGATAAATATATAGTTAATTGGAAAAAATTCAAAATTCAAACTATATCTTTATTGAAAAAGTATTACTGGCAGTTACATGCAGCTGTTATTTGACATGGCGTTAAAATGAGTGAGTTCCAATTACGTCTCGGGTTGTTGCGAGTAGAAAAGCAATGGCACTACAGTGGTTTGACCAAGGTTTTTCTACATTTCTTTTCGTTTTAACAACTGCGCTTCTAAATGTGTTTTCTGCGGCAGAGTTAGGAAGCATTTACCGTCAAGCTGTGTTTGAAGAAGTGAGCAAGGGTGAGTGCAATTTGATGACTTATATTTAAGGCGTTTCATTTTTAAAATCCTATAAGCTTCGATCTAATAAATTCCAACACCCAATGCACCAGAAAATAACGAAAGAAGGAAAGAAAATCCGAAAAAAGCATCTCGTAAACTCAAGATTTCAAGGGTAATGTTTTCGATAACGATTTTCAAATACATCCCAAGAGTTAATAATGACTTTTTAAAGTAATTAAAATTACTTTTTCATATTTTATATATTGTTTTTCTGGAATTTACAGGAATGATGTTGCTTTTCTGAGTTTAGTCTATTCCGATTCTAGCCGACTGCCTTTTTATATTAATGCAGCGAGAAAGGATTGACGAAACCGTTTCACTATTTATTACGCATGCATACACTTTGAACGTCTAACATATCAAAGTAATTTTTGACGTATTCAACTATTCCAAAAACGATATATATATATATATATATATATATATATATATATATATATATATATATATATATATATATACAGTTATAGAATTATTAACAAAACCAAAATATATATATATATATATACAGTTATAGAATTATTAACAAAACCAAAATAAAAATTCCACGTTAGTCAGTATAGTGTTTGAAAATGCGTTTTTGGAATAGTTGAATACGTCAATATATATGTGTATATATATGTGTATATATATATATATATATATATATATATATATATATATATATATATATATATATAACAGCTAGTTACAGAATTATTAACAAAACCAAAATTCACGTTAGTCAGTATGGTGTTTGAAAATTCGTTTTGTGTTTTAGTGTTTGCATGTGTTTGGTTTTCGTTTGTTTTTGCTGAACAATTAAAATCTTCATTAAGATTAGCAGGGTCATTTCGGTAAAGCGCTCTCCATTCGTGAGATTTTATGCCACAAAAATAAGATAGATATCGTTAGGAGGCTATTAATTTGTACAGTACAATGTTGAATTTGATTTTGCGATAAACACAAACCAATAAAAGTTGTGTATTTTTTTTAATAAAACCAGAGGGCTTCACTTGGGACGATTCAAGTACAAAGCGTTTTGTTTGTTGAAATTTCTTTTTTGCAGTTCGAGATAAATTTCCAGCAAAATGGTCTTCGCGTTTTTTGATATTTCGAGTTTTTCTGATTTTCTTGACGACCAAACTTAAAAATGTTGTTTTTCGACCAACATTCGGACGAAATAAGTCATAAAATCGAGACCATGGCCAGGCAATAAATTAAAAAAACCTGACACTGTTTTGATAACGAATCACTGACGTTTCGAGATGAAGGGCTCCGCTCGAAAAGTCAGTGTCAAATGGTGTCAGCTATAATTTTAGTGTTAGCATGTTTTCAGTTTAAACTCGGTAAGTTTCGTACAAGCTAACAAACTATAGCCTCCTACAGCAGACGTTGGGAGGCGCTTCCGTCAATCCATTCCCTCGCTATGGTCCGCTCAGACAAACGATTTTTAAATTCCTTTCTCGACTGGTGACCAATCAGGCAATCAAATTGCTTTCTACGAACTTGTTTATAAACTAGCGGTCACTTGCTGTTGTCAAAATGTTGTCAATAAAATTCGCGAATTTTATCGGTAATAAACATGCATGGTGTATATACAACCGCAAATTAAATATTTTGTTTTATCACATTAACACATACATCGCCATGCCAAGCTTCAGAATCTTGGTAAGATAGGATATTTTCTCTTCAATATTGATTTTATCTAGAAGTACTTTCCGTATGCGGAAATATAGCGTTTTTAATCAATATCTAATCATGTTCCAGTGAGATATTCAGGTTTTAGTAACACGCAGATGAAATGCCTTATCAGTGATGTCATCTACTCCATGAGAGATCAAACAAACTTCCCCAAATTAGGACTATATCAGTCAATAACTGTGTACATTACAATGTCCATTCGTATTAGAACTGCCTCAAAGTTTCAGCACAACCTACATATTATTTCCGTAGATATTCCTGCCTTTAGGGTTTTTTTAAAACCAAAATATCTTTGAAACAAGATGAGAAATTGAACAAGCGAAGAGGCTATTCTTCTTTATTTTAAGCACACTTCTAAATAAAATCAAAATTGGGATAGACAATTTTGGAGTCTTACTGCCCCTTTAAATGCAACGTTTGAATTAAATTTGTCACGTCGAATTAGTATATGCGGCAGGCGGACTAAATTCGACAGCTTCTGTCGCATCATGTCGCAGAAGTTCGCACGACTCCGTTTCACACGTCGAATTTCTGCCTTGTCGAACTCAATTCATAAATTAAGAGAGCGTTAAAAATATCATCTCTTTTTATCCCTGTTCCTTTTGTACCTCTTTGAACATTTCGTTGGGATGCGATTAATTGAATGCGACGTTTTAAAATGTACAGAAAAAGATTCTTTTGTTTGGGCGAAGTGCAATTGACATTCCATGTCTTGCTGAAATATGTACGCTTTGTAATACATGTAGCTAGGGTTTTCATAAACTCCAACGATTTTCCAATGTTGAAAATAATTTGAAAGCAATAAAAGAGGACTAAAAGAAGCATTTAACTCGTCGAAAAGATGTATGAGAGCGCCAAAAGACCAGGAGTCGAGTCCAAGGAGTAAATCGTATAAGCCGGCGCTCAAGTTTGAAGGCTATATATGTTTTGAAATCGCCTCTTGCTTTCAAAGTTTATTTCCAATACGAAAGTTTATGTAATAGTTCAAATACGAGACAGAGGACTTTACCAGGATTTCAATGTCCGAGGGCTTTTTAAACGAGGGCTTGCATGCAATCCCGGTAAAGTCCGACGTCGAGTATTTAAACTGACGTCTCAAACTCAAAACTCGGAAGATACATTTGAAACGTAATATAATTTGCCTTATTTCAAAGTACTAGTACTTTTCCTCCAATTTCAAAGCTCTAGTACTTTTCCTCCGATTTCAAAGCACTGATTAAACATTAATTTCTCTTGTTTTTGGTTCATGAATTATTAATGAGTTTGAGAAGTACTGCACGAGCAGGAGTGTTGTCAATTGGTCAGAACTTATGCCACAAAAATAAAATAGATATCGTTAGAAAGCTATTAATTAATATTTGTAGAATACGATGTCGTCTTTGATTTTGCGATAAACACAAACCATGCAATAATAGTTGTGAATTTTTTAATTAAAACCAGAGGGCTTCATTCCGGCTACTCAAGTACAAAGCGTTTTATTTTGTTCAAAATCTTTTTTGCAGTTTAATTCCGAGATAAATTCCCAGTAAAACGGTGTCAGCGTTTTTTGATATGTCGAGTTTTGCTGATGTTATACTGACGACCAAAGTTGAAAATGCTGTTTTTCGAACCAACATTCGGGCAAAATAAGTCATAACATCGAAACCATGCAGGCAGTAAATAAATAAATAGAAAACGCTGACACCGTTTTGCTGGAAATTTATGTCGGAATCGAACTGCGAAAAATGTTTAGAACAAAATGAATCGCTCTGTTCTTAAGTCACCCCAAGTGAAACCCTCTGGGTTTACTTGAAAAATTTGCAACTATTATTGGATTGTGTTTATCGCAAAATCAAATACGTTATATTCATTGTTTGGATATCCTGATGAAACACTCCTCCTCGTGTATGATATATTACCTAGACTATAATTTAATATATATGCAAAATGTTCCAAGCAGTCACAATAAGTCAGAAGGCATGAAATAGTATCTTTGCATACAATTTTTGAATTTTGCGATTCGTTAAAACACAAAATACGCGTCACGTTTAGGCAATCCATATCTTAAAAATCTCGAATAGGATTTAAATGGAGCAGTGATAAATATATAGTTAATTGGAAAAAATTCAAAATTCAAACTATATCTTTATTGAAAAAGTATTACTGGCAGTTACATGCAGCTGTTATTTGACATGGCGTTAAAATGAGTGAGTTCCAATTACGTCTCGGGTTGTTGCGAGTAGAAAAGCAATGGCACTACAGTGGTTTGACCAAGGTTTTTCTACATTTCTTTTCGTTTTAACAACTGCGCTTCTAAATGTGTTTTCTGCGGCAGAGTTAGGAAGCATTTACCGTCAAGCTGTGTTTGAAGAAGTGAGCAAGGGTGAGTGCAATTTGATGACTTATATTTAAGGCGTTTCATTTTTAAAATCCTATAAGCTTCGATCTAATAAATTCCAACACCCAATGCACCAGAAAATAACGAAAGAAGGAAAGAAAATCCGAAAAAAGCATCTCGTAAACTCAAGATTTCAAGGGTAATGTTTTCGATAACGATTTTCAAATACATCCCAAGAGTTAATAATGACTTTTTAAAGTAATTAAAATTACTTTTTCATATTTTATATATTGTTTTTCTGGAATTTACAGGAATGATGTTGCTTTTCTGAGTTTAGTCTATTCCGATTCTAGCCGACTGCCTTTTTATATTAATGCAGCGAGAAAGGATTGACGAAACCGTTTCACTATTTATTACGCATGCATACACTTTGAACGTCTAACATATCAAAGTAATTTTTGACGTATTCAACTATTCCAAAAACGGTATATATATATATATATATATATATATATATATATATATATATATATATATATATATATATACAGTTATAGAATTATTAACAAAACCAAAATATATATATATATATATACAGTTATAGAATTATTAACAAAACCAAAATAAAAATTCCACGTTAGTCAGTATAGTGTTTGAAAATGCGTTTTTGGAATAGTTGAATACGTCAATATATATGTGTATATATATGTGTATATATATATATATATATATATATATATATATATATATATATATATATATATATAACAGCTAGTTACAGAATTATTAACAAAACCAAAATTCACGTTAGTCAGTATGGTGTTTGAAAATTCGTTTTGTGTTTTAGTGTTTGCATGTGTTTGGTTTTCGTTTGTTTTTGCTGAACAATTAAAATCTTCATTAAGATTAGCAGGGTCATTTCGGTAAAGCGCTCTCCATTCGTGAGATTTTATGCCACAAAAATAAGATAGATATCGTTAGGAGGCTATTAATTTGTACAGTACAATGTTGAATTTGATTTTGCGATAAACACAAACCAATAAAAGTTGTGAAGTTTTTTTAATAAGACCAGAGGGCTTCACTTGGGACGATTCAAGTACAAAGCGTTTTGTTTGTTCAAATTTCTTTTTTGCAGTTCGAGATAAATTTCCAGCAAAATGCTGTCCGCGTTTTTTGATATTTCGAGTTTTGCTGATTTTATTGACGACCAAAGTTAAAAATGCTGTTTTTCGACCAACATTCGGACGAAATATAAGTCATAAAATTAAGACCAGGCAATAAATAAATAAAAACTGACACTGCTTTGATAACGAATCACTGACGTTTCGAGATGAAGGGCTCCGCTGGAAACGTCAGTATTTCGTGTGTCAGAAGTAGTACGTGTCGTTGTCAAATTTCTTCCTGGCATTTTTAGCCCATTAAGGTTATTTCTGGAAGTCAGTACCCTAACTTTTCAAAATAATTTATGTAATTCTATTCATGATATTTTTCAAAGGGTACAATAAATTATTGTTGTTGTTGTTATAGTTTTGGGCAGACTTCTCAAACTCAAAACTCCGAAGATATATCTGAAACGTAATATAATTTGCCTTATTTCAAAGTACTAGTACTTTTCCTCCGATTTCAAAGCACTGATTAAACATTACTTTCTTTTGTTTTTGGGCCATGAATTATTAATGAGTTTGAGAAGTACTGTTTAATAAAGGAGCAGGAGTGTTTTATCAGGTATAAAGACACGTGGTGAAGCCGAGTGTTTTTATATCTGATAAAACACGAACTGTAAGTTTATTGAACGGCTTCAGAAACGAACCACTTGGTAAGTTCATTGGCGTAGTAAGTTTGAAAAACAACCTTGTCTAAGCCGAGAAAGTCAAAGCTAAAGTTTATGCAAATCAGGAGGTATCTTTATCACATATAAAGACACTGATTAAACTTTAATTTCTTTTGAATTTGAATTTGAATTTGAATTTTGAGTTTTCGAATCATATATATGCCACTTCTATACTATTTACATCTTTATTCACATTTGAAAAATTTTGTTTATGTTTTGTCAAAATTGTTGCAGTCACAATAAGTCAGAAGGCATGAAATAGTATCTTTACATACATTGTACAACACTGAAAAAACTTAAAGTAACAATTTTTGAATTGTTTGCGATGCGTTAAAACACAAAAGACGCGTAACGTTTAGGCAGATCCATATCTTAAAAATTTCAAATAGGATTTAAATGGAGCTGTGATAAATATATAGTTAATTGGAAAAAATTAAAAATTCAAACTATATCTTTATTGAAAAAGTATATATTACTGGCAGTTACATGCAGCTGTTGCAGCCGTTATTTGACATGGTGTTAAAATGAGTGAGTTCTAATTACGTCTCGGGTTGTTGCGAGTAAAAAGTAATGGCACTACAGTGGTTTGACCAAGGTTTTTCTACATTTCTTTTCGTTTTAACAACTGCGCTTCTAAATGTGTTTTCTGCAGCAGAGTTAGAAAGCATTTGCCGTCAAGCTGTGTTTGAAGAAGTGAGCAAGGGTGAGTGCAATTTGATGACTTATATTTAAGGCGTTTCATTTTTAAAATCTTATAAGTTTCGATCTAATAAATACCAACACCCAATGCACGAGAAAATAACGAAAGAAGGAAAGAAAGTCCGAAAAAAGCATCTCGTAAACTCCAGATTTAAAGGGTAATGTTTTCGATAACGATTTTCAAATACACCCCAAGAGTTAATAGTGACTTTTTAAAGTAATTGAAATGACTTTTTCATATTTATATATTGTTTTTCTGGAATTTACAGGAATGATGTTGCTTTTCTGAGTTTAGTCTATTCCGACTCTAGCCGACTGCCTTTTTATATTAATGCAGCGAAGAAGGATTGACGAAACCGTTTCACTATTTATTACGCATGCATAGGCCTACACTTTGAACGTCTAACATATCAAAGTAATTTTTGACGCATTCAACTATTCCAAAAATGGCATATATATATATATATATATATATATATATATATATATATATATATATATATATATATATATACATATATATATATATATATATAGTTATAGAATTATTAACAAAACCAAAATTCCACGTTAGTCAGTATGGTGTTTGAAAATTCGTTTTGTGTTTTAGTGTTTGTGTTTGGTTTTCGTTTGTTTTTGCTGAACAATTAAAATCTTCATTAAGGTTTTCAGGGTCATTTTGGTAAAGCGCTCTCAATTCGTGAGAATTTATGCCACAAAAATAAGATAGATATCGTTAGACGGCTATTAATTTGTAGAGTACAATGTTGAATTTGATTTTGCGATAAACACAAACCAATAAAAGTTGTGAATGTTTTTTAATAAGACCAGAGGGCTTCACTAGGGACGATTCAAGTACAAAGCGTTTTGTTTGTTCAAATTTCTTTTTTGCAGTTCGAAATTAATTTCCAGCAAAATGGTGTCCGCGTTTTTTGATATTTCGAGTTTTGCTGATTTTATTGACGACCAAAGTTAAAACTGTTGTTTTCCGACCAACATTCGGACAAAATAAGTCATAAAATCGAGACCAGGCAATAAATAAATAAAAACTGACAATGCTATGATAACGAATCACTGACGTTTCGAGATGAAGGGCTCCGCTGGAAACGTCAGTTTTTCGTGTGTCAGAAGTAGTACGTGTTGTTGTCAAATTGTGTCAGCTATAATTTTAGTGTTAGCATAATGTTTTCAGTTTAAACTCGGTTAGTTTCGTGCAAGCTAACAAACTATAGCCTCCTATAGCAGACGTTGGGAGGCGCTTCCGTCACTCCATTCCCCGCTTTTGGCCCTCGCTAAGGTCCGCTCGGGCAAACGATTTGAAAATTCCTTTCTCGACTGGTAACCATAAATCATGCAGGCAATCAAATTGTTTTCTACGAAACTTGCGGTCACTTGCTGTTGTCAAGCCGGAAAAGCGCTAAAAACAAAGTGAATGGCTATATATAAGTTAAGGTCCCTTTCAAACGTCGCACGATTCAATTGCCGTGTCGATTCAATTCAATTCAGCATTTAAAGCGACAGTAAGATAGGATATTAATGTAATAAAACAAAATGTTTGCGGTTATACACCATGTTTATTAACGATAAAATTCGCGTAAAATTCGCGAATTTTACCTGTAATAAACATGGTGTATAACTGCAAATTAAATATTTTGTTTTATTACATTAAGATACATCGCCACGGCCTTTCATTGCGCACGCTCAGCCGGATATTATGCGTTTCAGGGTGGTTGCGGCGTTTTATGTGCATGAACAACGATTCGAAAACGATACGGTTGTTTCCACCTAAGTGGAAACACCACGCATCAAAACATGTTCAAAATATGTTCAAAAGTTAACCGTTTTGAAATTGACACTGTGGGATTAGCAAGACGTGATTGGCTAAGAGCACAAACATGTACGTATCGAAGGGAACATGATATGTTTCCAAGGTAAACTTTTATATTTGACGTTGAAATAGGACATGTTGACAGGCAGTGTTTTCACTTAGCTGCAAGCGACTGTATAGTGTCCACGGAAAACTTTTGATTACGTTTTCGGTATACGAAGTCTCCGTTTTCAAACGAAAGCGGATATCGATTAGTGGACATGGCCTAATGTTGCATGTTAAAGAGTCTAGCTATATGTATCTTCGGAGTTTTGAGTTTGGGAAGTCAGTTCAAATACTCGACGTCGGACTTTACCGGGATTACAAAGCCCTCGTGCATTAAAAGGGCTCGCCTTTTCAAAAAGCACTCGGACTTTGAAATCCCAGTAAAGTCCTCTGTCTCGTATTTGAACTATTACATAAACTTTAGTAGAAAAGAAATTTTGAAAACAAGAGGCGATTGCAAAACATATATAGCCTTCAAACTTGAGCGCCGGCTTACGACTTATACCTTGGCCTTGACTCCTGGTCTTTTGGCGCTCTCTTACATGCATCTTTGAGACGAGTTAAATGCTTCTTTTAGTCCTCTTTTATTGCTTTCAAAAGCTTGGAAAATCGTTTCAGTTTATGAAAACTGTAGCTACATGTGTTAAAAAGCGTACATATTTCAGCAAGACATGCATGGAATGTCAATTGCACTTCGCCCAAACAAAAGAATCTTTTTCTGTACATTTTAAAACGTCGCATTTAATTATATTAATCGCATCCCAACGAAATGTTCAAAGAGGTACAAAAGAAACAGTGATAAAAAGAGATGATATTTTTAACGCTGTCTTAATTTATGAATTTAGTTCGACAAGGCAGAAATTCGACGTGTGAAATGGAGTCGAACTTCTGCCGCATGATGCGACAGAAGCTGTCGAACTTAACCACCTGCCACATTTACAAATTCAACGTGACAAAGTTAATTCAAACGTTGCATTTACTTAAGGGGCAGTAAGACTCCAAAATTGTCTATCCCAATTTTGATTTTATTTAGAATAGCCTCTTCGCTTGTTCAATTTCTCATCTTGTTTCAAAGTTATTTTGGTTTTAAAAAAACCTTATGAGGAATATCTACGGAAATAATAGGTATATAGATTGTGCTGAAACTTTGAGGCTATTCTAATACGAATGGTACATTGTAATGTACACAGTTATTGCTTGATATAGTCCTCATTTGGGGCAGTTTGTTTGATCGGTCATGGAGTAGATGAAGTCACTGATAAGGCATTTCATTTGCATGTTACTAAAACCTGAATATCTCACTGGAACATGACTAGATATTAATTAAAAACGCTCTACTTCCGCATACGGAAAGTATACTTGTAGATAAAATCAAAAATTGAAGAGAAAATATCCTATCTTACCAAGATTCTGTAGCTTGGCATGACGATGATGTGATGATTGTGATCTTGATTCCAGTCACTCGTGACGCCAGCATTTCAAAAAGATTCGTTTTTGTCGTGCACACTAGTGCAGAAAATCGGCGTCTTCGAATGTCTCCACTCTGGAGAGCGTTTTCAAAAAACTCCGTTTTCGGTCACCGAAGACGCCGGCTTAGTGTGGACGAAAGGCCTAACCGTATAAAAAAAACATGTTTTCTAACGAAAACGGAGTCAATAGAGATATGCTCTAGAAGAAACTCGGCAAACTTCAAAGCGCCTATAATGAGTTGTGATTTTATGTTGAACCGTACCTTACACCGTACACATCCTTTGTTTTAGGTTTATTAATATTTAAATAGCACAGCTGAGTGATTGAACTGAAACGTTGCTATTGGATAACTCGGTCATTATACTAAAATACAATGGGCTCAGTGACCATGCACAAAAATGCAGCTAAAGTCTTTGTTCTATCTTTTTGTTCGCCTTTATGAGTTTCCAGACCATAGTTTGAATGACTATGGTCTACCATCTGAGTTCTAGTGGCTCGATGGTTTATAGAGCATCTGACAATAGCATGCATTCGCAAGGTCGCGGGTTCGAGTTTCGCCAATAGAGCTCAGAGTTTTATAGAGCTCTGAGTATTAGGCAAAAAAACAACAAAAACACGTTAAGGCAGAACTTCATTTAAAGACGGTAAAGATAAGCTCTTAAAGCGTTGCTGGTCCTATTTTCAGACTTAATATTATTACATTGATTTTAGTCTCATCATGTCTGAGGTGTTTTCTTTATATTTTAATGTTAGATCACGTCTAGCACTGACTCTATTGTTATTTACAAAGGAAAATATGTTACACATATATTGCATGAGGTGCTATAGATATACATATATGTAACTGTCAGTACAAAAGATCACGTCTGGCAGAAGAACGAGTGAGTCACTGACTCTATTGTGATTTACAAAGGAAAATATGTTACACATATATTGAGGTGCTATAGATATACATATATGTAACTGTCAGTACAAAAATCAATTATATCTACAAATAGCATAGTAGTAGTAAGCATTTATTTAATCGCGATAGGTATATATACAGCAAAAGCTGATGGGGGGTCGTGAAAATAAATAGTTAATTAATTCTAAACTAAATACTAAGGCAAATTACAAATATATACTATCTATACTGTTTGAATTAAAATATTTTACATTATTTAAGAAGTAATTTTTGCTATCGATATAAAATCAATCAAACATTTGGTCACTCAGGGATATATGCTTAAGAGCATGTTTAAATATCTTGCAATGCTCCAGTTCCCTAGTTTCATTATCTAGAATGGACTTCTTTATCATTTCAGTTCTGGGTCTTGGCAAGGACACACGGTTTAGTTTTCTTAAGTTATATAAATTTAAACGTTTAAGAAATACCTCTTGGATTGATACTGGTGAAAGTATACCATAATAACATTTGTGCACAAGTCTTTTAATAATGTCTCTAAATACATGCTTTTCAACGTTTTCCAATTATACGTTGCCAAAACATCTTTGGTTGGGGTGTTCCAATCCAAATCAAATATGATTTTGGCCGCCCTACATGCATTCTTTAGTGTCTGCAGGCTTATCCAATAGAAGTCTCGCTATATATATATATATATATATATATATATATATATATATATATATATATATATATATATATCGAATATATATATATATACATATATATATATATATATATATATATATATATCGAATAGGACTGTCAACGAATCAAGGTGTATTAAAAATAATCGGAAACTTTAAACTGAAGGAGTGAAGGACGTCAGAGAACAGTCATGTTTAATAATTGCGAAACCGAGGTTTAATTGGCCGAGTTGTCTCCGGATGATCAGTGGTTGTCTCTTTCGAAATTCGAACCAAGCTTTTATTGGCATTTTATCGATGTTTTTTGAATATTTGCAAGACATTTCACTGTTTCTCAGTTGTTTATATGTTTGAATAGCTTTACAAGTGACCGAGTTTATATAGTTGATCAGTAATGCGGTTGACAATTGGCTTCAATTCATCATAAAGACTCTTTAGTGTTTCCAAACTAATATGTTTCGCATTGGACAAAGGAAATCTGGTTTTCTCCTTATGAATTAAAACTTTCTTGTTGGAAGCATCTACCAAGTAAAAACTAATGATAACAGTGATAGGAAATGTCACGCTTCCTTGATTTCCATGCCCAGACTGTTCCTCGACTTCCTCCGCCATGGAATATAGAGCAATGCTGATCAAATGAGGGTCTGGGTTTGGTCTGGGTACGAGATTTGCATTGCGAGATTTGAACGCTGACACGTTCGCGACAAGTATCTCCGACGACCTCCGAAACGTCTCCGAAGCTCTTGCCTCGCAATTATTACAAAATAAATAAAACAAAATCACAGTTCACGACAAAGTCATTCTTAATTCTCATTTCACGGAGCATTTTTATCGACAATCACGACTCACGGCTGCGATACAAATCACATTACACGACACCGAAATCAAACATTTCACATTTCACACGAACAAATATTGACAATTCACGGCTCACGAAAATACCCTTTACCACCCTCCATAAACATGCTTACAAAGCCTTTACAATGTTTACATGCAACTGCACTCGCCGGCGATCGCGGTAGACCTAGTACGTAAAAGATAACAAGCTATTTCAAAACTGGTTGGTCGTGGCCTTGCTATAATAATAAGCACCGATCGAATAGAGCAAATACCGGGGAGATATCAATATGTTGAACGTGTTCAGTGCATGTCTAGATATCGCGTGTCACATTACATTTAATTTGGAAACGTGTGTTTTAAAACATTTTCTGTTTGTCCGAATTTAAATAAATTCTATATCAAAATGATCGCTTGAATTTGCCGAATCCGACACTATAGGTTTTGTCTACTAAATATATTAGATCCGTTGCTTAATTTTCAGAAAAACGGCCTTTTTTACATTTATACTACATTAGCAAACCTTCGGCGCTTCCTGCACCGCAGCAGTTCATATAAGACCATAGATTCTATTTGTGAAATATGCAATTATGCATTGCCATTGTCATGTAGTCTTCCTAGAGTACGCACAGACTACGTGAAGCTTTCAGAAGTCAGTAGCCCCGAATGAACGCCTGAGCAGGCGTCATGTTTTCTCAAGAACGAAGTGAGATACGGAAAACTGTATACTTTATTTAAACAGGGTAAACACATAACAGCTTTTGCTGACAAACCAGTGGCCCTCATGTCAAAAATGTCGAAAAGTTACAAATATATAACGTAATATAGATAAGAAATATGCATTAACTATTTACAAGGAATCAAGAAATATATATATATATATATATATATATATATATATATATATATATATATATATACATATATATATACATATATATATACATATATATATACATATATATATACATATATATATACATATATATATACATATATATATACATATATATATACATATATATATATATATATATTATATATATATATATATATATATATATATATATATATATATATATATATATATATATATATATATTATAGAAAGGGGAAAAAATAAAGAAAAAAAAAGCTAGCTGTATATACAAGCATATGCAGAAGATACGACGACTGGAAGATTATAATACTACTTCAAAAAAGTCAATGTTTTTATAAGATTCGATAAAATATTTTCTCAGTGCTTTCTTAAATGAGCAGACACTTGGTTTTCGCTTTATTTCATGCGGCAGACTATACCATAACTTAATACTACTAACTATGAATGACGTGCCAGCCTCACTGTTAAACAAACTTAATTAACTAGAAGTTACTACCGCAAGTGAAGTGCTGCCTACTCCACAAGCAACTCTATGTGGCAAATGTGACACCCCCTTGCCCATTCTACCCAAGATTGCCCACTCCACCCGAGTTTGCCCACTCCACCCAAGATTACCCACTCCACAAAAGTTTGCCCACTCCACCCAAGATTGCCCTCTCCACCTGAGTTTGCCCACT
Source organism: Corallium rubrum (assembly GCA_964035015.1). Lineage (NCBI taxonomy): Eukaryota > Metazoa > Cnidaria > Anthozoa > Scleralcyonacea > Coralliidae > Corallium > Corallium rubrum. The sequence goes on along the minus strand of OZ036000.1, from coordinate 10,808,135 downwards.
CCACCCAAGTTTTTCTCACCTCTTCCCAGCAGGACACTGGAAAGCCCAAAAATTTAATATTAATTACAATAGACAGAGTATTTACACATTTCTTCTATATTTTTTAATTATAAAATTGAAAACTACAAGTTACTATAACTTATCACTTGACATAATATGGCAAGGGTTTTGACAGGATATACACATAATATACAAATATTAAATAACCGTGCCTCTTGCTCTAATGCTGTGGCAAAACTGTCAATAGGGACCTTACGATTTCAGTGCGGCGACGGGAACGGCGACGTCAGACCTTTAAAATGTACTACTGCGCATGCGCGTGTTGCTTCGTTGGCGTCGTCAAGAAATAACGCGGAGTCGATTGTTTTGACGTCCTGGGAAAACGCCAACAACATGTCGAAGGAAAACAGGTAAATATATTCATGATTCATATTCTTTACCCGTGAAGAAGTCAACCAATACGATTTTTAGATAAGTAGACACATAAACGTACATTATTTAAAGGTTGTAAACAAACATTTCAAGCAATTTTATTAAATTTCCCGAATGTCATACAGATCGTGATGAAATTCAAATGTAATGGATAAATATTTCTACCTGATCAGCTTTACACAAGCTATTAAACATTAGGCTTTCGAAGCGTTTCTTAAGCTGTAAAATTTGTAGTTGGCTTGATCAGTAAAAATATATTAATTTAATCAGGATATTTTATAGTTAAGCTTGTCAAACGAACTTGTCGTTGTAGTTTGCAAGAAAATCGACATAAAGGTTGATCAAATTTATGTAAAATCTTCCTGATTTTCTTTGTTTTTGGTTTATGAATTATTAATGATTTTGAAAAATATATTTAATTTACATTTCCTGCCAGGTTTTATATGTAATTTGATAGAATTTTGTATGTCAAGATATTGAGATGTTTATAGATGGTTGCATTTATCATTAAATGATTTTCCTTCCTAAAAAATTGTGTGAGAATAAGTGACTACCTGGTCCTATTATAAAGCTTTGCAAATTTTAGATTTGTTTGAAGTTAATATATCACACTGGTAGCAGAAGATATAAATTAAAGTACAATAAAACAATACCAGCCAAAAAATACACTAAAATATATTATATATTGTCTTGAGATAGTCAATTTTGCCTCTGTCAAGTAATTATAAAGAATATTTCAATAATTTTATTAATGTACTATATACCAGTATTAATATGTTGGGTTTTTTTAACTTTGTCTTGTAGCCAACCTGGTCCAATGAAGTGGTCTGATGCTCATGATATATTCTTCCTGAAAGAGCTTATCCAAGTTCAACCTTGGCAACACAAAAAAGGAACTACAGAGAGGGGTGAAGTGTGGGGTAACCTTGCCATAGTGTTGGGACAATGTGCTAACCCAGTATTTCGGTTAACTCAACGGTCCATACGTGACAGATACATGCTGTTAGAGAAGCGTTACAAGAAAAAGATAAATGAAGAAGAGAAAGCCTCTGGTATTTCTCCAGATCCCAGTGAAATAGATCAACTGATGGAAGAAATAGTTGCTTTATTTGAAGAGGCAGATAAAGCAGAAATTGCTAAAAAGCATAAAATCGAAGAAGAGGCCAAACAAATTCAGGAAATGAGAAAAAGTTCATTAGAAACATTCAGAGAGGGCAAAGAGAGAAACAAAGATGGACAACAAAATTCAAAGAAGAAAAGAACCAGTGGATCTGATTCGATAGCCTTTCTCAGAGACAAAGTGGAAATGGAGTCTGAACACAGGATGAAAGAAATAGAAATAAAACAACAACAAATGGAAATAGAGAAAAAATTAAGGGAATCAGAACTGAAGTTAAGAATGCAAGAACATGAAGAAAGGGCACAGCAGCAGCAGACTTCTGCACGATTGCAAGAACAACAGTTGCAGCAAATGCAGAACATGAACATGGCAATGTTACATCAACAACAACAGCAAACCCAGGCACTTATGACATTACTGCAAAAGTTTGCTGACAAGTAAACAGTACTCAAAAAGGTTTAATTTTATAAAAATTCTGTTAAGTTGACATTCAGTTTTATTGTTATATCACATGTTTCTTATTTAAATTTATTGATTATTGTCAAGTGACTTCTTTCTTATTGTTATTTATGTTACAAGTGTTGATGTTATGAATTAAATCATTGAAAGTAGTCATTAATTGCAGGTGGATTAATGTCAAAAAACTTTGATGTGGTTGTGCCATATAAACATGCACGAGCATTGTGAAACAAAGCACATGTAATGTACATTTTTGCCACAGCACTTAAACCTATCTTTAGGTTTTTTTTAAAGTCTAAGAATTTAAAGTAGTTGACAATGTCCCCGAAAATCCATTCAACGGAGACTCTTACTTTGCTCATTGATGTGTTCCACTCCTTCTCGATAGCAGTCAGTCTGGCACCTCGAAAAGGACGTTGTAGTTGTTGTCGTATCGGGTAGGCTGGGTCACCATAGATACATAAAACATTACCATTTGGGCCAAATGAATGATTTCGAAGCTGTGTCAAAACTTGTGATTCTGCTAACATTGCGCTGTCGTGCCTTTTCCCCTCAACAGGGCCATACAAATTTGCAATCAATCCATTGGGTGCAACAATGGACTGAAATTTGATGGCATGTATTTTTTTGTGTCCATTGTACATAACACGTTGGTTTTTCCCTGGGCGAGATATTGCTCTTACTGTCCCATCAATGAACCCCCAACAGTTTTCCAGAGCTGCACCCTTCTGATGAATAACTTCTGCATACTCTTGCAAATGTGGGCGACTTAACCAAGGCTGGTTTAAGTTTACTAGTAAATGCTGCCAGTTATCATAAATCAAATTCATTGTTGTATTGGAAATCATACAAAGTTGTGGTTCTGGTCTTGCAAATCTAGGAATTAGGTCGACATATCTGCAGGGATAGGCAAATCGTTTCAGCAACACGCACAGGGCTTCAACAATGTTGACATTGAGACCATTATAACATATAATTTCATCTGGTAAATTTAAAAGTTCAATCAAATTATAAATGTCATTCCTAAAGAATCTGAATTCTGTCTTGCACTCATCGTCTGTCATACTATCTAAGTCAAACCTTTCATAGTTACCAAACGGAATATCTGGATTTTTTGGCTTGTTGGCGTCATAAAGCAAGACAAACTCTTCTTCATTAATCAATTCGGATGCATAAGCCATAACAATTGTTTCCCTAAACTTGGGCATCTTGAAGTCGCGGTTTGCAATCGTAAGGTTAAATTTCGGCGGGAAACGCCAACGTCAACCGAGTGCTCTCCCCAGTTCTCTGACGTCGCCGTTCCCGTCGCCGTACTGAAATCGTAAGGTCTCAAATGCAATTCCAAGTGCTTAATTATGTTTTGACAAATCTAGAGCTTTAATAAAATTATGCAGTACAGCAAATTATGTACCATTGTATCAGTCAACATACAAACGCAGTCAGAATGTTGATCAGCACAAACACAATGAACCCACACCAATATACATTGTACACCTAAAAATAGAAGAAAACAACCATGAAATTTCCTAGCAAGGAACAGTTGTCAGTTGTAGAAACTGATATCTTACCTCGACAAGATAAACTTTCCTCACTGAGATTGTAAGTAAGACAGTTCACAACTTAGTGTGTCGTGGCATTGCCATTTGCCAATTTAGAAAATCCATCGCCGCCGTGGTGTTGACAACTTCTGATCGACATGTCTCACTGGACGAGTTCTTTGGCTTGTCTACTAACCAACGGCAACAAACAACAGTTTGTTCAGCGACAGAAATCTCTCACGAGGAATGAGATCATGGTTGTCGAGTTCCACTCGATAGTTTGTGCTGTTAACAGCGCTGATAAACTCATGAAAGAGCACTGCCTCGAGACTGGCCACTGAAACCTTCATGATCTTGATGAATACTTCAACGACAAAGTAAAGACATGATGTATTTGTCCTTATCGTGAATTTTCTGTCAAGGAAGAAGCTGCAGAGTGAACGGTAGCGGAACATGCGCACTGAGTCACATCAGCTCATATATGGATGACGTAATGCCGACAGACAAACAAACGCAAAATTTAACAAATCGAGATCCAATCTCGTACCCAGAGCCTGCGATCCTTTTGGTCAGTACCACCAAAAGGATCGCAGGCTCTGGGTACGAGATTGATCGAGATCTGGTACATAGCTCGGAAAAAGGACTGGGCACGAGGCAACGTCAAGAATAGTGTGCTGCCTCGCTGACGCTCGGCAGCAATTAAGTTTGTCTTAATTAAATAAGACAAAAAGACAAACTTAATTGTAGACAAAGAAGAAAAAAGACAAACTTAATTCTTACTTAATTTCATTTCATGTACATTTTAAATCAATAAAGCCCTAACCAACTATGTTTATTCTATAACGGTTCCTTGGCAACGCGTAAACGCATTCGTCAAATGAATAAATACGCCCAACATCCCTAATTCTATAGTAGTATAGGACAACAAAGAACGCTTTGTTGTCCTATAGTAGTAGTACAACAAAGAACGCTTTATTGTCCTATAGTAGTAGTACAACAAAGAACGCTTTATTGTCCTATAGTAGTAGTACAACAAAGAACGCTTCGTTCCTGTGTACATTACTAATATATTCTGCACGAAAAAGACGCTTTGTCGTACTTGACGAAATAAAGATATTAACAGGTCTTACCATATCTAGCAAACTCCCGGTTCAAATTACAATTAAAAAACTAATATTGGGAAGAAATTAAAAACCGAAACGGACTATTATGCTAATGGCAGGTAGCAATTCGAGGGTTTATTTTGCATACAATTGATTGCTTCGAAACGTATCGTATCAAGTGTATGTATAATAACCACATCGGTCCTCGAGTTACAGTGAAGAAACCGGCAAAGTTAGTGATGTGGTTCTCGCAACGAGTCTTTGTTTTATTTTCGACAACTGTCTTTCTAACTGCTGGTATATCCGCAGAGATTGACAACGCTTGCCGCCAAGCTGTTTTTGAACGAGTGAGCGAAGGTAAGTAGTGTTTTTCACGCAGAATTATCCCATTTTGAATCAAATTTGAGATTAGCAACGTTTGAAAATGAGCTTTTTTTTAAAAAATAATAAGCCACAAAAATAAAATAGTATGTTTGTATCTTTGTATTTTTTCGCAGCCTTGCCACTGTCGGTCGTCTTTTTACGTTTCTTCTGTATAGCGGCGTGTTCAGCAACCAATTAATATTTGTAGAATATACGATGTCGTCTTTGATTTTGCGATAAACACAAACCATGCAATAATAGTTGTGAATTTTTAAATTAAAACCAGAGGGCTTCATTCGGGGCGACTCAAGTACAAAGCGTTTTATTTTGTTCAAAATTTTTTTTACAGTTTAATTCCGAGATAAATTTCCAGTAAAAAGGTGTCAGCGTTTTTTGATATGTCGAGTTTTGCTGATGTTATACTGACGACCAAAGTTGAAAATGCTGTTTTTCGAACCAACATTCGGGCAAAATAAGTCATAACATCGAAACCAATCGAACTGCGAAAAATGTTTTGAACAAAATGAAACGCTTTGTTCTTAAGTCATCCCGAGTGAAACCCTCTGGGTTTACTTGAAAAATTTGCAACTATTATTGGCTTGTGTTTATCGCAAAATCAAATACAACATTATATTCATTGTTTGGATATCCTGATGAAACACTCCTCCTCGTGTATGATATATTACCTAGACTATAGTTTAATCGACGAAATTATAATAATGCCAATGAAATATCACTTGTGATTGATATAGGTGTTATCCAATTGTGTTTGTAATTTAATATATATGAAAAATGTTCCAAGCAGTGACAATAAGTCAGAAGGCATGAAATAGTATCTTTACATACATTGTACAACACTGAAAATACTTAAAGTAACAATTTTTGAATTGTTTGCGATGCGTTAAAACACAAAAGACGGGTAACGTTTAGGCAGATCCATATCTTCAAAATTTCAAATAGGATTTAAATGGAGCTGTGATAAATATATAGTTAATTGGAAAAATTAAAACTATATCTTTATTGAAAAAGTATTACTGGCAGTTACAAGCAGCTGTTGCAGCTGTTATTTGACATGGCATTAAAATGAGTGAGTTCTAATTATGTCTCGGGTTGTTGCGAGTAAAAAAGTAATGGCACTACATTGGTTTGACCAAGGTTTTTCTACATTTCTTTTCGTTTTAACAACTGCGCTTCTAAATGTGTTTTCTGCAGCGGAGTTAGGAAGCATTTGCCGTCAAGCTGTGTTTGAAGAAGTGAGCAAGGGTGAGTGCAATTTGATGACTTACATTTAAGGCGTTCCATTTTTAAAATCCTGTAAGCTTCGATCTAATAAATATACCAACACCCAATCACAATGCACCAGAAAATAACGAAAGAAGGAAAGAAAGTCCGAAAAAAGCATCTCGTAAACTCAAGATTTAAAGGGTAATGTTTTCGATAACGGTTTTCAAATACACCCCAAGAGTTAATAATGACTTTTTAAAGTAATTGAAATTACTTTTTCATTTTTTATATATTGTTCTTCTGGAATTTACAGGAATGATGTTGCTTTTCTGAGTTTAATCTATTCCGATTCTAGCCGACTGCCTTTTTATATTAATGCAGCGAGAAAGGATTGATGAAACCGTTTCACTATTTATTACGCATGCATACACTTTGAACGTCTATAAAAATATCAAAGTAATTTTTGACGTATTCAACTATTCCAAAAACGGCATATATACATACATATATATATATATATATATATATATATATATATATATATATATATATATATATATATATATATATATATATATATATATATATATATATATATATATATATATATATATATATATATATATATATATATATATATATATATATATATATATATATATATATATATATATATATATATATATATATATATATATATATATATATATATATATATATATATATATATTTGGTGGGTGTGGGTTGAGCTTGAGTTGGTGCTCATATCCACTCTTCTTGAGGGTTTTTGACTCGGCCAAGACTCCGTACCAAGAAGCCCTCAAGAAGAGTGGATACCAAAAGAGAAGCGAACGAGAAGCAGGAACGTAATCTGGTTCAACCCGCCCTACAACGCCAATGTCACCACCAACATCGGCCATATATTCCTTCAAACGATCGACGAATGTTTCCCAAAGAACCATGCACCCTCTGCACAAGATATTCAACAGGAATACTGTAAAATTGAGCTATTGCTGCATGCCCAACATGCAGAATATTATTTCCTCTCACAAGTCCGTGCTTAACAAAGAAACTAAGAACATCAGAACAACAGCCGAAGAATGCAACTGCCGCCAGAAAGATACCTGCCCGGTGAACGGAAAGTGCGAAATGGAAGGGGTAATTTACCAAGCCACTGTCACAAGAGAAGACAACAAGGAAGAAAAAAAACTATGTTGGCCTAACCGAAAGAAAATTTAAAACCAGATACTTTAATCATCCTAGTTCATTCCAATATGAGAAACACAAGAATTCCACCGAACTGAGCAAGTACATTTGGTCCTTAAAAGAATCGAATGTCAAATACACGATCAAATGGAGAATCATAAAGCGGAGCAAACCATATTCTAACAGAACGAACGCTGTAATCTATGTTTATACGAAAAGTTTCTTATAATTTGCCACCCAGAACTAAGCACGCTTAACAGTAGAAATGAACTCGTATCTACTTGCAGACACAGAAAGAAACATTTGCTTTGCAGCCAATAAGTAATTAATTATTCATCACACCCAAACCACACTTCATTCATCACACTCATTACTCAATTTTCCTACGCACTAACAACAGACGCATGTATATATATATATATATATATATATATATATATATATATATATATATATATATATATATATATATATATATATATATATATATATATATATATATATATATATATATATATATATATATATATATATATATATATATATATATATATATATATATATATATATATATATATATATATATACAGTTATAGAATTACTAACAAAACCAAAATTCCACGTTAGTCAGTATAGTGTTTGAAAATTCGTTTTGTATTTTAGTCTTTGTGTTTGGTTTTCGTTTGTTTTTGCTGTACAATTGAGTTGTTGAGATGAGGCTGACCACAATTTTCACCATTCGGAGTACTTCTCCCCGAACCCTTCTCCCATGCACAAAAACATTGCGTGTGTGTCATAGCTGTATTCTTAGTTGTCGCAAAATATGCGTATAAGGAGTTGGATCATTAACTGGTTTTAGTAACATGCAAATGAAATGCCTTATCAGTGATGTCATCTACTCTATGACAGATCAAACAAACTTCTCCAAATGAGGACTCTATCAAGCAATAACTGTGTACATTACAATGTACCATTCATATTAGAACAGTGAGTCTCAACCTTTCAGCACTATCTACCTATTATTTCCATAGATATTCCTGATTTACGGAATTAGTGGAGTAAATGACGTCATAACGGTTTTTTTAAAACCAAAATATCTTTGAAACAAGATGAGAAATTGAACAAGCGAAGAGGCTATTCTTCTTTATTTTAAGCACACTTCTAAATAAAATCGAAATTGGGATAGACAATTTTGAAGCCTTACTGCCCCTTTAAATGCAACGTTTGAATTAAATTTGTCACGTCGAATTAGTAAATGCGGCAGGCGGATTAAATTCGACAGCTTCTGTCGCATCATGCCGCAGAAGTTCGACTCCGTTTCACACGTCGAATTTCTGCCTTGTCGAACTCAATTCATAAATTAAGACAGCGTTAAAAATATCATCTCTTTTTATCCCTGTTCTTTTTGTACCTCTTTCAACATTTCGTTGGGATGCGATTAATTAAATGATACGTTTTAAAATGTACAGAAAAAGATTCTTTTGTTTGGGCGAATTGCAATTGACATTCCGTGTCTTGCTGAAATATGTACGCTTTGTATAATATATGTAGCTACAGTTTTCATAAACTGCAACGATTTTCCAATGTTGAAAATAATTTGAAAGCAATAAAAGAGGACTAAAAGAAGCATTTAACTCGTCGAAAAGATGTAAGAGAGCGCCAAAAGACCAGGAGTCGAGGCCAAGGAGTAAGTCGTATAAGCCGGCGCTCAAGTTTGAAGGCTATATATATTTGGAAATCGCCTCTTGCTTTCAAAACTTCTTTCCTATACCAAAGTTTATGTAATAGTTCAAATACGAGACATAGGACTTTACCGGGATTTCAAAGTCCGAGTGCTTCCTGAATATGCACGAGGGCTTTGTAATCCCGGTAAAGTCCGACGTCGAGTATTTGAACTGACTTCTCAAACTCAAAACTCCGAAGATACATCTGAAACGTAATAGAATTTGCCTTATTTCAAAGTACTAGTACTTTTCCTCCAATTTCAAAGCACTAATACTTATCCTCCGGTTTCAAAGCACTGATTATACATTAATTTCTTTTGTTTTTGGTTCATAAATTATTAATGAGTTTGAGAGGTACTGTTTAATAAACGAGCAGGAGTGTTTTATCAGATATAAAGACACGAGGCGAAGCCGAGTGTTTTTATATATCTGATTAAACACGAACTGTAAGTTTATTGAACGGTTTCAAAAACGAACCACTTGGTAAGTTCATTGGCGTAGTAAGTTTGAAAAATAACCTTGTCTAAGCCGAGAAAATCAAAGCTAAGGTTTATGCAAATCAGGAAGTATCTTCATCACATATAAAGACACTGATTAAACTTTAATTTCTTTTGAATTTTCCTCATGAATTATTTATGAGTTTTCGAATCATACTTCTACTATTTACTTCTTTATTCACATTTGAAAAATTTTGTTTATGTTTTGTCAAAGTTGTTGAAAAAGTGAAGTAATTTGACCGTATATGAAATTCAAAATGTTTGTTTTAGAGACCATTTCGTTCGGAAAGTTTCGACAAAAGCAGGCCTTAAGGTTAAATTGACATCCGAACCACTACAAAACCTCTTCGCACACTTGAACAAATGTTTCCCTCGATCAAAGACAGACCATCCTCAGAAGACCAGACAAATGTAATTTATCAAATAAATTGCTCTGATTGTTCGTGGAGTTACATTGGTGAGACAGGAAGAGCGTTTAAAACAAGAAGAAAGGAACACGAACGCAACGTAAAAAACTGCAAAAATGGATCCAACATTTCTAATCATGCGTGGGCAAACGATCACCGGATTGACTTTTCTAACGGAAAAATTTTAGACACCGCAAATTATCGACACAGATCGACTCTATAATCTTGGTATACAGCATGTAGAGAAAACGCAGACAATAATGCAAAACACTTGCCAGAAAAATATCGATTTTTACTTAAAAAGGCTTAAAAACACTGTCAAAATATTATTATATATCAATGTAAATAATTATTCATCTTTTCACGTGGGCGGAAGTGTCACTATGTCTTTATAGTCAATGTATCTGTTTTGTGTTAGTAATTGTAAACCAGTGCTATTCATTGTAACCAACCCGTTGAAGGCTGCAGACTGGCAACCGAAAGCTCGTAAATAATAAATATTTAAACCAGAGAACGTCTACGATTTTAATTATGAATCCTGGTTTCGCCTCTTCTATATTTAAAAGACCTTAAGGTCTTCGTTAAGGTTTGCAGAGTCAATTCGGCGAAGCGCTGTCAATTCGTCAGAATTTATGCCACAAAAATAAAATAGATATCGTCGATATCTATTTTATTTTTGTGGCATAAATTCTGAGGAATTGAGAGCGCTTTACTGAAATGACCCTGCAAACCCTAATGAAGACCCAAAGCGCGGAGTTTTTAGTTGGACCCAATCATCAGTCGTATCACACCTGCCACAAGAGGGGACACGCGCGTTTCCCGCCCACTATATGTCCACCCTGGAATGGAGTGACAGAAGCGCATGACATGCAACGTCTGCTTTAGGAGGCTAAACAAACTCCAGCTAAGCATTTTTTCTACTTAGGTGCACCGCTGACAGAAAATATTATTTCCAGTCACCATGTGGGATCATGTATCGAATGTGGTATGCACTGTCTTGAAAAAGAAATGTGTGTTTACTTCAGTCATCTATCTAGCACGAGTAATGTGGAGATAAACTGCATAGTAAGCAACCAAACCGAAGATATAGAGGCAACTAATCAATACAGAAATGACATCATATGGACAACTTACCAAGCTAGAGATGTGGAATCGGTAAAAATAACTAATTAATTCACAGCCAGGGTCTATAAAAAAAGGAAAATGTTGAAAGGCTGGTGTATACTGCAGCAAAATACCCATGTAAGAAGTCGAACAAACGAACGAACAATCAAGCAAAAAAAACAAACAAACAAACAAACAAACAAACAAACAAACAAACAAACAAACAAACAAACAAACAAACAAACAAACAAACAAACAAACAAACAAACAAACAAACAAACAAACAAACAAACAAACAAACAAACAAACAAACAAACAAACAAACAAACAAACAAACAAACAAACAAACAAACAAACAAACAAACAAACAAACAAACAAACAAACAAACAAACAAACAAACAAACAAACAAACAAACAAACAAACAAACAAACAAACAAACAAACAAACAAACAAACAAACAAACAAACAAACAAACAAACAAACAAACAAACACGCGAACGAACAAACGAACTACATGAAACTAACTACATGTAACTTAGCTAATTACTAACTAACACGCAAGCACACAAGCTCGAAATGACATACTGTACTCGGTTTTGTCTCAAAAAAAATAAATTTCTCTTTCCTTGTTAGTGCCAAACGAGTGGGTGTAAGTCCCGATAACACACTCACGCGAGTGTTTTGACCATCAATAAATCTTGAATATTATAATAAAATACACCAATAAAACTGAAATATGTATTGCAGAGATATCGGATTAGTTCTTTGATACTTTAGAACCTGTATTAAAATGGAAATTTTGTATTCGAAGTATAAGGAGGTCTAAGTTTAAAGTTTTAGTTATTTTTGCTGTACAAGCTGTCGCAGACGGGACTCGAACCCACAACATTCCGAATGCTATAGCCAGACGCTCTATAAAGGCGGTTTTCCACTAGGCGACATTTGTCGACCGACTCGACATTTTTCTTTTGTCTTGGATAATTAGTTCCATTCGAGAGCTTGCGAGACAAAAGAAAATGTCGCTTCGCGCGACATTTTTTGCCCAGTGGAAAACCGCCTTAACCATTGAAGCACTAGGAACCCAGATGGCAAACAGAAGTTGTTTATAATATTTATATACCTGGGAGCAGAAACAACTAGAAGTTTAATAACTTCACGCTGAAAACGCTATACTTACAATTTTTTAATTCTTTTTTTTTCATTTCTATTTTTACGGCAACATTAACGGAAAAAAGGAACTCTGTTTGACGAAGAAGCCTTGTCGAAACGGTGGCCAGTGCGTCGCGAACTCGTGTGAAACTGAAGGATACAGCTGCAAATGTGACAAAAGACACTATGGAAAACATTGCGAAAACAGAAGCAGTATGTTTAAATTAGATTTATAAGCTACACCGTACATAAAGATGATGGCAAATTTATATTCTTTTGTATGCATTTAATTGAAGTGGCTTTTCAACAAGGGTGGCTCCCCAGTCGGGGACTTTAGTCCCTGTGTTAAGACGTTATATCCGTCATGACCAGCCAGGTACAACGTCTGAAATGCGTGTTCGTTTTAGGGGCGGACTATTAGAAAAGTGATGGGGTGAGTGGGGACACTTCAGCCAGCACGATTTTTTTTTTGTCAATTGTTCGTGCAGGAATTTTTTGCATATTAGTGAACGTTTTCAGGTCATCCTCAACATAAATCGCAGCTCTTTCTTAGCTGCTTTGATGTTCACCGCGTTTCCAAACAATGGACTATGCAAAAACGCCTTTTATATACGCAGAGCGTTAAGCCGGTTTTCCACTAGACGACTTTTTTCGCGCGAAGCGACTTTTTCTTTTGTCTCAAGCCGGTTTTCCACTAGGCGACTTTTTTCGCGCGAACGACTTTTTCTTTTGTCTCATGAGCTCTGAGCCGGAACTAATCAGAAATCTATTGAATTCGAACAAAAGAAAGTCGCTTCGCGCGAGAAAAATCGCCTAGTGGAAAACCGGCTTCATGAGCTCTGAGCCGGAATTCTACTGAATTCGAACAAAAGAAAGTCGCTTCGCGCGAAAAAAATCGCCTAGTGGAAAACTGGTTTTAGTATTTCGTCGCCAAAAATCTCGCCAGTTTAACATTTTTTCACTTTGCTCCATCCAAAACACTGCCTACGCCGCACTCTACTTTTTTACACTCTTAGATATCTAGAAACCGATTTGTTTAAAGCATTTTAAGTATCAGTTCTTAACTCTTTCACTACCGAGGGCTCTCCACTTGACCAGCAAAATCGTCTGGCGTTAGACAGAGTAAAATACTCTGACGATATATAGACAGAGTAAAAAGGTCTGGCGTTAGACAGAGTAAAATACTCTGACGATATAGACAGAGTAAAAAGGTCTGGCGTTAGACAGAGTAAAATACTCTGACGATATAGACAGAGTAAAAAGGTCTGGCGTTAGACAGAGTAAAATACTCTGACGATATAGACAGAGTAAAAAGGTCTGGCGTTAGACAGAGTAAAATACTCTGACGATATAGACAGAGTAAAAAGGTCTGGCGTTAGACAGAGTAAAATACTCTGACGATATAGACAGAGTAAAAAGGTCTGGCGTTAGACAGAGTAAAATACTCTGACGATATAGACAGAGTAAAAAGGTCTGGCGTTAGACAGAGTAAAATACTCTGACGATATAGACAGAGTAAAAAGGTCTGGCGTTAGACAGAGTAAAATACTCTGACGATATAGACAGATTAAAAAGGTCTGGCGTTAGACAGAGTAAAATACTCTGACAATATAGACAGATTAAAACGGTCTGGCGTTAGACAGAGTAAAATACTCTGACAATATAGACAGTTTAAAAAGGTCTGGCGTTAGACAGAGTAAAATACTCTGACGATATAGACAGTTTAAAAAGGTCTGGCGTTAGACAGAGTAAAATACTCTGACGATATAGACAGATTAAAAAGGTCTGGCGTTAGACAGAGTAAAATACTCTGACGATATAGACAGAGTAAAAAGGTCTGGCGTTAGACAGAGTAAAATACTCTGACGATATAGACAGAGTAAAAAGGTCTGGCGTTAGACAGAGTAAAATACTCTGACGATATAGACAGATTAAAAAGGTCTGGCGTTAGACAGAGTAAAATACTCTGACAATATAGACAGATTAAAACGGTCTGGCGTTAGACAGAGTAAAATACTCTGACAATATAGACAGTTTAAAAAGGTCTGGCGTTAGACAGAGTAAAATACTCTGACGATATAGACAGTTTAAAAAGGTCTGGCGTTAGACAGAGTAAAATACTCTGACGATATAGACAGATTAAAAAGGTCTGGCGTTAGACAGAGTAAAATACTCTGACGATATAGACAGAGTAAAAAGGTCTGGCGTTAGACAGAGTAAAATACTCTGACGATATAGACAGAGTAAAAAGGTCTGGCGTTAGACAGAGTAAAATACTCTGACGATATAGACAGATTAAAAAGGTCTGGCGTTAGACAGAGTAAAATACTCTGGCAATATAGACAGATTAAAACGGTCTGGCGTTAGACAGAGTAAAATACTCTGACAATATAGACAGTTTAAAAAGGTCTGGCGTTAGACAGAGTAAAATACTCTGACGATATAGACAGTTTAAAAAGGTCTGGCGTTAGACAGAGTAAAATACTCTGACGATATAGACAGATTAAAAGGTCTGGCGTTAGACAGAGTAAAATACTCTGACGATATAGACAGAGTAAAAAGGTCTGGCGTTAGACAGAGTAAAATACTCTGACGATATAGACAGAGTAAAAAGGTCTGGCGTTAGACAGAGTAAAATACTCTGACGATATAGAAAGATTAAAAAGGTCTGGCGTTAGACAGAGTAAAATACTCTGACAATATAGACAGATTAAAACGGTCTGGCGTTAGACGGAGTAAAATACTCTGACAATATAGACAGTTTAAAAAGGTCTGGCGTTAGACAGAGTAAAATACTCTGACGATATAGACAGTTTAAAAAGGTCTGGCGTTAGACAGAGTAAAATACTCTGACGATATAGACAGATTAAAAAGGTCTGGCGTTAGACAGAGTAAAATACTCTGACGATATAGACAGATTAAAAAGGTCTGGCGTTAGACAGAGTAAAATACTCTGACGATATAGACAGATTAAAAAGGTCTGGCGTTAGACAGAGTAAAATACTCTGACGATATAGACAGATTAAAAAGGTCTGGCGTTAGACAGAGTAAAATACTCTGACGATATAGACAGATTAAAAAGGTCAGGCGTTAGACAGAGTAAAATACTCTGACGATATAGACAGATTAAAAAGGTCGGGCGTTAGACAGAGTAAAATACTCTGACGATATAGACAGATTAAAAAGGTCTGGCGTTAGACAGAGTAAAATACTCTGACGATATAGACAGATTAAAAAGGTCGGGCGTTAGACAGAGTAAAATACTCTGACGACATAGACAGAGTAAAAAGGTCTGGCGTTAGACAGAGTAAAATACTCTAACGATATAGACAGATTAAAAAAGTCTGGCGTTAGACAGAGTAAAATACTCTGACGATATAGACAGAGTAAAAAGGTCTGGCGTTAGACAGAGTAAAATACTCTGACGATATAGACAGATTAAAAAGGTCGGGCGTTAGACAGAGTAAAATACTCTGACGATATAGACAGATTAAAAAGGTCTGGCGTTAGACAGAGTAAAATACTCTGACGATATAGACAGAGTAAAAAGGTCTGGCGTTAGACAGAGTAAAATACTCTGACGATATAGACAGATTAAAAAAGTCTGGCGTTAGACAGAGTAAAATACTCTGACGATATAGACAGAGTAAAAAGGTCTGGCGTTAGACAGAGTAAAATACTCTGACGATATAGACAGATTAAAAAGGTCTGGCGTTAGACAGAGTAAAATACTCTGACGATATAGACAGAGTAAAAAGGTCTGGCGTTAGACAGAGTAAAATACTCTGACGATATAGACAGATTAAAAAGGTCTGGCGTTAGACAGCGTAAAATACTAAAGTCTGCCTCGTTCGAAAACGAACAATACGGTATAGGCAAAGAGTTAAGGTCTTCGGTAAGGTTTTCAGGGTCATTTCTGTAAAGCGCTCTCAATTCGTCAGAATTTATGCCACAAAAATAAAATAGATATCGTTAGAAAGCTATGAATTTGTAGAATACAATGGTGTCTTTGGTTTCGCGATAAACACAAACCGTTAATAGTTGTGAATTTTTTAATTAAAACCAGAGGGCTTTACTCGGGGCGACTCGAGTAAAAAGCGTTTTATTTTGCTCAAAATATTTTTTTGATATGCCGAGTTTTGCCGATTTTATTGACGACCAAAGTTAAAAATGCTGTTTTTCGACCAACATTCGGACAAAATAAGTCATAAATTCGAAACCAGGCAATATGTGTCAGCGTTTTTTTATTAAAAACGCTGACACCGTTTTGCTGGACATTTATCTCGGAATCGAACTGCGAAAAATTGAACAAAATGAAACGCTTTGTTCTTAAGTTGCCCCGAGTGAAGCCCTCTGGTTTTAATTAAAAAAATCACAACTATTAACGGTTTGTGTTTAACGCGAAACCAAAGACACCATTGTATTCTACAAATTCATAGCTTTCTAACGATATCTATTGTATTTGTGTGGCATAAATTCTGACGAATTGAGAGCGCTTTACAGAAATGACCCTGAAAACCTTAACGAAGACCTTAAATTAGTTACCATTTTTTTTAGATTATGATCTTTCATTTCGATCCCAAGAACGTAATCAATCCTACGCAAAAATGGACGCCATAAAGACAGATTTGCATCAATTGACGTTTAGCGTGTGGTTTAAGATGAGCACTGGTTTACCAGAATACCACTTGCTTTCCTATATGGCAAACGGGGTCACTGGTGATATGGATCTTTACTTTCGAACGCATAAAAACAGTAAACCTGTTTTTGCATTTACAGGAGCAATTGCCCAAGAATTTATCAAGTAAATAATTTATGACATGATAAGTTGTACGTATACATGTATAGTGCATGTCGTACGTTAATGTCTGTTAAACAATTTATTGTAATGTGCCCCAGATGGAGATCGAACCTAAAACCTTCTAACGTCCGGTTGAACCGAGGGTCGGATAGAGAGCTAAGGCCCGTTTCAAACGTCGAATTTTTCATGCGTCGAATACAATTCGTTAATTAAGTGCATGATAAGTTCGACGTTTGAATCAATTAAATTCGACCGTTTTGATTAAATGCGACATGCGAATTAAATTCGACTGCTTAGGTCGAATAAAACGACCTTGATGCGACTTCGATTCAAACGTCGAACTTTCCATGTGTCGAATGTAATGCATAAATTATTTTAATGTATAATAATTTCCGATACACGCAAATGACATGCGCCAACGTTGATTTCGCGAGGAGAATCGGGCATCTGAATAAGTGTTCTACACTATGTCCCACCATCAAGGATTTCGAATTATTTGACGACGACAAGAGCGATGGATGCTTGTGGTTGCATTTCTGCCTGCTATAATTAATAAAAGCAGATCTTATTACCATGTATTGTAAAGTAGGTGTCATAATTTTTCGCCGTCGTTTTGACTGTTGAATATAATAACATTGTAAATATTAATTTGCTTTTGGTCAACTTTCGAGTTGGACTACTTCGCTTTCGCCATGTTGTTATAGAAATGATCATTTTAAATTATATTCGACCGCATTAAATTTGACGTATGAATCAAATGTCGAATACAATAATTTGGGTCGACCTTAATTGGTATTATATTCGACACATGAAAAATTCGACGTTTGAACCAGGCCTAAGGTTGCAAATTAGTCAAATTGGAAATACCTTCCCACTTCCGCTTCTGTAGTTGGTTGTGTACATAGGCGTACCTGACCAGTTACGTTGGGGGGAGGGGGAGGGGGAGGGGGGGGGGGGGTGTAAACATTTTGGCCCGAAAAATTAAGAGTCGACGACTGTCGATTATTAGATCGTATATTCAACATCCAAGTTTCTTCATGAGCCCTACATCTAGCGTATGTGATATAGCCCTAGGGCAACTGCAAAACAACTCTGATATATTATGTTAATGTTAAAGTGTCTATGGAATGAAAAATTCGTTGGCATTTTTGTTGTTTTATTGTACATGCAGAGGAGCATGGCAGGAGCACTCACTGAAAATTTCAAGAGAATCTGATACGTAGTTTTCGCGCTATTAACTCTCAAAGTTTGCCATGGTCAGTCGTTCTTGGAGAAAAATTGGGCTTTCGGAAACAATGCTTATGACGTACGCAGATGGACAACTATGCATAAGAACAATAGATTTCACTATTAATGATCCATCTGCGTACGTCATAAGGCACTGTTACCAAGAAGTTCAAATTTCGCCAAAACAAACTATCCACGGCAAATTTTGAGAGTTGATAGCGCGAAAACTACGCATCAGATTCTCTTGAAATTTTCAGTGAGTGCTCCTGTCATGCTCCTCTGTACAATAAAACAACAAAAATGCCAACGAATTTTTCACTTCATAGACACTTTAAAACATTTACTTTAATGTTAAAACAGACCAAAATATAATTTTTCATGAATATTTAACAGCAATATTACCCGAATTTACCCGAAATTTCTTTCAAAAAGTGCCCGAAATGTTCATTTCCCCTGCCCCCCGCCTGGTACGCCTATACTGAAGCGCGAGGAAAGTCTAGCGATAAAAGTCGCCAATTCTTAATGTATATATTTGTCTGTTGGTATCGATTTGGGATAAACATCCATTGTATTATGATTAAATGCCATTTAAAGCTAAATTATACTATTTATGTACAGTTTTCAACAAAATAATTCCTCAGACTTCGGTAGCAGCGGCAGAAATAAACTAATACCAACAAACTACATGCAGAAGAAGAAGTGGGACGGTATTACCATTTTGACTGTAATGGTCATATATTATTCTTATAAGCGGTAGCAATTGCGCATGAGAATGTATATATATAGCTTACGTTACGTCTACCATCCTTTTCAGCTCAAAGATAACTCCTGTTAACGACGGATTTTGGCATCATCTTGGTTTTACGTGGACTAACGCCGGGCATTGGAATGTTCTTATTGATGGAACACAGCGTGTATTGAGAGATTTAAGACTGAATGGTAGTATCATTCGAGGGGGAGGAACACTGGTCATTGGGCAAAAAATGATAACAAGCTCACGTTTTGAAAATGGATTTATTGGTGAAATCAGTAGACTAAACCTTTGGGATAGAGCTTTGAGCGGAAATGAAATAGAAGTAATGGCTAAGTCCCCTGGAAACGAACGTGGAAACATAATTATGTGGTTTGAAATTATTGATTACGTTGTTGGAGACGTCGTGGAAATCATTCCTTCGAAAGCACACAACACAGGTCAGTGGGTAAAGACCATGCATATATTCTTGGTTTGCACTTGACGTCACGGCGGCCATGTTGGAGGAACTTTAACAAAAGAATCTCATCAGCAGCTATTGTATTAGTGAACCTGCACAATCCAACGAGAACGAACGAATAACCTTATTATAACTGAACGACTCAGTCGTCCAGACTCGTATGGACTCGCTTTCCTGTTGGTTGAGACGACAAATTATTATGATATTCGTCAGTACTGAGGCAGGTGATAATAACTTGTCGTTCCAACCGGCTGAATCAGCCTTCTGGGACTGATTCAGACTTTAGTATTTTACTCTGGCTAACGCCAGACGATTTGAAATACTTGTCAAGGTGGTCAAGGGGAGAGCTACCAATGGGTTAATGACAATTTGGAGTTGACATAAATTGTGAAGCGGTGGCTGTGGCAAGTAAGAGAACATATTCATAACACTATACCTCAGGTGATTTCTGTGCCGGTATGATTCAAATTAATGGTCTTACGAATAGCATGATATGTATGGTTTCTCGATTGGGTTCCAGCGTGAAGGTATAGTACGACTATACGCGTTTTGGTCGTTCTTATATACTGAATGTTGACGACTATTGATTACATTCCGGCAACAGTCAGTCAATGAACATCTAAGATTTTGCTTGCCATATAATTAGCATAACTGCATATTCGTCCATTCTCGTTGGATTGTGCAGGTTCACTATTTGGAGTATGTTTTCCTCCAACATGGTCGCCGGAACTTTGTCTCCTAAATCTAAAGAGATTGATTGCAAACCATCAATACGTGGAACACTCTTCGAAAACAATAAGTCGCACTGGTAAATCGCTCAATATACAGAAAAAAGTCATTTTCTTATACTAACAACAGTATAATTCTAAATTCAAGAATATATATTGTACCAGGCGCGCAACGAGGGTGGGTGAGGACCTATAAGAAGGCTTCGCTGATAAATTTTGCGCTTTACCTCGAAATTCATATTTTTCTTTACTTTTGTTAAAGTGCAAATGAAACGAAAAGTCAGTCTTATTTGAAAGAACACTTAAAATGATAGAGTAACATCTTTTGCAGTTTTTCGTTTCCTTGCTTCGTTCTTGATATATTTCAGTTTGTTTGATATGCAAATTAAACATTTTGAAGTCATGACGTGCATAATGAATTATCGAAAAAAGTTCTATAGCTTTGCTATTATCAAACCAAATTAATTAAAAGGAAGCATGTGGGTGTGTTTCGCCCAGACCACTATAAACATGTAGATTTTCAGGTAATTATATTTGACAATATCAAATATATATAACTTTTTTCGATAACTCATTATGCGCGTCATGACGTCAAAATGTTGAATTTGCATGTCAAACCAACTGAAATATATTAAAAACGAAGCAAGGAAACGAAAAACTGGAAAAGATGTTACTCTATCATTTTAAGTGTTCTTTCAAATAAGACCTCATGACTCAATTTTCTCTTCATTTGCACTTTAAGTTAGATAACTCTTTCAGAAGAAAATATAACTTCAAAAAGTTTAGTTGACCTTTAAAGGGCTCATTAGAAGGTCTACCAAACGTTTGTTCATCACACCAAGCTTGCAAACATACCACATGCATTACATGCATGTGTACGCACAACTTATCATCTCATCTCAACTATATCTTATATAGAAGCACACAATATAACAATGAATATACAACTTTCGCTGTCCACTCGAGCCTCTGTAGCTCAAAGGTTAGATCGTCTAACTGATCATGAGCAAGTTATATCCATGTCTGACATCACATATTCCTTTAATTCATATCTTGAAGTATGCATATACGCGCGGTATGCACCTATGTATATATGTTTGTATATTAGACTTATTTTGCCTATGAAATTCATGCATACCAAGCTCTACAAGGCGACAACCTTGTATTGAGCACTCTACTGCTGGGAAATTATCCATGCTTTGGATTATTTCACCTATTTATATATATATATATATATATATATATATATATATATATATATATATATATATATATATATATGAAGCGGAAATCAAGTATGTCTTATTTGAAAAAAACAGTTAAAATAACAAAGTAACATCTAACAGTTTTTCTTTTTCGGCTTGCTTCGTTGAGATATACGTCAGACGTGTATAATGAGTTATCGCAGAAGGTTAAACAGAAGGTTAAATATATCTTTGCTATTTATATCAAACCAAATGGCATCAAAATCTACATGTTTGTTGTTGTATGAGACACACACCATGCTTCCTTCGACTCGATTTGGTTTGATTATAGCAACAACATATGACCTTCGTTGATAACGCAAACTCATTATACACATGTGACGTTGAGATGTTTAATTTGCTTATCAATCAAACTGAAATGTTAAAACGAGAATTAAACTGCAAAAGATGTTACTCTGTCATTTTAAGTGTTCTTTCAAATAAGACAAACTTAATTTCCGCTTCATATGTAAGCACTTTAAATATTCATTCGTTTTATAAACATTTGTTTTTTTTCAGATCAAGGATTAGATTTCGAGCTATCCTTCAAGTCACCTCCAACTGGAAAAGACTATGTGTTATCACCAGGTCCAAAAGATCCGTTTGACCAAATGTCTGTTTGTCTGTGGATCAAGATTTCGTCCAAAAGTATTTTTATTTCTTACAACGCAGAAGGAGAAGTTGGTCATACTTTTGCTTTCGGTGTTGATTCGAATAACACGATGTTTGCATATATCAATGGCAGTTTGATACTTAGGTAGGCTAATGGTGCGTTCTATACATTTATATATAAATCGAATTTGCAGGAATAGTCAAATCATGGATAGTAAAAAGACTGGATAGGAAATAGCTGACGTCAGCAGTAGTTGCAAATTGTGACGTCACATGGAAACAAGGTCTACTTCGGTTTATAGGAACGAGAGACCGAAAACAAGACTGTGCTTTATACATCTTCTGATAAATCTGTTATTGCCTAAGTTGCTGGATATGTCTGTAGAAAAACCAAAGACAAGATACAACGGTTTGCGCAGCTAATGAAATGCCAACGACTAGTAACGTGCGAGAAAACTGTGTAAGGTTGGGAACATTGCAAAAACATTTAGTAAGAATTTACCAGGTGTCGAAAAGCAAACTCTGTCCCACCCTAATCTTATTAAAACGCTCTCTTTAAACAGGCGGACTTACGACTGTGGATCCGTTAACTTTTGATTTTTTTTCTTCCCCTGAAACGTCTATCCGACCATATCTTAAATATAGGAGCAGTACAAGGAAATCGGATAGTGAATTGCTCGAACAATAATTAATCGATAATACCCCAGTAACACCCGTGAAAAGCAGATCCATAAAAAGCTTGTCCTTTTTAATTTATTTGTAAGTTGTGTAGACAATTGTGTGTCATGACTTTGCTGTTTATCCCCGCTCTTTAATTAGCATGTTATCAGTGCTTTATGCCATTGACTGAGAATTTATATGTACAGTACACAGCTGGGATAATAAGAAGTCTCTTTCCTGTTTGCAATTTAACAACTGATGTCACGTAAATGTCATATTATTAACTTTATTTTATTAATAAACAAAATTGTAACTGCAGCATATGTACAAAGATAAAATTACATGTGATTTATGCATCTATTATCAGCTTCCCCCTGGGGCAGACCCCCAGGGAACCAGGGGTATTTGTCCAAGAGCCCAATACAATCACAACAAATACCCCAGGGTACAGGGCATGATCTATTAGTAAAAAATTGGGAAAAGCCCCAACCCCCTAGGTGTAAAAAATATAAACTAGTTGCATAATAAACGTTTAAAGTGCAACCATTATATGTTTAAAAGCTTTATTATTATGCATCTTTACATAAAAATTTTAACCAATATAATAATATAAAATGCTAAGAAATCCCACCATAACGCCAACCGCTGACCACTCGAAAGGTAAAAAAATCAACAATAGCCCCTGAATTCCAGTGGGTTCCCAGATGCATCAACTTCAAAAAACATCTTGTTTATAAAGTAAAAAGTATGCTTTACAGTTTTGAACTTGCGATTTTTTTTGACCTTTCTTCATATAAAGTTTTTTTACTATCCATGGCTAAATAGAATACACCTTTTCGATAATACGTCACGCTTCATGAAAACGAGGCTCCCAGGCCAAAGTTTCGCAATTTTGATTGTCATAGTAATCCTGCCATATTTGTTTATAGAAGAAGATGGCTAATAACGTCCAAACTATATATGGTAGAAATACATCGTGTACGTATGTTGTTAGGCATTTCATAAGCTTTCATTTGATGTATAGTTTAAGTTTCTATGTTGTGTGTAACTTTTTAAAATGTCCAAAATGTTCGCATCATATATTGCTCGTCAAGTGATAGTAATGGACTTCTCACAACTGTTGTAGAATTTCGGATATTGTTTTTAAAATACATAACGCACAACTGTGAAACATATACCAAACAGAAGATACTGTAAAATGCTATTTGCGGTAGAACTTTCAAGTTTCTAGCTTAAGAGAAAGTATTTTAAAAATGGGAAAACGTACTACTATCTTGGCCTGAGTTGTAAACAAAACAAACTTAATAAGCAACAAACATCCATCAGAACCAAGATATTAAATGGTACCTTTTCCCATTTTTAAAATACTTTCTCTTAAGCTAGAAACTTGAAAGTTGTACCGTAAATGGCATTTTACAGTATCCTCTGTTTGATATATGCTTCACAGTTGTGCGTTATGTATTTTAAAAACAATATCCGAAATTCTACAACAGTTGTTAGAAGTCCATTATTTATTACCTGACGAGCACTATATGGTGCGAACATTTTGGATATTTTAAAAAGTTACACACAACATAGAAACTTAAAATATACATCAAATGAAAGCTTATGAAATCCCTAACAACATACGTACACGATGTATTTCTACCATATAGAGTTTGGACGTTATTAGCCATCTTCTTCCATAAACAAATATGGTGAGATTACTATGATGATCAAAATTATGAAACTTTGGCCTGGGAGCCTCGTTTTCATGAAGCGTGACGTAATTATCAAAAAGGTGTATTGGATTTGTTCTGTCTGTCCACCTATCACTCCACTCCACTCCACTCCACTCCATTCCATTGCACTGCGCCACACCACGCCAAACCACACCCCACTCTATTTCACTCCACCCCACTATACACTGCACTTCCATTGCACTGACTATACTCCACTGCCCTGCACTCCATTCGACTCCACTCCACCACGTAACACTACACCACACTATACAATGCACTCCACATCACCACACTACACCCCACGCCACGCCATTCCAATCCATTCCACTCCAATCCAGTCTAATGTACTACCCTCAGCTGCACTACACTACACTACACTACACTACACTACACTACACTACACTACACTACACTACACTACACTACACTACACTACACTACACTACACTGCACTGCACTGCACTGCACTGCACTGCACTGCACTGCACTGCACTGCACTGCACTACACTACACTACACTACACTACACTACACTACACTACACTACACTACACTACACTACACTACACTACACTACACTACACTACACTACACTACACTACACTACACTACACTACACTACACTACACTACACTACACTACACTACACTACACTACACTACACTACACTACACTACACTACACTACACTACACTACACTACACTACACTACACTACACTACACTACACTACACTACACTACACTACACTACACTACACTACACTACACTACACTACACTACACTACACACCGCCACGCTCCACACAAACCTCCTGCATATAACGACCCCTCTCCACTGCGCGTAGTTTCACTTCCTGTACTTATACTTCAATTCTCTTTCATATTCTCTAGCACTTCACCAACTGAACACATGACCAATAACTGGTGGCATTTTCTTTGCCTAACGTGGAATGGACAATCTGGAGAAGTATTTTTCTACGAGGACATGCTTCCAGCAGGCCCAGTAACCAACGATGCTTCGAAAACGGTGCTTCCGGCAAACGGAAGTTTTTTAGTTGGTGCGACCAAAGATGCTAATAGTTTAGATGGTTTAGACGGTTTTGTGGGTAAAATGAGTTATCTTAACATCTGGAGTACAGTTCTGCCGAAGGGAGGTATTATAGCTATGACAATCGGTGGCGTAAACATAAATGGTGATTTTCTATCGTGGCGTAACGTACCGAAGTCAATTGTTGGGAATTTAACCGTTACAAACAAAACAGTTATCCGCTATCCAGGTACAAATTCATTACCGCAGCAATTTGAACATTTTGCGTAGGAAATATTAACTTCTTGTTAACCAAAAGTGCGGTCATTATGGGAAAATAGAGAGCTTATATATAAAGTGGCTCCCTACTATTTCTTCAAAAGTGGAAAAAATGCAATTTTCAACTTCAGAAACGTTCTCATGAATATTTTGAAAAAGAATGAAACTGGCGTAATTATCTCAAGAATGAAGCAAGGAAACGAAATTCTACGAAAGATTTTACTTTGTCAATTTTAAGTGTTCTTTCAAATGCAATCCTAAAAAAACTGGGGAGAAATTTCCTTGCATAGGCACTTTAAAGAAGGCTTGTCTAAATGTCATTTAAAGGTCTCCCTTCTTTTGGCATTGTCTTGTGTTTTGAAATTTCAATGGACTCTATAGTTCTCCGAAAAAAGTAATTGTTTACCGGGGCAAGAAAACACAGAACATTAATGCCACATCTCCATGACAATGCTATTACAGAGCTTAAGCATACAGGCGTTTTAGACCCCGTTTACACGATGCCGGTACAATTTGAAAACGGAACAAAATCATGCCGTTTAAGGCCTTGCGTTTACACGATACCGGCACAAAAATAACATGAAATGTTATATGTTGTATTTGCATACCGGCATGATTTTGTTCCGTTTTCAAGTTGTACCGGCATCGTGTAAACGGGGTCTTAGAGCCACGGACGGCGATTGGATTCAATAGCATTTTTCATTCAAAACAATGATAATGAGCAATTTAAAATTCCAAGAGCAAAGTAAACGCCGTCGTCGTTCTACACAAGACGTCATTGAGAGCATTTTCACGTTCTTGAGACGACGGGAACTTCTAGAACGTTGAGGCCTGTAGTCATCGTTGTTTTACTACAATTATACATACTTTTAAAGTAGAAAGCTTGTATTTTAAGGGGGATAATTTCATTACATTACAATATAAAATAAAGGATCTGTATTTTTATATAAAGATGAAATTTAAGCTTATGAGCTAACAGTTTAGATATGTGATTATTCATAGCCTTTGTTTTTCAAAGAATACGCGGTTCAGTAGTTCTGTATTCCATTCCTGTTCTTCCGGTCACCGTCCGTGTCTCAAAAACGCCTAATATGCTTAAGCTCTCTATTATCTCTGAAGACGACCCAGGTACACCGTCCGAAAGCTCAGATTTTCATAATAAAACATCGTGAAAACTACAGAAGTATCTTTAATTATTAATATATCGTCATCCAAAATTTTGAAGAACAATTTAAATATCTCAAATCATTAATAATTCATGAGATAATCAGCCAATTACAATAGTTCATTCAATCACCTGATTGAAGTTGGATACTGCAGTAAAACCCAAGATATTAGATGAAAGCCGGTGTTCATCTAATTCTAAAGATCTCAATTATCTATGCCAAATAACAAGTTGCTGTAAGAATAAATTTTACACGCACACTCATGAATAAAATCTCATGAGGTCTATTTTCCAATTGAAATCGCTCGATTGAGATGCCGACAACTCGTTTATCGTGTTTCATCAGGGGAACCCAACACTCGAAAACAATAAAACCACATGACCCTCATGCTTTCATTGCATGTTTTAACGTGTTTGGATCCCCTGTTTGGATCACTCAAACTCGTTGTTGATATATATTACATAATTTATGTTTTGATGTGAGTTCCTTTTTTCAAAATCTTCAATATATTTTCATTTTTAGGTTACGGTCTTTTGGCAAAGAGATCGAAATGGTGTAACGATAACGTAACAAACGTAACATTGTCCTGTGGACCTCTCTATGCTCGATTTAGCGAAAATAAAAATAGAAGCAAGATGGCTTGGCGTTGCTATTGTGGTGCAGCTCTCGTTTCATCTAAATATGTCTACCATATAAAAACAAATAGTGATCAATACTACACCAGGCACACTGAACTTATTGCCATTGTGAACTAATTTACGTGAGGTTTTGTTGTTTTCGTTGTACAAGTGGTTATATAAGTTGCAATATACAGAGATAATTCTGAGCTCCAGACAAAACTAAGACAAGACTCTTTAACACAGGGATTATTTTAAGGAATTTTTATCACTTCACAAAGAGCTGAAAAAGGCATAAAATCTAACTTCAGTAGCACGTTAAACAGCGATGGAGCACTGAGTAGCTCGGTAGCTCATCAGTAATCAACTAGTCATACTGTCATAGTATACATAAGCGGCCCTCCTTTTCCCAATTTTTAATGATTTAATCCCTTTCGCATAGCATACATTCGCATTTTTAGAATAACAATGGTCAAACAGTAGCACACGGGCACAGACCACTGCACAGACGCATCGACCTGAGAGAATTGTCTGGCTAAATAGTATAAGAACACTAGCCTAGGCTATACTCATGTATCTTGAAAGTTGAAATTATGGGCATAAGTCTGTTAGTTTACGGTACGCTTAACGTTATCAGAAGATAGTGGACCAGGGTCCTTTAACTTATCGTCTTATTTGTGTATTTGCTAATTTAAATATTGATATTAAATAGTATATGTTGGAATGTAGTATCAATACTGTGCCTTTGAAGATAATTTCTGACGCAATCCTTTCACGAATAACACCCATTCTTAAATATTAAAGAAAAATCTATCACTGCACAAAATTGCGCTTATCCCTGCACAAATCTCATTTATCACTGCACAAATTGGTTATCACTGCACGTTAAAATAATCCCTGCTTTAACATGCAACATTAGGCCATGTCCACTAATCGATATCCGCTTTCGTTTGAAAACGGAGACTTCGTATATCGAAAACGTAATCAAACGTTTTCCGTGGACACTATACAGTCGCTTGCAGCTAAGTGGAAACACCGCCCGTCAAAACATGTTCTATTTCAACGTCAAACATAAAAGTTTTCCTTGGAAACATATTATGTTCCCTTCGATAAGTACATGTTTGTACTCTTAGCCAATCACGTCTTGCTAATCCAACGGTATCTAATTTCAAAACGGTTAACTTTTGAACATATTTTGAACATGTTTTGACGGGCGGTGTTTCCACTTAGGTTTCAAACAACAGTATCGTTTTCGAATCGTTGTTCACACTAGAACGCCGAAACCACCCTGAAACGCATAATATCCAGCATTCCGGCTGAGCGTGCGCAATGAAAGGCCGTGAGTGACTGAAATCAAGATCACATTATCGTCGTGACGTCAGCATTTTCAAAAAGCTTCGTTTTTGTCGTCCACACTACTCTGGAGAGCGTTTTCAAAAAACTCCGTTTTCGGTCACCGAAGACGCCGGCTTAGTGTGGACAAAGGCCTAACCGTATAAAAAAAACCTGTTTTCTAACGAAAACGGAGTCAATCGAGATATGCGGAGTCAATCGAGATATGCTCTAGAAACTCGGAAAACTTCAAAGCGCCTATAATGAGCTGTGATTTTATGTTGAACCGTGCCTTACACCGTGCACATCCTTTGTTTAATAATAATATTTAAATAGCACGGCTGAGTGATTGAACTGAAACGTTGCTATTGGATAATTCCTTCATTATACTAAAATACAATGGGCTCAGTGACCGTGCACAAAAATGCAGCTAAAGTCTTTGTTCTATCTTTTTGTTCGCCTTTATGAGTTCCAGACCATAGTTTGAATGACTATGGTCTACCATCTGAGTTCTTGTCAACCTCGTCCCCAGGGCATTTTTCCTCCACGTTGGGAGTCGGCGAAAATGGCCCTGGCATCGGCTGGTCACGTGACACCCAGAATTTTGGGGTGTTTTGGCAAGAAAATTTATGCGGTCTTTGTGTTTCGTTTTTGTATAATACGTATACATGAATAAGAAATAAGAAATATTTAACGCTCTGCCGAATCACTCATGTGAACCTTTATCATAAATGCAACTGGCTACCATTATTCATCATGATACTCCCCACGGTTATCCAGGATACATTTAAATGTCGGGAAGAAACATATATCTAATGTTGTTCTTGACTTTAACCAAAGCTGTCGTTACAATTCTTTGGATGAACTTCGCAGAGTGGATTTATTGCAATTCATATTTTGATGAATAAATTACACTGTATCTTAATTAATCAAGTTTTTAAACCGGCCAATCCGATTATAGAATCGACCAGCCGATGCCAGGGCCATTTTCGCCGACCTCCCAACGTGGAGGCAAAATGCCCTGGGGACGAGGTTGAGTTCTAGTGGCTCGATGGTTTATAGAGCATCTGACAATAGCATTCGCAAGGTCGCGGGTTCGAGTTTCGCCTATAGAGCTCAGAGTTTTATAGAGCTCCGAGTATTAGGGAAAAAACCCAAAAACAAGTAAGGTAGAACTTCATTCAAAGACGATAAATATAAGCTCTTAAAGTGTCGCTGGTCCTATTTTAAGACTTAATATTATTACATTTTAGTCTATCATATCTTGGGGTCGGCCAGGGGTTTTTGGGTATACGGTATCTACGGGGTTTTTAAATCGGGTATACAGTATATTTACTTTGAAATTCGGGTATTTGGTATATTTAAATTTTGTGAATTTCTGGTATACAGTATACAAATTTCAATAAATGTTGCGTAATTAAAGTCTGGAAAACTGTTGAAATTTGTATAAACAGGAGTGCACTCATATTAGATTGACTATTCTAGTATTCTGTATCTTTAATCGGTAAAGCAGTAATAAAATCCTAATTTAACTAAATACAACTAACAAATTATATTACAACTCACGGTATAAACTACAATATTAAAAAATAAAAGTAATAATTAATAAACTCAAAGTTAATTCAGAAAAGAAAAGAAAGGACTTGCTTGCTGAAGCTTTCGGAGCACTTGTTATTAAATATTTGTTCTGGAAGGTTATTCCCGGTAGGGATAGTGTGAGGGAAAAAGGAGTACTTAAAGACATCAGTACG
The DNA here is from genome assembly GCA_964035015.1 of Corallium rubrum. Classification (NCBI taxonomy): domain Eukaryota; kingdom Metazoa; phylum Cnidaria; class Anthozoa; order Scleralcyonacea; family Coralliidae; genus Corallium; species Corallium rubrum. Next base: position 10,777,431 of record OZ036000.1, on the reverse strand, counting down.
TACAGAGAAGTGTTTGTATGTCTGGGAGTGTTTCCGCCGAGTAACCCTGGTAGATAAGGTGGTGCACTGAGTTGGGTCAACAGCATTGAGGCCAAGAGTGGCTTTATGAAAGAAGCTTAGGTGGAGGCACTCACGGCATGTAGAAAGGAGAGGCCAGCTCAGGTCAGATAACATGGAGCTGACACTCAACTCCCTCGAGTAGTCCCGATTCATAAACCGTGCAGCACGTCTTTGCACCTTCTCCAGCTGGTTTATATTACGCTAGCGGACGAACAAGAGCAAGGTAAAGCCTTGCCTTGACCTGGCGAGTAGAATGATAAAAATTACGCGTGATAAAATTTAGCGTCTTGCTTGCCTTGCTTGATACGTGCATGGTCGCAGTGCTTGTTGAAGCTAAGATCTGAAGATAGGATGACTCCAAGGTAAGGGCGAGAGTCAGTTTTCATCCAGGAAGTAGGTAGTCGTAATTGGACTGCGTGAGATATGCATTGTGAAACATTTAATTGTCACAATTGAAACGCATTTGTCATTTCTTAGCCCACAAAGATAGGGCTTCAAGATCAGTTAACTGATCGACCTTGTAGCCGACCTAAAAGGAACAGGCGAATTGCAGCACAAGATGATTTCTTCTTCTATTGAAGGAACTTTGTCACATGGTACAAACACTGAGTATAAACTTGAAAAGACTATGTTATCATTAATTATCATAATTATTGTTATTATTAGTTTATCACTGTAATAATATAAACATTTGAAACATTTACGTTAGCAGGGGCAGTGGTTCAGGGGCATTTCGGACTTGTGTTCCTCCGACTCGAATCGTTTAAACAGGCGTTCTACCATTCCTGACACTGTCGAACTTAACGGAAGCTCTTACTCGAGTGCAAGAACAAAAGCGGAAGCTTTTAACAAGTATTTCTCTTCTGTTTTTAATAATAATAATAACTAGAAATACATGAATGCAACAACCCCTCACCCGCTTTTACATGCTTTTTTGAAACACCCATCACCCACCCACCCACCCACCCACCCTCTCATTAAAAAAAGCACTCCTGATTATACAGCCAATATAAAAACAAACAAATATAAAAACAAATTATATTAAATCCTTGGGATATTAAATTATACAATTTATGGATAGGTCGATAGGATGACAAAACTGATTTAAATCATTTAATGAAAGTTGAACATATCAAAGCAAAACTTAGATTTCATTATTAAATTCTGGTTGTAAAAAATATATTGTTTTTAGGAAGTTTCAAAAGGGATTATTTCTAGCAAGCCTTCAAATGGCTTCTCTATGCATGTACACTTTGCAAAGGCAGAATTAAAAGTTGACAGCTCAAAAATTACATTTATAATAGAGTCTGAGATAAAAACAATTCAGTAGAATCGGATTCCAGAAAGAAGTATTAAACAGACAACGTTTCAGTCGAAAATTTGGAATCACAGCCAAGAAAACCGACAAAGCCCACGTCCACCACGGTTAATATAAGCGTGATATAAGCCTAAGATAGTGTTTTAAGTTAGTTTTAGTTAAGCTGACTGATGGTTAATTTGGACGAGCAAAGGGAGAGCACGAAAACGTGAAGCTGCATGCATATTGTTTTAGGACATAAGGACAAAATACAAATCCCCTACCATTATAAACTTGAACGATTTTGAGACGAAAACACTGCAATTCAGATCGAGGTTTTGTCTACCATACGGCGTTTGGTTTCTTCAGGACCTCTGGTTTCGCTTCAACATATATTAAACCGGCTGTTTGTATCCTTTTCTTCGTTGTTCTCTTTTATTATTTAAGTAGAGCAGGCTCCATTTCGTAAACGAAAGCAAAATACTGACAGATTTTTAGTTTTCTTGTAGCTAGTCACCGTACCAAACATATATATATATAAATAAATAAATAAATAAATAAATAAATAAATAAACTATTTGCCAGATTTCGGCTCCCTCGCTTTTTCTACACGCGTGTAAAATGGACTCCACGCGTGTCGAGATTAGCACCCTCACCGGGCTCCGGGCCTTCGGCCCGACGCCCGGCTCTGGGATAATAATAATAACTAGAAATACATGAATGCAACAACCCCTCGCCCGCTTTTACATGCTTTTTTGAAACACCCCCCACCCACCCACCCCCTGATTAAAAAAAGCACTCCAGATTATACAGCCAATATAAAAACAAACAAATATAAAAACAAATGATATTAAATCCTTGGGATATTAAATTATACAATTTATGGATAGGTCGATAGGATGACAAAACTGATTTAAATCATTTAATGAAAGTTGAACATATCAAAGCAAAACCATAGGCAGCCCAAATATATAGGTCGTTTAGATTAAAAGTTGGAAAAGAAATTGTGTTTGGCTTGTTATTGCCGGCGACGGATGAAAACTCGCCCCGCTCCCCTCCTTTCCAGCCTCGCGCGACACGCAACCGAAGCTGACGACAACTCAAGTAATGTTGTCGTCAGCTTCGGTTGCGTGTCGCGCGAGGCTGGAAAGGAGGGGAGCGGGGCGAGTTTTCATCCGTCGCCGGCAATAACAAGCCAAACACAATTTCTTTTCCAACTTTTAATCTAAACGACCTATATATTTGGGCTGCCTATGGCAAAACTTAGACTTCATTATTAAATTCTGGTTGTAAAAAATATATTGTTTTTAGGAGGTTTCAACAGGGATTATTTCTAGCAAGCCTTCAAATGGCTTCTCTATGCATGTACATTTTGCAAAGGCAGAATTAAAAGTTGACAGCTCAAAAATTACATTTATAATAGAGTCTGAGATAAAAATAATTCAGTAGAATCGGATTGGAGAAAGAAGTATTAAACACACAGCAAAATCCTAAATTCTTAGCAAGAATAAGATTTCTTATTTTAAGCAAATCATTGCTTGAAATAAGAATTTTAGCAAAATTTTACTAGGTAAGAACTGCCAATTCTTGAATTGAGAACAAATTATCTAAACAAGATCATGCACTTCTTAAATTAAGCAAAGTTTTACTTGACTAGAATTAACATTATGACTGCTATAATTTTAATATAAAAGTTAAATAGCATGCAATTGTTGTCTAAGAACAATTGTTGTTTTAATTCGATATACTATTCGAATTATTTTGGTCATTCTCATTTTAAGCAATCTATTTCTCAAAATAAGAAATCCAATAAATTTAAGAATTACTAATTCTTAAATTAAGGAAAAATATTCTCAACAAGAATTTGTATTCTTAAATTAAGAATATTAATACTTGTTGTATGTATAATGTCCGCATTTATACCGATGCTTGCACTGATGAAAATTACTTTGATACATGTACACACAAAAGTTAATTGTTAAAGTGTGTAATAGAGAGATTTTGAAGACAAATTGTACAAAGTGATTAGCAAAGCTTTGAAAGCTTTTCAAAAACAGAGTAAATGACCCAAAACTAAAAATAACTAAACATGCCATTAATCTTCTAACAATCCACTATATGCTGCTTGCAATTTTTAAATATTTATTGTACCTAAAGAGGTAGCTATTAATATATACAAAAGCAAGTTATAAATATGTACAGTAGTTACAGTATTATCAATTAAGTGTTTTATATATCTGTGCAAAATACATACACTTATTGAGATTTACATTTCTATAAATCTTGATCAGTCCCTTGCATGTTTTATAGTTCAATTATTGATTGGACTAGTACCCTGTACATATTCATGCATAACATCAACAATTTCATACTTAGGAGATACAAAACAGTTTTCCTGCATATCACTTTTTGCATGAAAAACATTGAAGTCCACTAAATTCTCATAAGGAACAACACAGACCACATCAGGTATGACCTTCTTAACTAAGTACGCCTGGTGCAAGTAGTCCAAGCAAAATGTGTCAAAAGCACAAACTTCGAAATAAACAAAGTCACTTATTAACCAAATCTGCCTTAGCTGTCCAAATACTGGAAGAGGTGGGTCATTGCATACACCAATAGCAATCACTGCATCTTTGCAAAATTTCGTACCATTTAATACAATCCAGCTCACCTTGTGCACCTTTTCCAGTTGTATGCCAGGTAATAAACCAGATTCATTAAATGTTTGCTGTAGAGCACATAGTTCCTCCCCACTGGCAACACGAACTACTCCACACTTCTTCTCTGTTGCAAACAATGGATGTGAGCTAGGACTTTCTTCCACATCTCCAAAATTTGAACATTCAAGGAACTGGTGTCTTTTTGCCAAAGACAGAGGCAGATTTTTAAAATTCTGCTTTCTTGCTAATTCCTTAAAATACTTATGAGCAGATTCAAAGTTAAAACACGATGAACGAATCAGGGGGCCCAAATGTTTTATCATTCCAGGAATATGCAGCATGTAATGCTGCTTAGGAATAATATTCTTATCTGGAAACAATTCTCGAAATCTGTTGAGATGTTCCTTTATCAACAGCTTCAAATATTGGATGCTCTCTAGCCGGATAACAGGTGCAAACACAAGTTGAACAATTTCTATGAGCTCAACTAAAAATGTGTAATGGTCATCATTTGTGTTAACCATAGGGCACAGAATGTAGGGCAAGATACGAAGGAATAATCTTGCTTGGGCTGCATTATACTTTAGCTTGTACCTTTCTTCTCCACTGAAAACTGCTTCTCTGAGAGGCCCTGGTTTATCACTCATCTCTGAATATCCATAGTTGTGATTAAGGATAGCATTATTTAGGCGTTGAAGGGTAATGGCTCTACTTTCAATAAAATAAAGTAGAACGAGTCGGATTTCGTATTGCACCACACCCTCCAACAGAGTGTGCATAATATCCTGTGGCAACTGCTTTGTGACATCAAATTCAGGAAGTTGACATAAGGCACTTCGTTTGTTGACACCATAAGTGGTCTGCAAATCACTTTGGACAACATCAGTTGGGGCTTGCTCAATTGCAGTACATTCTTGGTTGTAGAGATCTATGGTGCGTTGTGTAAAAGCTTCCTCGACAAAGTCTTCTTGCATTTTGTCAAAGTTGCAATAACACGATCTGCATTTTTGGAATGCAACACCAACACCTTCTTTAAAACCACCCCAAAGATGCTGACCTAATGTGTCCCCAGCACAAATTACAACTTTCCCAAAAACCATTTCTTCAGCACCATTCACAACCATAGGAACTCCATGGTAAAGTTGAATAATGTCTTTGATGGCAGGCTGCAAGATGGATTCAATCCCATACTTCTTTACCAGCTTTGCATTTGCTATTGCCAACAGCCTAACCGCACAATGCTTTGACCTGAATTTTGGATTTAAATTGGCCAAAGTATAATAAAACATATCCACTTTGTGTGTACCAGCATTGCTACCAAGAGGATTGCATACTTCCAACTCATCGTGATAAAGAACCAACATCAGAGCATTCTTATGGCTTTGAAAATATTCATCACTTCGATATACATCCCCATCACAAATATCATAAAATAACCCTTGCTCACACTGTGTGGGCTCTTTCAAAACAATGCCAGCAATTCTTTTATTACTCAAGACTTGCCTGAGGCTTTCTAGAATAGGGATGTATATGAAGGACTCGTTTTTCTCACTAATAACTCTCTTTGGACCTTTTTTCTTTCTCACCAATTTCTTGCCAAGGCATATTTCAGTATAGTCCACATAATTAAAGTTATCTTTAATATAAGTGGCATGTAAGGGCTCCGTCTCTATACCACAGAATGGATTTGCTACCTGGCTAAATACCTTGTTGACAAGAGACTTGTTGTCAACTGTGCATGGCTCCAAAGATGTAATCAGTTGGTGTTTCACTGAGGCTAACACTTGGTTTACCAAACATGTTGTGCTTTCAATGACTGTATTCATGGATGTCTGTATTAAAGAAAAACAATCTTTATTTAAAATAATTTATTATTAAAAATGGAATGGTTTATTGATTTTTCCTGAATCAGTATTAAAATCAACAATCTTACATGTGTGATTATTCATGGTTATCTCACATGCGTAGAATTCATTTCATATTTTTTAACATCTATTATCTAAGGCTTACAAACAGGTACACTGTATATGCACTGTATGTCTGACATCCACACGCATGTACTGTACTTTAGTTAAACAGTTTATATTAGAGCACCTGAGCATAGATGAAAAGATTCTAGGTCAATTCCTCTTTGGGGCTCAAAAACAATTTGCTGGGTTACTAATAAAGCATAACTGAGTAGTAAACAGTTTACAATGTAACAAGACAAACTATTCTTTTTCTGTTCAAATTTCACATTTTTTTTGTAAATACACCCATAATTGAAGGAAGACCTATTTCCTACTCTATTTTGTAATGCAGACAAGAAAGGTTTCAAATGGTAATATTTTCTTAGTCCAATTAAATCAGTTAATAGCCTTAAAAAAGGTAATTGAACAAATGTTACCTGTGGTATTTTACTTCGCTCTTTAACTTTCAATATAAATGATGCAGCACTCTTTTTAATATCAATATTATTTTCCTAAAATAATAGAATTATTTGCAAAATTTAGTATTACATGTAGCACATAAAATTATAGATGTGTAAAAAATTATTCATATACAGTATAAATAACAGTCATCTTCATTTTTAGTATTTTTAACCATGAAGGTGACTGGTATTTAGTCAAAGATGTTTGATATATCATGCAAGTTAACAGGTACAACAGGTATTCTGACCACCTGGGTTTACAATTGTTGACAAAACCCTGTGCCAATCCATATAAACTTATCTATCTATCAATACATGTATATATCTATCAATACATGTATATATAAATATAAATATATATATATATATATATATATATATTGATAGATAGATAGATAAGTTTATACCGATTGGCACAGGGTTTTGTCAACAATTGTTAACCTGGGTTAAGACCTTTTAGGCTTTGTCTACAGCACATTAGACGGTAGACGATAATTCTCCAATTGGTTTCTCACTGAAATTGTATTCTGACTTTTTCTTTTCTGAAAATATTATGCAAACAACAGGAAGGTATATATTTACCATGGCCACCTGTTGAGCTTCCAAATCACTTTCACCATCACTGGAGAGGTCGTTCCAATCATCATTTGTGTCATTCTCATGGGTAATAGTGAATTCAGTATCCAAGGATTCTTGTTCCTCTTGACCCACATCGACACGACGATTAGTGCGGACAGGTTTCTGACTATAGGCTTCTCTGTGGTGTTTAAGCACATGTTTGTAAAAAGTATTGTATCTGGTAAATGTTGCAGGACAATCGCCAACGCCGCAGATAATGTGAAAGTTTGGCTCATTACAGTGAACAGTATTGTAATGATTTAATAAACTTCTTAAGACTATCGTCTCGAATGTTTCACATCGCGAGCATCTATAAACCTCATGAGTATCATCGCCATTGGTTATGAATCACAGATCACATTCACATATCATGATCAATATGATCACAGAATAGTAATACAACCAGAAGTCCAACTCAAGTGAAAACTTGTCCGCATTTCTTCAATGCGCAGGCGCGATATTTTACGCCATCCGACGCCATTCTACGCCATCCTACGCCATCCTGGCAAGTTCCCCCGGCAGTTTTAACCTTCTTTTGAAGGGCCAAACTGCCGGGGGAACTTGCCAGGATGGCGTAGGATGGCGTAGGATGGCGTAGGATGGCGAGGAATCCAGATGCGCGAGGCGACATGCGCGAGGACATAAACTTCAAAGGTTCCGACGCGAGTTGGACTTCTGGTTGTATTACTATTCTGTGATATGATCTTCAATATGGTCTTCGTATTTTTCCGGACACTTCGTATTATTTCGTATACGGCCGGAACCCACTCGTGCAACATGGTCACGTGGCACATGGGATGTCAGTTGTCAGTGCTTCGATTGTTCGATAAGCGTCCATTGTCAACGGAGCTGAGCCAAGTGAGCGAAGGTTATATTCTACGTGCGTTTATTCACGAATTGAAAGGTCTTGAAAGCGTCTGAAATGACTTCCTTGTTAGAGCAGATGAAAAGGGAAGCTCCTGACGCAGCTAAGATATTTGAAGGTAAGAGCACAATGTATTTAAACACACAAAATGATCGTCGTACAATGCGATTGCCGTTGATCGTTCAAAGTCCAAACGCATTGTAAAAGTTTCTAATTATAAGCTTGAAATTTCCGTTTGACGTGGTTCATAATCAGTTTAACGATAAGCTACTAATTTCAATGTGTAATGTTTGTTGTGTATATTCTAAATGTCAGTCGTTTAAAGCTGTTTTGCTGTGATAAGAAGCGGCTATAATTTGCATACTTTCCGGCAATTTTCACTCAAACCACGAAGCAGGAATATTATTTTTTATTTTTGTGTTACATAACAAAATAGTGGCAGAGATTTGATTGAAAACTCTCCTCTTGTCGTTCTGACCATAAGAAAGACGGCGAATAGGAGCAGAACATACAAGATTGAAAGAGATTGAGGTTGAATCTATCGCTGATTACTAGTCGCCATGTGTTCCATCAAAATTTACATAACACAGTGTATCGTTCCTTTTAGATAATGGTTTCAGTGATGACAACGACATTCAACAACTGTGTTACGAGACCGTAAAGGAATTGTTTCCTGGTTCAGGTGCTAAATTTTTGTTGCAAAGATCAAAAGTCTGGAAAATGATTAAGCAATCAAACGTAAGTTTTCCCGGTTGTGCTATATTAAAATCACCGATTATAAGCCCACCGAATATAAGCCCACCAGTTTTACAGCCCTCCGCCCTCCAAGTAGATAACCCATAATTTTAGACTTGGAGTCTTGGACAGGGAAGAACGATGTCATATTTATTGCTGTTTTCTGAATATTCTACTTCAAGAAACTAATGTTCTTTCAAGATATCAGACGTATCTTCTATGTGCGTTGGCATTTTTCTCTGATTATAAACCTGTTGCTGCTAGGCTGTCTGAGAGTTTTCTCTTGGATGACTAATAATCTGGCATTAGACAGAGTAAAATATTCTAGTGCTAAATAGAGTAAATTATTAAAGTAGGGTTAAAAAGCAATGGGTTAAAAAATAGAAATAAGTTATAAACATCAGGTGCTTAGGTGTAATATTTCAAAGGAATTTGTTCTAGTTTACAAGCTCATTAGTGTTATAATATATATATATATATATATATATATATAATAAAAGTAGCATGCTGTGTAGGCAGTGTAGAAACAACAATCGAAATACCTTCTCTCGAAACGTTTAAGACTCCTACGTTCTCTGTTTCGGCAGTATATCTAACCTTACTATATTTCGATTGTTATATATATATATATATATATATGATTTCCATTGAGCACTCTGCCAATGGTTTTTATTACATCATCTATAGTATATATATATTGGATCAGGAGCTTTTTCACTGGTCGAGTGGGGACACTAACCAAGTTATTTTTTTTACTTGGCCTTAGACAATTTTATTACTAGTTAGTTTCATGCCACATGCATATGGGGTGGTACTCTTCAGATAAGATGGTCTACATATAATATATATATATATATATATTAACTATATACTTTTTTCTAGGATACAACAGATATTTTAAGTGTATCAAGTGGTGAAAGTTCCACAAGTACCTGCTCATCTCCTACACCTATCCATACCACTACTACTCAAAAGATTGAAAGTCCATCACACATTGTAATGATGTCTCCTGAGTACACTATATACCGGGATAAAGACCTGGACGTGGCTTCTCAGTCTGGAGAGATACCTGATGAATTGAAGCATAGACTCATTCGATCAACAATTTATAATATGCAGGCAGCAGCTTATCGTCCACCTTTTAATAGGTGTCCTAATAATGCTGAATTACAAGAGATGGCAAAGTCTTTAGTATTGACATACCCTTGTCTTAAGGACCCAGAAACTGGTCATGTGAGTACTGCTGTAGTATACTGTAGTATAACTAGATACACTGTACAGTATGTGTTATGTTATGTATATATATATTATATATTATACTGTATATATATTCTTGTGTTGAACAGGATATCTCACCGCTTTCCTCACTCATGGGATATCCTGGTCAACACTTATATTTAAGAAATGGAAAATGTCCACCTGTAGTTATAGCCTGATGCAAACACAAGAGTGAGTTGGAATAATTATGTGAACCCAAATTGTAGGCGAGTGGTTTACATAAGTATTTTTGAATTTTCCCAGATGCAATTGAGTTTTTGCATCAGGTTATATAAACACAGGGCATGCATTTTCTATTTTTTTGTTACAACTGTGTTTGTATAGCCTGATATAAGCACAGTAACTGATCGATCACAGTGTGTGTAAGATTAAATATATAGATCACAGTGATTAATAGTAATTATTTTACACTTTCCCTAGGGTGCACTGTTTAAAAAATTACAAAAGCGTTTATATAATATGAAGGTGGTTGGATCTGGGTGTAAGAAGGAGCCATCCGAGAAAAGAAAGCTACCAAAAAAAGAGATCGTTGTTGACAATGCGAATGTCAAACGAGGGAAAAAAGATGTCCAGGTAGTTGAAACATCAGAGGATGATGACGATGATTCCAGCTCTGATGTCACAGGTGTAAACAGCGGAAAGAGATCAAGTAAGTAAAGTTAAAAGATAAGATTAATAAGAAATGTTTAACCCCTTGGAGATTTCTTCCCTTGATGAGTAAAATTAGCAGAATGTTAGCCAGAGTAAAACACTAAAAACTGAATTAATGATACAGGTGTGAAAGGCTTATTACAAGCCAAGTTGTATAATAAAATAGTTTAGTTACGATATGGTACAGTATGGTTTCCAATTATGTCTGGTTGACAAAATATGAACTTACATTAACAATTATTAATCTACAAGTCTTAGCATTTTTCACACAAGAAAATGTAGAGCTCTTGCACTCTATTCTACTTTGTGAATTAAAAGCAAAAGCTGATTAAATATTTTACAAGCAGCTGCTTTACGTGCAATCAACTTTGCTAATACCAGACATTGATTTGCCCAAAATGTTTGTTTCGTCAATACATGACTTTCGAATCTCAACTGCACATCAGAATGGTGCGTTCTGACTCAGGATAAAAGTCATTTCAGTTCATAACATCTAGCTGAGGTCTCTGTATAAATGAGTTTGGAAATATAAATGCAATGCAAATGAATACTGTCAGTCTTTGCCTGATGTTATGAATTGAAATGAGTTTTATCCCGATTCAGAATTGAATTCAAAAGTTGTGTATACATCTCAAACTCATTAATACAGTCAGTTGTTGGCACCTAAACGTGTACACCACCTGTCAAAACATGTTCTAAATTTAAGTCAAAGTTAACCATTTTGAAATCAACACCATGGGATTGGTGAGATGTGATTTGCTAAGGGAACATTCATGTGACAATGTATTGGTTCGAATATATTGAATGAAAACCTAATACCTTTCCAAGGTAAACATTTATAATTATACATGTAACTTTCACATTGACATAAAACATGTTTTGACTGGTTGTGTACATGCTTAGGTGCCAACAACTGTAATTCGTGAATAATCAGTCAATTACAATAGTTCATGAATTAAATCACCTGAATGAAGTTGGATGCATAGTCCAGTAAAACCCAATATATTAGATGAAAACCATCTAATTCTTAAGATCTCAATTAACTATGTAAAATAAACAAGTTGCTGGATCATACTCGTGAATAAAATCTCATGAGGGTTTCTTTTAATTGCATTTTCCAATTGGAATTGCTCAATTGAGATGCCATATCAACAACTTGTTTATCGTGTTTCATCAGGGGAATTAAACAATAAAACCACTCGGCCTTGTGCTTTCATCATGTTTTCTCCTGTATCAACTGTCAAGTAGTAGAATTTTAGTAGAAATTTATATTGTAAAGTTTTTTCATTTCTTTTTGCTGTACAAGCTGTTATAAGTTAAACTCAAGTAATAAAGTTAAAGTCAAGACTCAAACCCTCAACTTTCTGAATGCCAACTTCAGAAGATTGTAGGTTTGAATCCCATCTGGACCTTAGAGTTTTTCTCCAACTCTGAGTTTTACTTTAGACAGTTTGGACAGCAAAAACAAATGAAAAAACTTCACCAACTTCTAGCTGAAAACACTACTACAATAGAAATTTTTATTGTATCATTACAGATTTTCATGGTGGTTACTCTCCAGATATTATGGCACGGCACTATAGTGCCTTGATGAAAGAGTGTAAAAAGACCAAGCCAAACAACACAGTTATTAATTCCTACCTTAATAAGGAGTTCCCTAGTAGAAGGAATTGGCTTCAGGCAACAAATGCCCACAATAGATGTGAAGTGTTCCTTGAAGCCTACCCCTGCTTCACAAATCATGTAGAGGTACAGTACAATATACTAGATATCATCCTGCTTTTTACAGTCATTATACTGCAGAAAGATTAAACTAAAGATTTAAACCTAAAGATTTAACTGGATAATGCTACTGTTATTTAGTATTTCATTTCATAATTTTGAAGATGAAAAACTACTGACAATGTTAAACCTTTTAAGTCACTATCAGCAAATAGGAAAAATGCTTTGTTTGAGCTCATTTACATTAGATTTGGCACAATGAAAAGTTTGACATTTCAACTGGGCATTAGTCATGATGCACTTTCAATTTATTTTTTGATACAGTAACTATACTGTTGTGTAATGCTAATGTTATCAATAATATTAGAATTACTTATGAATTTATTGGTCAATTACTGTGTTTATATCAGGCTATGCAAACACAGTTGTGACATCATGGCAAATTTCTTAGCCTTGTTTTACAAAAGAAATAGAAAATGGATGCCCTGGGTTTATATAACCTGATGCAAACACTCATTCCATTGAAGTGAGCTTGAGGGCATTCAAAAGTACTTAATATCTAAACCCTTGTCTATGGCTCGGGTTCATATAAACTTTTGAATTCTCCCAGTCACTCTCATGTTTGCATCAGGCTATAATATAAACACGGGCAGCCATTTTCTATTTCTTAAATACAGGTTGACAGGTCGACCTCGCATCCAAAATTAAGGATTATCCTTAATTGTCAACCCACCTAGAATTAAGGATAATCCTTAATTTTAAATGAAAACTCATCCCCCATACCCCAACCCCTAACCACAACCCCCTGGTAGCCCTAAACCTAACCAAAAAAACCCGGACCCTAAACCTAGTCACAACCCTCCGGAAAAATGACCCACCTCTTAAACCCCGACCACAACACCTTAATTTTGGTAAGAGATCGTGTTGAGGTTGAATATATGTTAAAATAATCTTTTTGATTTCAGATTGTAGAGGAAGTTCGGCGGTGTTTAAAGATCCAAGAGAATGGGCAACCTGATACCTTTCTTCACCAGTGTGCTCAAAGATTGGAAGATGAGATTGACTCCATAGTGTATTATGGAGTTTGTGAGAAGGGCATGAAGCATCCAATGAATCCTAGATTAAGTGAGTAATTTCTGTGATTATTTTTTGTTCATGTTAGGATTGCATTTAGTAAAACCCAAAACATCTAGTGTGGCTGAGGTGTACATTACTGTACTTCTGGGTTACCCTCTCAAACTTGTACTTGACTTCCTTAACCCTTCTCTGCTCAAAGGTTTTCTTATTTTTTAAAAAATATTTATTTCTTTATTATTCCACCATTGTAGATACCAAACTTATTCATACGGTGCAAAATTTGCAAACAATTTTCCCCAGTAAGCATGGGAAGGTGAAGAAGTCTGTGAACATTATTGGCATCTTAGAGGTCAGTTGAAGAGTTTTCAAATATTACATTTGATATTCACTTTAGCATGAAAATAGTGTTTTTATCTTTATAGAAGTAAATCCCAACCTTTATAATAATCATTCCACATCATATATTTAATAGATAAGCTATCATTTTGTTTGTTAGTTAGCTCTTCATGAGTTATTAAGTATTTTTATATAATATATACTATATTACCAAAACCAATGATCTGCAGCATGGGTCAAGAAAAATATGTTAATGAACATTAACGAACCCATCTGCATTCCTTAGCCTTTAAAATTGACACAGTGAGATCACTGAAATATGATTGGTCCATTTGCCACTTTTGAATTCTCCAACTAAAAGGGTTTAGGAATGCAGATGGAGTTGTCAATGGTTTGGGTGGAAGTCATGACATGATTTTTTCACCTGTTGCACATCATCGATAATGTATGCAATAGGGTATCAATATATAGTAAGTGTTACATGCTGTATAGACTTTAAGGGGTATATACTGTATTAAAGCAAATTTGTGTTGGTTGTTGTTGTTGTTTGGTCAGTTAGTGATCCTGAAAGGAGCAGACTGTCAAAATATCTATTTTTCTTGCTATTAATGATTTTGGACAAGCTGTTAGTTATAAACTTGAAATCTTGTTTTCTCTTTTTAGGAGCACGATGATCCTGAAGATTGGTGCAAGCAAAGGAAGGGGGATTTGCCATGCATTTTGATTAGCAAAAATGAAGTGCTTCTCTTAGTTGGGAAGAAAATAGTTTGTAATGCTGAGCCGAAAAAGCTGAGTGGACTTATCCTGGCCTTTCTTGGTATGTTTTATTTATTGGATGTGGACTACCCAGCAGCACACGAAGTTGGGCTTACAATGCTGCATTTCCTCTTTTTCGATGATAAATCTACACCAGCTGACATGAATGCCCAGTTCAATACAACATTGGCTGATTACATGAAGTACAAGAAGGCGAATGAGTATTAAAAAAAAACTCTACATTTTTCTATTATGTAATGTATAATGCATGCCACATTTTCTTTAGATATATTACCAATGTCGTTCCCAGAGCCCATGTTCCCCACCTGGGAAACGAGAGACTCTGGGATAATCCGTTTCACATCAATATTTCATTGGCTGATGAATATGATTACTCTTCTTCCGATAACAAGAATCCTGTGATGGGGTGAATGGATTATCCCAGAGCCTCTCGTTTCGCGGGTGGGGAATGTGGGCTCTGGGAACGAGATTGACATATTACTTGATTGTAAATTTAAATTACATAATTAGTGCATGGATATATACTTTGTTGGATTGTAACATCATATATTTGACTTATACTTTAGTAAATATTTTAATTTTGGATTGTAGCGGTTTTTAAAGAAATCTGGGTTAAGTGAATCATGTTATGTATATGTATAAATATATTTTAATCTTATTCTTAAGAAGTCTTAAGTTGACGCGTATATTTTATATATAATATTTTTAGTAAGTATAGAGATATTCTTGGTATGAACGCTTGATTTAATATATCTTTTGTTAAGAAAAAATATTCTTGGTAAGAATTCTTGATTCAAGTGTATTTTTACCTAACAAGTAAAAGTTTTCTAACTATACGGAATAGTAACTTTTTACTTGTTTTAAGTAATGTTTTTCTCAAAACAAGTAATAATTTTCTTAAAACAAGAAAATATTTATTTAATCAAGTATTTTTCTACTTAAAATAAGAATAAAAAATTCTTGTTTTAAGTATTATTTTACTTGATAAGCAAAATATTCTTGGTTAGAATTCTCAGTAAGTAAAACTTTTCTAACTATGCGGAATAGTAAGAATTTACTTGTTTTAAGTAATATTGGACTTGAAATAAGTATTTTTTTTCTTGAAATAAGAATTAGGATTTTGCAGTGCAGACAACGTTTCAGTCGAAAATTTGGAATCACAGCCAAGAAAACCGACAAAGCCCACGTCCACCACGGTTAATATAAGCGTGATATAAGCCTAAGATAGTGTTTTAAGTTAGTTTTAGTTAAGCTGACTGATGGTTAAGTTGGACGAGCAAAGGGAGAGCACGAAAACGTGAAGCTGCATGTATACTGTTTTAGGACATAAGGACAAAATACAAATCCCCTACCGTTTATATAAACTTGAATGATTTTGAGACGACTGAGTGACCACAAACATTGCAATTCAGATCGAGGTTTTGTTTACCATACGACGTTTGGTTTCTTCAGGACTTCTGGTTTCGCTCCAACATATATTAAACCGGCTGTTTGTATCCTTTTCTTCGTTGTTCTCTTTTATTATTTAAGTAGAGCAGGCTCCAATTCGTTAAACGAAAGCAAAATACTGACAGATTTTTAGTTTTCTTGTCGCTAGTCACCAGTGTCCAACTATTCTTACCGCGTGACACCGTACCAAACATATATATATATATATAAATAAATAAATAAATAAATAAATAAATAAATAAATAAACTATTTCCCAGATTTCGGCTCCCTCGCTTTTTCTACACGCGTGTAAAATGGACTCCACGCGTGTCGAGATTAGCACCCTCACCGGGCTCCGGGCCTTCGGCCCGTCGCCCGGCTCGGGGATAATAATAATAATAATAATAATAATAATAATCATAATAAGCTTTATTTCAACAGGGTAACACTATCAGTTAAAAACTGTTCTCCCTAGTGGCCCTGAAACTAATCAGCTATAAGATTATTTACATAAATTTATATATTATGAATTACATAGTGTATTACAATTGTTATAAGGATAAGATAAAATACAAAATAAGTTATTATATCTATTTACTAAAAGATCTACATAAAAATGTATATATAAAACAGAATTTGGATTAAGTTTTACTCATCAACAACTTTTAAAAGACCTCATGTTATCAGCGTTTCTGGTACTCATTGGTAGAGAGTTCCAGATAGAAGTTGTTGAATATTTAAATGATCTCTTTAACTGATTTGTTCTAGGCTTAGGTACACTGTTAAAAAAATTTCTGTTTTTTTACAGTAAAAAGTACTGGCAGCTTGGACGCCAGAGAAAGTAGGCTACTGTAAATTAACAGAAACTGTTAATTAAAAAATTACTGTATTTTTACAGTAAAATTACTGTTTATTTGTAAACAGACAAAATACTGTAATTCTACAGAACAGAAACTGTTCTTTCATAAGTTTCTGTAATTTCACAGAAAACATTGTTGTAGCAAAAACACCGCTCTTCAAAAGAGCGCTACTCTACAAAAATCCTGTAGAATGTTTAGTGCATTTAATTATAAACAAACACATCACAGACAAATCTCGCATCAAGTTTAATAAAAACATATAAAACATAGGTTTTATTAAAGCATTTATTATAACAGGGTTTATTATAGAAATAACATTTGCCCCTATATATATATATATATATATATATATATATATATATATATATATATATATATATATATATATATATTCGAATCAATACTTTAAAGCAAATAAAACCATTGAGTCAGTAAATTGATATTTAACCATCACCACAGTACTGATGTTCTAAAATCACATGTGACCAGATGGGAATTGCATTTGACCACATGTTATTTTGGAAGACCAGATTGAATTTTTCAAGGGTGCACACTGTACCATCACAAATCGATGTTTTATCTTTTTTGTGATAACATGTAATTTCACATAATTGTAGCTGATGGGAGACAATCGCAATTAATCATTGTGGATGATGTGATGAAACCAAAAAGCATAGTACCAAACATTTATATGTATCACTCAAATTAGCTTTATTTAAAACGTTTAAAATATTAATTGTGTCATTTGTCATAGGAATTGGGTTACAAACATGCCATTTGCGAATAATTTTGCACTCTAGTTGACAAGAACAAAAACACCAGATCGAGGCTTTGTGCAAAGTTATGATGTTTTTATATTAAGCTTGACATGAAGCCTCGATCCTGTGTTCATGTTCTTGTCAACTGCAGCACAATTCGGAAAAGGCCTATTGCTTAGCTTTTTTCAGAATCCCTGTTTCCTCAGCTTTATAAAATGTTTTAAATTCTGGTTTCAGTCCAGAAGATAATTCGGTCTCAAAAAAACACATATAGCTTTCAACAACATTACAAAGTATAAAATATAAAATTGTTCTACTAACTTAAACTTAAAAGCAACCTGTACTTGTATGCTTTATTCACTTTCAAAATCTTTCAAACAATTAACCAACAACACTCCATCCACTTTCAAAATCTTTCAAACAATTAACCAATGATAAAACTTTTGGGTTAACTTTGTGAGATTTTCCTTTGGTTTTTGTAGATTTGCTACCCTTTTCTGGATTAAGTTTCACAAAACACCTACAAAAAAACCCTCAAATTAACAAAAAAGAAATAAATTACAAATCAGTTTACAGTATGTGTCCCTTTGAGCATTGCTATACGTATAAAATAATCAAATCAAGTGGTTAGAATAGAACTGTATACCGTATGGCATAAATACCAGTATTTACTACAATAACATACCTTTGAATAAACTCTAGAGTGGCTGCCGAACATTCTGGATACTGTATGTTAAGACAGTAATATGCTGCAAAAAGCACCATTACTGCCTCCAACATTGAGGTCAAAGATTTGTTAACAACAGCATGGTCAATTATAATGGCAAACCTCTCAGTTACAAGTTTTTCACCTACAAAAATACAAAATACCACAATTAGCTGTTTTCTGGGTTTTTTCCACAATGTAATACAAGCAGACATTTTTATTATTTTACTCTGGCAAATTCCAGACAACTGTATCAATAGTTGTTGTTAACTACACTACCTGCCCGTCTGTCTAGTTAAAAACTCATTCACTAATTACCTAATAATTCGTGAGTTTTTAGCCTATTAAATCATTGATAATATGTCATGTGAAGCGACTTTATACCTGATAAAACACTCCTCATTAGTATTCTTTTTATAAAATCTTCTACTTAGTATTCTTTATATAGAGAATACTAATAAAGCCGTGTTTGAAGCTGTTCAATAAACTTGCAGTGCATGTTTTATTAGGTCTAAAACCACTTACTGTAAACCTAATTTATTAAACAGTACTTATCCCTTTGACTACTGAAACAGTCACTCAAACTTATGGCAGACGATTTGACTTGTCAAGGGAGAGCTCCAGTAGTGAAAGGCTTAAAAACTACCCCATTAAGCATTTGAACAATTTTACTTTTACAAGAGAGATCTCCAGTAGTGAAAGTCCCCCCACACTCCATTTATTTGTCCTATTGGAAAGAACGTTGAAAATGGTTTTCGGTTCTTGATCTAATTTTCAAGATATTTCAATTTGTTATTCAAATGTCTGTAATCTGCATCACACATGCATAAAGGACTTATCAAGAAATCATTTAAAAGTTAACTTTGCTGTTATAGGAGCCATGCCAGTCCAGTATAGAAAACTCTAATTGGCCTGGCTAGCCAGGCGCTCTACCAACTTAGGCTACTGAGCTACAGCTCAAGTTGGGAGCAGGTCTTGAAATTATGGTACTTATTTCAAGACCTAGAACACCGGACTAACAAACCGGAGTTTGTTGGGTTTGAGTCGCACCCAGGCCAATTAGAGTTTTCTATACTGGACTGGCCAATATAGACCTAATACCATATTATCATTCACCTGAGTTCACTGTCTCGTAATAATTGAATGCAAAGATATCCAGATAACATTCTGTCAAAGCTCATTATGCATGTGTGACATAGATTACAGACACTCGAATGACAAACAAATCAAAATATCTTAAAAACCAGGCAGAGACAAACATGTAGAAAAGGGTTACATTATCATTTTAATAATCTGATTACTAAAATGTGCGAATCTCTGAGTAGTGACATTTATGGGCAGCATCGTATGAACGCGCAAACTGATTAGTAATTTATTGTTTTCATAACAAGATAAAATTTGTATTTTCAAACCAACATATAACTGTGATTTTTTTCACAGAATGATCAACAAGTAATGTATGAGATGAAACAGTGAAAAGTGATAAACTGCCAATAGTGTGATGTTTTATGCTGACGTTTCGAGTGAAGGCCCTTCATCAGAGCCTTCGCTCAAAACGTCAGCATAAAACATCACACTATTGGCAGTTTATCACTTTTCGCTGTTTCATCTTGTATTTTAAACTGCTCACGCAGCACTAAAACTTTTTGAACAAGTAATGTATATAGTTTGATATTTTTACCAAATAGAGCAATAAAAGGAGAGTCTGGAGAATTCACCAAGGCATCATTAACTGTTTCACTTTCCTAAAAAATAAAAAATATAACTCAATGACAAGTTAATACACCCTATTGTTTTTGTATCTCTAATAGTCTCAGAATAAACATAAGCACTTCGCTCACACTCACCGCACATCATAAGACTTTTTCACTCATGCAAGAAAGTATTACTGTCGTGGCAATAGAAGCGTTCCTAAAATAATTGTGCAGTTGTATTCCTCACGTTGAACAATTCATTTGACGAAAATATTGCTAAACTTCCTGTTCTGAATTCTGTTTTGAATTTGATTGGTGTTTCGCAAATAATCCTTTTTCTTATTGGTTATTCAAAAACCAGGAACCAATCAAATTCAAAACAGAAAGTTTAGCAATAATAAACAGGAAGTTCATCAAATGAATTGATCAATTTGAACAAATGAATTGCACAATTATTTTAGGAACGCTTCTATTGCCACGACAGTAAACACATTAGATATTTGTCTTACATGCCACAAACGAGAAATGTGACCGCAAATGGGAGCTATCCCCTTAACCCTTTAATGCCCAGAAGTAGTTCTCCTACGGGCGAGTAAAATCATCTGGAATTAGCCAGAGTAAAATCTGTAAAGTCCAGTTAGGCATTAAAGGGTTAAACAATCGACCATAAATGAAATTTTGCTATGATACATGTAGGTCTCAAACTCACTAGGCTTAAACAAAAACAAATATTACTTACATCAAAAAATCTTATCATATTATCCTCTTCTTCATCAAAATAGGCAAGAAGTAGAAGACAGACACCAGCCATTATAGCAGCTTTACTCTCTTGCAATGCCATAGTATCTTCAATGAGTTTGATTGACTGTTTCACTTTCTTTTTGGACACTTCCTGCTTCGTGTAATCATAAATTACACTTGACTTCTGCTCAACAGTTTTTTGAAAGACGGCTTGAAGCTGAAACCCCATTAGCTCTTCAAAATGCTGCAGCAAATAATCTTTACAAAATAGAAATGGCCACAACTCTTTAATTTCGTTAATTGTAGGTGGCATAGGTTTCTGTCTGTTGATAAGTAGTCGTTGGGACGTATATGTTTGCTTCATAAGAAGTTTGACCTTGGGTTTATCTACAACATCTTTTGGATACTCTCTAATTAGCCACTGCTGTTTCTCTTTCTGCGTTTCGTCATTTTCATTTTCAGGAAAGGCATCTGGTTGCCAGTTGACACATCCATAAGAATCGCTAACAGGTTTCTTCATTTTGGCAGGTGGCTCAGAATTTCCATCATCTGCAGCCAATTTTGCAAGAATGGAGCTTGATTTGGATTTCTTCCTACTAAGCTTAGATTGAATAATCTTTCTTCCAATTGTTTACGGAGAGATTCATACCCTGTACCAACAACAGTATCCCCTACAATATCACAAAATGACTCTTTGTACTTAGTTACAACCATATTTGCAATTTTTGTCAAGTTTTCCCTTCCAGGTAGAGTTGAGTGGTTTCTTATACTATCACATAAGATTCGCACCATTTCGCGTCGATCACGTGGCTTTGGTCTAACTTTTCGTTCACACGCATCAATTAGAGATTGCGGCATTTTAGACCATGGAATTGCAAATTGCTGAACCCAGTATCCATGCTGCAACTTATCAGTTTTCTTGGTACTGCTACATGTATCTGGACTTGTTGTTGGAGTATCCATGTCACTCAAAGTTGATGGAGTACTACAGCGTGAAGAACATGGGGAGTCGAAGCTGTCTCCACCATAGGCATAGGTTGCTTCGCTGTAGCTGTCAGTGGAAAGGTGTGGTGACTTATTGGTTTGGGCATCGTTATCTTAAATAAAGAATCATCATATTACCACTTAAGTGTGGTTCTGTAACAACTATCTTCAATTTTTTCAATATAGTAACCCTACTTTATCATTGGTTTACCCATTTTTGAAATAGCTCCAGTTTTAGATGACACTACTTTTGAGTTTTGACAAATAAAAAAGTCTAAATTTGATTACATTCAGTCCAAACAGTCCATTAAGTCCAAACAGTACATTCTATTTTTGTACATGGTGGAATATAAATTAGTTTAGTATATATTAGAACTTTATGAAGTACTTGAACTGGATCTCATTTCAAAGTTGCATAATCAATGAAGTTAATAGATGATGTTTACAGTAAAATATAGCAAGGGCCCTGCAATAACATTTTCATTTAAGTAATTATAGTATTAATTGAAATTACTTAAAATTGTCGAAGCCAAACAAACTCGATCAGATGATTATGATGATTAAGAACACTTCACCTAGTTTGAGTTTTCGTGTAATAGCACAAAGAAACCCCATGGCACACAACTCACAAGTGGTTGTCAAAAATAATTATCTGAGCAAAAATGCATTTGCTAAAATACATAACCATCATTGTGGGATAATCTAGTCCATACAAGATAAAGTTGTAAACATTATAAAAATAATTTTAATGTAATTTCAATTTCTGTTTTGTCATTAAAGATTGAGTGTCAAGGTACAGTAATGCATTGCACACTTGTGTTATTGTTTACAATCCAGTATTAGTCTAGTGCTAGGGCTTATTTAACAACAAATAACCATAAAAATATTTTGCACGGTTTACTTGTCATATAAATATGTATGGTAAAAATAAACATACTTAACATGTTGAAAATATCCAAGGGATTATAAAATAAACTTTTCAGTTACTAGGTCTATAAAATGAGCCCACAAAGCATTGGCTTGACACTCATCCTCTAAAATCCCAATTTTTCCAATATGAGCAGTCTGTAGTTTTGCACCAAACAAAACAGTCAAACAATATTAAAATATCAAATGAAGGCAATGAAAACACATTCCAAGTTGAAATCTTCCCATGTGTAACAAAAATTATTTTAGAAAATCCTTTGTTTTCTGGCGCACTTTTGCTTGCATAAAGACAGAAAGTATATCTGACTATTTTCAAAATTTCTATTGTTAGAGAAATGTCATTGCAGTTCCTTTATAATATATTGTGCAGTACATGTTTTACACCTTAGTAATAATTTAACAAAGTAGCTAAATTAATGTTGAGTATTACTGCACAATAATTATATTTTCACTTAAGTTTTGGAAAGTAACATACAATATGTTGTTTTACATTTTAATAGACTGAAACAAACCTTTAACACTAATTCGCTGTAATTTCCGGATCTGTATAGGTTTCAGAATACCAGCAAGATCTGCTTCTTCTAACAATGTTAGATCGTCAAGGTCTGATACCCCAATATCAATTAACTTTTCCAATGTGTTTTTTAACACATTATCTCTTAAATTAGGAAATAAATTTTGAAGAAAATCTTCAACTTTTTCCATTGCTTTCCAATAGGTTTTCCTGGAAAAATATGAACATGAGACATAATCTAATATATCAAACAAAGATCCCCATTTTAGCTATGTATTTAAATATTTAGAGATTTCTTAATTGTCATTATACTTTTATTATACATCCACACTTGCATATTTAAGCACAATTATCTCTTTATTATTTCTGGTGTAGGAGGGTAAAGGACTGTAAGACTTTAAAGCAGTAAAATCAAAGCACTCATAGATTGGTTGAGCAACATTCAATAACTGGTAAAAACCCATTTCCGGCTTAAATTCTGCTTCTACTTTTTTCATTAGAAAGCAGACCTGACAAGTTTGTGTATGCTGAAAAAGCATCACAATTTTTCCGAAAATAATCCCAGCTTGGGTGGATTCAATTGCAACATAATCATCTTTTTTATACTTGCTACCACGAACAATACCGCTAAGGGATGTAACCACATATTCTGGTGACTGAGAAATATTGTGGTTCTCAAATGCATCCTTAACACAATCACTATACAGCTCTACATTAAATGGAATTGAATCTTGGAAATACACACTACTTTCAAAAAGTGACCCATTGCTGTAATATGCTTGCAAAAGTTGGTGACGTTCAACAAAAGTGTGACAAATGTTAATGAAATTCTGGCTATAACGAGCACATTTCTTAAAGTATGAATGCTTACTTTCAAAGCGAAGTGTCCATACTCTCATCAAGGGTCCAAATTGCAATATATGCCTTGGATAATGAGCAAGATAATGATGTTTGGGTCTTAAAGGTGTTTCAGGAAATAGACTTGCACGAAGATCTAAATATTCTTCTATTTTGACTCTTAAATAGGCAACCTGGCCCATTGTTATCTTGGGAGCACATACAAGTTCAACAATTTCTCTTAGCAAAAGTATTGCTCCCCACACTTCATCACTAGTATCTTGTATTTTTGAACAAATTAAAAGTGGGAGAAGCCGAAGGAGACACCAGTTTTGAACTGCATGCCCACCTAATCTCTTCCCTTTGTCATTTAAAATGTTTGGTTTATCATTAGCATCACTTCCTTTGTACTTAAACTTGATTATTTCTTGGTTGAAACAAGAATACGTAAACCACTTTTTTACCTTAACAAAATGGTTAAGAAACAATACCAAATCATATTGCACT
The DNA here is from genome assembly GCA_964035015.1 of Corallium rubrum. Classification (NCBI taxonomy): domain Eukaryota; kingdom Metazoa; phylum Cnidaria; class Anthozoa; order Scleralcyonacea; family Coralliidae; genus Corallium; species Corallium rubrum. The sequence goes on along the minus strand of OZ036000.1, from coordinate 10,752,985 downwards.
ACACCTTCAAAAAGATCATGGCCAAGGCAAGGTGGTAAACCAGGATTGCACACATGATAATAGCGTAGCTCGTTAAAAATAGAGTTGAATTTTACACCTTGATAATGGGTTAATTCTGTATTGTTTTGAAATGTATTACTATAGCAGTATTTAATAAATTGTTTTGTCTTAACAGTAGGTATCAGAGCTGCAGCCACTAATCAACGTCGCCCTGGTTTGGTGTCAACCTCATTACCAACTGGTGAGTATATCATTTATGATAGTCTGACACATGTATTAATACTAGCAGTATTTGATAATTATTTTGTCTTAACAGTAGGCATCAGAGCTGCAGCCACTAATCAACGTCCCCCTGGTTTGGTGTTAACCTCATTATCTTATGATAGTCTGACACATGTATTACTAATGTTCAGTATTTGATAATTATTTTGTCTTAACAGTAGGCATCAGAACTGCAGGCAATCGTCAACTTCAACCTGGTTTGGTGTCAACCTCATTACCAACTGGTGTGTATAATCACTTATAATAGTCTGACACATGTATTATTAGTTAGCAGTATTTGATAATTATTTTGTCTTAACAGTAGGCATCAGAGGTGCAGCCACTAATCAACTTCAACCTGGTTTGGTGTCAACCTCATTACCAACTGGTAAGTATATCGATCACTTACGATAGTCTGACACATGTATTACTAGCAGTATTTGATAATTATTTTGTCTTAACAGTAGGCATCAGAGCTGCAGCCACTAATCAACTTCAACCTGGTTTGGTGTCAACCTCATTACCAACTGGTGAGTATATTGATCACTTATGATAGTCTGACACATGTATTACTAGCAGTATTTGATAATTATTTTGTCTTAACAGTAGGCATCAGAGCTTCAGCCACTAATCAACGTCCCCCTGGTTTGGTGTCAACCTCATTACCAACTGGTGAGTATATCGATCACTTATGATAGTCTGACACATGTATTACTAGCAGTATTTGATAATTATTTTGTCTTAACAGTAGGCATCAGAGCTTCAGCCACTAATCAACGTCCCCCTGGTTTGGTGTCAACCTCATTACCAACTGGTGAGTATATCGATCACTTATGATAGTCTGACACATGTATTACTAGCAGTATTTGATAATTATTTTGTCTTAACAGTAGGCATCAGAGCTGCAGCCACTAATCAACGTCCCCCTGGTTTGGTGTTAACCTCATTACCAACTGGTGAGTATATCAATCACTTATGATAGTCTGACACATGTACTGTATTACTAGCTGTATTTGATAATTATTTTGTCTTAACAGTAAGCATCAGAGCTGCAGCCACTAATCAACGTCCCCCTGGTTTGGTGTCAACCTCATTACCAACTGGTGAGTATATCGATCACTTATGATAGTCTGACACATGTATTACTAGCAGTATTTGATAATTATTTTGTCTTAACAGTAAGCATCAGAGCTGCAGCCACTAATCAACGTCCCCCTGGTTTGGTGTTAACCTCATTACCAACTGGTGAGTATATCGATCACTTATGATAGTCTGACACATGTACTGTATTACTAGCAGTATTTGATAATTATTTTGTCTTAACAGTAAGCATCAGAGCTGCAGCCACTAATCAACGTCCCCCTGGTTTGGTGTTAACCTAGCTCATTACCAACTGGTGAGTATATCGATCACTTATGATAGTCTGACACATGTATTACTAGCAGTATTTGATAATTATTTTGTCTTAACAGTAGGCATCAGAGCTGCAGCCACTAATCAACTTCAACCTGGTTACCAACTGGTGTGTGCATAAGTAAATCACTTGCAATATTCTGATTCAGGTTAACAATTATAACTAATTAATTTTTGAGTCTTACTATAAATTTAAATCTAATTGACAGGTAGCATCATTGCTTCACTCCAGAACCAAATCCACCATGGTGTGGTGATCAAATTACTACCAACTGGTAGGTATACAGGTATTTTATAAAACATATGGTTTCTGATATACATTTCTTTACAGACCCAACTAAAATTCCTTGTGTTGTTTTTGATAAACTTAAGCCAAATGGTTCATACATCATTGAAAGTTTGATATATGATGTAGCTGTTGTATGCATTGTAAAAATATCAGTATCTGTTGGGTAATAAATTCATTTCATTTTTGTCTCATTAGCTGGTCTTAGATGTGCAGCCCCAACTCAACTCCACCCTACGGCTAGTTTTGTGTACAACATCAACACCAACTGGTCTGTATATTGACAAAAATTAAAAATAAGTACTAAATATTTTATGATCTGCCAATACATACTAGATAATAATATTGTGTTTCCACAATGAATTTTGATAAATTGTTTTGCTACCAGGTAACTGTGCAATGGCCACTGCTGAATCGCATGTAAGCGTGGATAAAACATCATTACAAAATGGTATGTTCATGTAAATCTTAATCAGTGGAAGTAAACAAATTACAAAAATACAACTAGAAATTACTATCACAAGTGAAATGCTGCCTCAAATGGGACAAAAACCTTTAGCCTACTCCACAGGCAAATCTGTGCAGTCTGTTGCCAATGCGACACCCCCCTTGCCCACTCCACCCAAGATTGCCCTGCACTTCACCCGAGATTGCCCACCACACCCGAGATTGCCCACTCCACCCTAGATTGCCCATTCCACCCAAGATTGCATCATTACAAAATGGTATGTTCATGTAAATCTTAATCAGTGGAAGTAAACAAATTACAGAAATACAATAAAAGTTGGATGCAGACAGAATTTAATTCAACTACATCCTGAACTCAAAATAATTTATATCTGATGAATGTTTTTTTTATTTCTTAAGACCCATCTACATGATATGATTTGTCATAATATGATATGATTGTCATCTCATACATGCATAAATAGACGTTTTTCAACTTTTGCTATCAAATCAGATACAAGAATTATGTTGCATGTACATAACTGCAATTAAACCAGAATGACAATCATATGTGACAAATCGTATCAAAAACTGGTATATATAAAATAACATTTTGCTTGGATATTAAAATTAATATTAATTAACTTCTCGCTAATACTTGGAGTGTAAATGCATGTATGTTCACGTATGCAAATAGGTTCATATCGCATTATAAATACTGCACCTATGAATAATTAGTTTAGTTCATTGTTCAAGGATAAGGTAGAATACTTAGTTAACCATTCAAGGAGGAATATCAACATTTATATAAGGAATTCTTGTAACAAGGAGGAATAAGGTAGCTATGGATATATGTACTGTACTTCATGTCTTACTGTACTGTATTATGTCTAGATGTTTAGAACCGTGTATTGTCCTTGTTTAGTTTTACGTCCACAATAAAGAATAATCATTTAAACAGTATCGGAACAGCTATACAAATGGTTGTTAAATGGTTGTAGCAGCCATAATATGGAGCCATAATATGGAGGGTAGGTGCCAAAAATGTGCGAAGACAAGAAGCAACTCATTGCTTCGCCAAGCAACCATGGCAACTCAGGTAATCATGGCAACTCAGCCACAGGTCAACCTCCAGCACCTGTCACACTGATCATATCAGTGGAATTGACCACTGTAATACCACCTACTTTCAATTGAAAATCTGTTTTCAACTAGGGGAGTGGTTGGGTGGGAACAAACCTAACAGAAATGTAGTGCACTAGTGTGACAAGCCATGCTGGAAGCGTCCCACAATGCAACGCAACTCTCCATAGTGCATGTTGAGAACTGGATCCTAGTTTATTATTGACATCACGTGGTAAAATTCCTGGAAGAGGTCTTCCTCGAACTGAAGTTACTGAACTCTGTTATTGAGAACTTGAATGTAGTCTGATGTAGTCTGATGATGATGTAATTCTCGAAGTTGTCTGATTAAAGTTTAAACGAAGATTGTCTAGTAGTGTACGTTTTACATATTTGGTGCCGACTCCCGGTATTGGAAACTGGGATTATTTTGGAAGACGTTCGGTGTATTCTGGTTGTTATGAACTGAAATCTGAAGGAAAGGCGTGGCAAAATCATGTCGGAAAAGAAGAAGAAATTGAAGAAATTGCTTAAATATCGCGATGGTCATCGCAGTTATGTCCGGAAAACAATCGATAACGCTAAAGAATTGATCGCTGGAGAAAATCCTGTCGAGTTAAAGAAGTTAAAGCTCCTTCGTTCGGAGCTTCAAGTGTTGGATCGTGATGTAGTCGAACTGTTGGAAGATGACTCAAAGATTGACGAAGAAGTGTCAGAGAGTTGTGACTTTACCAGTGCCATTCAGGAGTGTATTGTCGAATTGGAAGCTTTATTGGTAGCAGAAGAAACACGAGCGAAAGGTCAGCAATTGAATGTACAAGCCATGGGAACATCTTCAAGTCAACTGCCAAAAGTTCAAGCTCACGCAAGGCTACCGAAGCTAGAACTGAAGAAATTCCATGGAAATCCCATCGAATGGTACCCATTTTGGGAGTCTTTCGAGTCAGCAGTTCACAAGAATCCAAATCTATCAGCTGTGGATAAATTTAATTATTTAAAATCACTTCTTATGGGAACGGCTCAAAGTGTCATCACTGGTTTAGCTCTGACGAGTGCAAATTACGACAAGGCAGTTGAATTGCTCAAGAAAAGATTTGGAAATCGTCAAATTGTGATCTCCAGCCATATGGAAGCACTCACCAAAATTCCTAAGATAACAGAGATTGGTGATGTGAAGCGACTACGAAACTTGTACGACCTAGTGGAATCCCATGTACGTGGTCTGGAAAGTGTGGAAATTTCCCCAGAGATGTATGGTTGCTTCTTGACACCCATCATTCTTCAGAAATTACCTGAGGAGTTCCGAATCGCAATTACACGCAATCTGGGATCTGATACGTGGGAACTGAAGGATATTCTGAGTGAGTTTCACAAGGAACTACAATTGAGAGAACAGTGTTTGCTGAACACCAAAGAATCGAAGGATTTGAAGCTACCTGGCTCAGGTCGTCAGAGAGGTGAGTCATCCTATTCTACAGCGGCCTTATACTCAGATAACTCTAAAAATCCTCAAGGTTCCCGTGTGTGGTGTTCATTCTGTAATGGAGACCATCGAAGCACTAAGTGCAATGTTGTAACAACTCCTGAGTCGAGAAAGCAAATTCTCAAGAAAAAGGGAAGGTGTTTTCTCTGCTTGAGAAGTGGACATTTATCACGTGACTGTCAAAGTCCTGTAAATGCTTCAGATGTCATAAGGCCCACCATGTATCAATTTGTAACAACTCGGAACAACCCAGGGATACTCAGGAACCAGGTGAGGAACAATCTGCCCAAACTACAACCAGTGCGTACTGTGGTGAAGAATTGAGAGGATCAGTTTTGCTTCAGACTGCAACAGCTGCTGATGTGATACGTCCAGATGATGAAAGCTATTCAAGAAGTGTTCGTCTAGTCTTTGATTCGTGCAGTCAAAGATCTTACATCACAGAAAACCTCAAGAACAAATTGGCGTTACGAGTGATTGGTAAAGATTCACTTCTGATAAAAACATTTGGAGAGTCTGATGCTAGGCTACGTTCATGTGAGATTGTTCAAGTTGGTATCAAGACAGCATTTGGAGAAACTGTGTATGTTCAGGTGTATGTAGTACCGGTGATATGTGGTCCACCTACTCAACCTCCTGCAGAACTTACTCAGTGTACCTATGAGCACTTACGCGGTCTTCCATTGGCAGAATGGGCAGGTGTAAGAGATCGGACAGTTAGTATTCTCATTGGTGCTGACTACTACTGGTCCTTGGTTGAAGGTACCGTGATCAGAGGTGCCCCAAGTGAACCAGTTGCCCTAGCGACTAAATTGGGATATGTCTTATCTGGACCCACCATGGTCAGACCAGAGGATAAGGATGGCTACTCTGTGAACCTCACTGCAACTCACGTTCTCAAAGTGGAATCAAGCATCGTTAAAGAAGATGCATTAACCTCCGAAGTAAAGAAATTTTGGGACTATGAATCTCTTGGAATCCAGGACCAGAACTCCTCTCTGTATGACAAGTTTGTTGATGAAGTTGAATTTGTGGAAGGAAGATATCAAGTACGGTTACCCTTCAAAGAGGACCATGAACTGCTTCCAGATAATTTTGCCCTGTGTAAATCAAGACTTGCGTCACTCCTGAAGCATCTGGGGTCAAACCCTGAAGTAGCAAAGCAATACAATGATGTCATTCAAGAACAACGTGAACAAGGAATTATTGAGCCAGTGGAGCAAAGTATTAACAATGGTGTGGGCAAGGTCCACTATATCCCTCACCACGAAGTGATTCGTGTTGACAAAGAAACCACAAAGCTGCGTGTTGTTTATGATGCTAGCGCTCAGTCAGGAAGAAACACACCAAGTCTCAATGACTGTCTCTACGCAGATCCTCCTCTGTCTCCACTCATTTATGATATCCTCCTGAGGTTTCGCATCCATAGAACTGCCATCATAGGAGACATTGAGAAAGCCTTTTTGAATGTTTCAGTTGATCCAAGAGACCGTGAGTATCTACGCTTTCTGTGGGTTGACGATGCCTCAAGAGAACACCCAAATCTTCAAGTATACAGATTTGCAAGAGTTGCCTTTGGTATCTCGTCCAGCCCATTCCTATTAAACGCCACGATTCGTCATCACCTTACCTCCACTGATACCCCCAGAGAGTTTGCTGAGAAAGTGTTGAAAAGTCTGTATGTGGATGATTTTGTAAGTGGAGATGATTCCAACGAGTCCGTCTTCGAGATGTACAAGAATCTGAAATCCTCATTCAACAACGGAGGTTTCAATATGCGAAAATGGTCTTCCAACTCAGCAGTTCTACAAGAAAGAATCGAAGAAGTCGAACGTCAGCAGAAAGTCAGCGAAAGTCAGTCTGAAGATACTGAACATTCAAGTACGTCTGTGGAAGTCCAAGGAATTCAGGAAGAAGATCAAACCTTCTCAAGCTCACTATTCGAATCAGCAAGGAAGCCTGACACAGCAAAGTTGAAGGTCCTTGGAGTAGGATGGGATAATCAGAAAGACTTATTGTTTTTCGACCTAGCTTCGCCATATTGGGAAACATCAGTGATGTTCCAGTCACAAAGAGAGTTATTCTTGGTACAACAAGCAAGCTGTACGATCCTATGGGATTTCTGAGCCCTGTTATCGTTCTTCTGAAGATTATCTTCCAATCTATTTGCAAATCGAAAGTGGACTGGGATGGCCCTGTTGATTCATGTTTCAAAAAGTTTGGCAATAGTTTCCAAGAGTTCATCAAATATTTCTAATCTGTTGAGATTAAACAGATTTAATACAGTAGCCGAAACACTTTGTTCTTCTTCTAAATTAAATTCAGGTTGGGACAATCTCTCAAGCACGGCACGAAGTGATGTTTTGTTAACATTTGTCGAAAGAAAGGTTTCTTTTCCCTTTTCTTCGACATCATCAGAGCAAGCAACACCAATTTCAGACAAACTGTCATCTGTTTCGTCTTCTGTTAAACATAGTTCTTCAAGGGACTCGACCACTGAGGACTCGACGTCCTCCACAAATTCGGCCATTTCTTATTTTTCTTGAATTCAAGGTACACTAGAACCCATTCTCCCTGTATCACAGCTGTTTACCCGGACACGCCCGTTTCCCCGCCCACTATATATCCGCCCTGTTCTCGACTATATAGCGATCGCGTCGAATATCTGGCGATGGCTGCACGAGTATGACGTAAGTGCGGTCCAAAACAATCGCGCAAGCAACACGCCGACATTATGGCTACCGCTGACAGGTCAGCGGTAGTCACAAAAAATCGTATAGAATAGCAACGGAGAAAAATCTATTTGAACTGAGATGAGCGCAAATATCAAATTGCATTATTATGCTAACACTTGGCGTACGGTCAGACGCAATCATTTTAAAGTATTCCCGAATCGTCTGTAGGTTTGTACCATTCACGAAATTCGTACAGTTAGATAGAACGTTAAATTATGTACAAGATATGTGAATTTGAAAAAATCGTATAGCATAGAACCCTGAAAATCGTAGTATTTTAATCCAAAACTTTGTCGCTTCGAAGGACTTCGTGATATGGCGGACGAAATATTGTTACAGCACAGCACACACTACAGGTCAGTGGTTACCCAAAAAAGCTAACATACATACATACATACACATAGCAATATATCTGCTGCGCAGATACAAAAAAACCCCAATCAAATTCAAAACAGGAAGTTACCAAATAAACGTGATGCTGATGAAATGATTGTTCAGGACGAGCAAATCAATTGCAACAATATTTTTGGAACACTTTCTATTGCGAGGACAGTAAATATCAGAAAAGAAAGTCTTGATTAGACTAATTGCTGAGCAGCTTTCGTCAATCTGTATAGACTCGGAGCATTGCCAGGTAAGAGCGCATGGACTAAGTACGAATTTACCGAGATATGTACACAGGAAAAGGTCTGGGGCAGAAATGATATCAGTTTGATGACGTGTCATGACGTGTCTTGTATTAATTAAGGGGAGGCTCCAATGCGATTCGCTTCAATTTATCACGTGAAACCGGAGTTACCGGACAGGTAAGAAGCAAGCGAGGTTCACTGTTAGTCGTTGAGCAAAAGAAAGAAGTCAAAGAACGTCAATGGCGGGTGTACAGGTAAGAAACTCTATACGTATATGGTAGATTCTAACTATGGTTTTCTTTTTATAAAACGTTCGTACTGTAGATGGTAGACATTTACCAATGTCTTGATGATTGGGGTGATCAGAGGAAAACGAATAAGAATATAGAGTTTCTCTGACGAGAGTCGAGCCGTTCACACAAGTGCACGTTCTGTGCATGTTCAGACAAGATAATACATATTATTGTTCTAATGAAAACGTGTTGATACCTTTCATGAATTTATATTGTTAATAGAAGCAGACAAGGTTGGTGTAACCTTCGCGTTCGCCAATTTTAAAAATGTTCTTGAACGGCATCACTGTTGCGCCGCCATTATACCTTCCTACGAATACCAACCTTTCGGTTTCGCATTTTCGCATCGGTTTTCGGTATTTACCCATTCATATACATTCATTCAGAGAGTTTTTAATCGATCGTGGTACTTACTGCCAATTCGGTTCACACTTTACAATACATTTTCACCTAACATTGCGCTTCTTTACACAGTAGTTCAAGGCAATTCTAGAAGGTGATACTATTCTAAATATAAAATTCTAACACGATGTGACGAAATGAGGAGAATATTGACAAGGTGACATGTCAATCTAATGAAAGTGTCGAACGTAAAAAACAAGTAATGAAGTTCTAATTATAGTGGTGGAGATGTAAAGAGGGAGAGAGAGGAGGGAAAAAAAAATAAAATTATAAACTACATATAGTGTTAAGTCTCTCATTTAACACTATATGTAGTTTATAATTTTTTTTATTTTTTTTTATTTATTTTTTTCCCCTCCTCTCTCTCCCTCTTTACATCTCCACCACTATAATTAGAGTTTCATTACTTGTTTTTTACGTTCGACACTTTCATTAGATTGACATGTCACCTTCTCAATATTCTCCTCATTTCGTCACATCGTGTTAGAATTTTATATTTAGAATAGTATCACCATTGTAATACAAATTAGGTTAAGTTATATAAATACTGCTTGTAAATATTTTAATTCTAGAAGGATTTAGAAGAACAAGAACCGGAATTAACAGTGTATACAAATGTATATATATATATATATATATATATATATATATATATGTATATGTATATATATATATATATATATATATATATATATATATATATATATATATGTATATATTATAGCTGCATCAGTTGGAAATTATATATCTTTACCTATATTTTAACTTTCAGATCTATTCTACTCACAAATATACATAAAATACAGAAAAAGCGAGTTAAGATAGTTTGGAATAAAGAAAGTCATTTTTGCACTGTAGTCAAATGACACGATTGTTCTCTCATAGACGAGTCAGAGTTCGATGACGATGTGTTTAGATCTTCTCAGCAATAGCTAGCAATTCGCATCATCGACACAGCACTATAGCAGTTTTGTAATCAATCCGCAGAATATAGTTAGTACAACAGCGTTTATGTGCTATTGGATGTGGGTTTATGACTATCAAAATAATTCGACAGATGTTTGCCAGAATAGCCAGAGCAATTTCAATATCCGGTTTAGAGCTCAGTCGGTAGATTAAGCTTTGGTCTTGAATACGATGCCGTGTGGTTGAGAACTCTGATTTGAATTGCTATTTCTAGTGTTGATTGTTAATTCCACCATTTATAGTTAAAAGGTTTTGAAGGCAAACACCACACGCCCCATAACTATGCGTTTATAATAATCGTACGAGTCCCGCGAAATTAAATAGAGTATAAATTTTATCGATTCATCATTATTCATGTGCATTTTCTGTTGTGTTTGTACTTGCGGCTGAAGTATCGACATGGCAACTTTAATTCCTTATGTACGTATGCAGCACACACACAGCATATTTGTTCGATATAATAAAACACCTATTGAATTCATCTTCCCCTGATATGAAAAATATTTAAATCTCAAATTTTAAAATTAGGCTCAACCTTCGATGAATCCAATAAGTTTTGTATTTAACAAATAGATTCCATTTTGCCGTTGTCTGTTCAGTTATAGATGCACAGATGACGTCACAACGTGGTAAGAACAAAAAAGTGGCCCAGGAGACGCAGTCGAGTGGGTCACTGATGTTCTTACCACGTTGTGACGTCCTCTGTGCATCTATAACTGAACAGACAACAAAAAAATGGAATCTATTTGTTTTATACAATAAAAAATAGAAGAATTATGTTTCAACGGACTTATTAAATTTTCCCGGCGAATTTCTGGGGCATTGAAAAAGATAAATAACTTCATCTGACGTGATCCATGATCTATACAAATCAAGCAACGTCATTGGCTCATGATGTTGCAGTGAGATCCGTGATTGGTTTACAGAAATCAGACCATGTCAGTGACGTAATCGACTGTGCATCTGTCCTTTTATAGATCATGGCTATCGACCAATAAAAATGCATGTACTATTCAAATTATTGTATAAATATATATATATATATATATATATATATATATATATATATATATACACATACACATACACATATATAGATATACATACATACATATATACATATACATATATACATATATATATATATATATATATATATATATATATATATATATATATATATATATAATCATCTATATTATTTAAATAAATAAATAAATAAAAATAAACTTTGCAATTTACTGCCACCTCTTAAGGAGATGCAATTGCAACATGGTTGCTTAAGCCCATGATGACATTGGTGCCAAGCATACCAGTTGATCAATAATGATGACATTGGTGCCAAGCATACCAGTTGATCTATCGAATATCAGCTTTTGCGTAATCTGATTGGTTCCCTACTACTAGGCTATCAGCTCATAGCCTACTAGTAGAGAAATCAGCAAAAATGGCGGAACGATTTGCTAATTTGAACGAAGAAGAAATTCAAATATTACTTGAAAAAAATACACCAAAAAATACAAACAAATCAACAAAATATGGCATGAATGTATTTGATGGTAAGTAAATATTTCTTTAAATTAAAATTGCAAATTCTTCAAATAAACATCGATTGAAAACGCCGAGCGGTGCCGTGCCTTGAGGTGGTGGAAAAAAACATTGTTTATAAAATTAAATAAAAAATTTCGGTTATAATTTTTAGAGTGGTTCACAAGTTCAAAGAAGTTTGAAAAATACATAACCGATATGTCTAAAACGGAATTAAATAGTTGTTTGAAGCTATTTTACACGTCCGCTAGACAAAAAGACGGCTCCTACTACAAAACAACAACAATGAGGTCGATAAGAGCCGCCATTGACCGCTTCCTCAAAAGCCCTCCAAACAATAAAGATTTCACAATCATTGGAGATCCTACCTTTTCAGAAGCGAATGCTGTCCTAAATGCGTTTGTGAAAGATTTGAGAAAGTCCGGGAAAATAGCCGGAACGGTTCACAAAAGGCCCATTTCAAGGGAGCAAATCCAGCTTCTTTTCAGTTCTGGTGAGTTGGGACCAGCCGACAGTAAAGATCCCGCACAACTGTTTCGCACAGTCTGGTTTTACCTAAGTTTCTTCTTTGGTAAAAGAGGAAGAGAAAACCAAAGGCAGTTGAAGCCGTCAATGCTAATTCTGAGGTCAACACCAGACGGTAAAGAGTTTTTTGAACTAAACCGTGAAATTCCAGGTTCTCTTCTAGCGACCAAAAACCATCAAGGAGGCCTCAACGATCCTGAAGACGAATCGGAAGGAAAAATCTTTCCTGTCCCCAAGTCGAATATCTGCCCTGTCGAAACAATAAAAAATTACTTAAAACACCTAAATCTTTCTTGCGACAGTCTTTTCCAGCGACCAAAGGATCACAAATGCCAAAAATTTGATGCCAACGACATGGTTTGGTATTCCAACATGCCAGTCGGCGAATCGACCCTTGGAAACTTGCTTCGTGTTATGAGCAAAAGAGCAGGAATTGAGCCTCCGTTAACTAATCATTGCATTAGGGCGACATCTGTCACGGTTTTGTCGGAGGCCCATGTGGAAAATCGCCATATAAAGTCTTTGACAGGCCATAAATCTGACACCTCCATTGAGTCATACAGCAGTCGCCCATCCGCACGTCAACAAGAAATGATGTCTGCCATATTAAGCGATTATATTCGTCCAAGCGATTCGGTTCCTGCGATCTTGTGTAAAACAGATAAAGATAAAGAAAACAGTAGCACAGATGTTATCTTCAAAGAGTCAGTTGCATCTCTGAATGCTCAGTCGACTTCAGGTAACAACCAGTCGATAATTTTCAGCAATCGAAGCAGCTCGACGACACAAAGTCATGCAGCGTTCAACTTTCACAACTGCAATGTGCAGATCTACAACTGACTTCTAATTTATTGCTTTGTTTATCTTTTTAACAACAAGCTTTGTACTATTTCGTTGAGTCAAAGAACTTGCTTACTAAAGAACTTGTTGAACCAAAGAACTTGTTTACCACGAGCGTCGAATTTCATTGAGCACACTGTCCAAGCGTGAAATAATTATTCACTTTGTCTTTGTACTGCGCATGCCGGATGTAATAAAATTTGTTTCAAATTCGTTTCCGTGTTAATAATTATATATCGCGGAATACAAAGTTTAGCCATTGTTTAGCTATATAATAAAACAATTATACCATTCGCTCTCGTCGTATATGAGCTCATAGCCAACTCGGCGAAGCGCCTCGTTGGCTATGAGCTCATATACGACTCGAGCTCATGGTATAATTGTTAAATATATATATATATATATATATATATATATATAATCATCTATATTATTTAAATAAATAAATAAATAAAAATAAACTTTGCAATTTACTGCCACCTCTTAAGGAGATGCAATTGCAACATGGTTGCTTAAGCCCATGATGACATTGGTGCCAAGCATACCAGTTGATCAATAATGCAGTATGTATATCAACACATTCGTTCCATTCTAAACATGTTTACGGACTTTTCCATTTTTCCTATTAAATCCTTTTCCTATGTTTCTTTAATATATTTAATATAAGATTCTCAAAAAATCATTTTGCTTTTGTAACGATATACTTTAAGGATAAATATCGCTGTAATTGCATATTAGAATCTTTGCTTTAAAAGCAAGGGAAAACAATTGAAACAATCCAAGGTTGGCTCACCATATCGTGTCTTTGCGGCTAAACTGGGCAGGCTCGCTATAGTCAACCAGTAAAACCGGTTTCATGTACTTTTAATGCATGATGGTATTACCTGAAAATGGTTATGAAAATTTCTAATTTTTCATACTTTTGTGCATTTTCATCTATTTTTATGATATATTTTACCTTCTTTATTTGAATTTGAAATTCCTACTTTCACCCTACGTTTTGGCTTACTTTCCAAAGCAGTTTAACACAAACTTAATTTCAAGGTGTTTTTTTAGGAGGAATTTAATCAGCCAAAGAAAATAAAATTCAAACACAAACCAGTGGCGGAAAATAGTCATTCGGTAAATATTCTGACTTATTTTTGTTTTAATTTTAATTGTGTTTTTTCTTAATTTTGTGATGTGAGATGGAGTACTGTGTTAGCCCTCAAGACAGATCAGGAAAATGTCGGACCAATAATAAAAAATTAAGAATCTGACAAAAAAGAAGCACCGTAATTTCTGTATTAAGCCCCCGGGGGGGGGCTTGTTTTTTTCCAAACATCATTGAGGGGGGCTTAATAGAGAGGGGGGCTTAATAGAGAGGGGGGCTTATTCTAAATATATACAACAAGTCTGTCCACTGGTCCAAGGATGCTTCAAAGCGATGTCAAATGAAAAGGCATTGATATACATTTTAAAGAATGAACTAGAAAAAAAGGCCGACAAACTGAAACATATGAATGAAGCTTAATGTCAATGCAGTAAAGACCATGAATAAAATATATCTTTGAAATCCTGTAGTATTAGTGGGGGAGGGGGGGTCTAAAAAGAGAAGGGGGGCTTTTATTTTTTCTGCTTTGAAAAGGGGGGGCTTATTAGAGGGGGGTTTAAAAGAGAAGGGGGGCTTATTAGAGGGGGGTCTAAAAAGAGAAGGGGGCTTTTATTTTTTCTGCTTTCAAAAGGGGGGGCTTTTTCGAGAGGGGTTTAAAAGAGAAGGGGGGCTTATTAGAGAGGGGTTTAAAAGAGAAGGGGGGCTTATTAGAGAGGGGTTTAAAAGAGAAGGGGGGCTTATTAGAGAGGGGTTTAAAAGAGAAGGGGGGCTTATTTTTTCTGCTTTCAAAAGGGGGGGGGGCTTATTCGAGAGGGGTTTAAAAGAGAAGGGGGGCTTATTTTTTCTCTGCTTTCAAAAGGGGGGGGGCTTATTCGAGAGGGGGGGGGGGTTAAAAGAGAAGGGGGGCTTATTTTTTCTCTGCTTTCCAAAAGGGGGGGGCTTATTCGAGGGGGGGGGGGTTAAAAGAGAAGGGGGGGCTTAATACAGAAATTACGGTAAAGTAAAAGGTAGAAAACACTTTAAGTCAATAGTCATTGAGTATTTAATAATGTTTTATTCCGTTTTAAACTACTATATTTTTGTATATTTATTGCATGTAAGTCAGATTGTGTGGTTCCAGAAAATATCCATACCCCCCCACGGAAGGTCACTGGAAATTCCGAGGGGGAGGGGGGGTTGAAAGGCTAAAATTTCCGAGGGGTGAGGGGGGGGGGTCATGAGCAGCTCCTTTTCCAGGGGGTTAAGGAACACGAAAAGCACGACGTTTTGAAAAAAAAAATCAGAGTTCCTGTTCATTGAGATGAGGTTAACATCATAAGCTTTAAGATTTCTGTTTTTGCTTTGAGTTTGCTAGCGAGAGTTTGCTAATCCCCAGAAGACTGACGTGTACACGTGTCTTTGAAACGAAGCAAGACTTAGTCAAAATGGCGGACATGACAGAAACTCGTCCCAGACTCCCAGCGGTGTCTCGTTTTCGTTCTCATCGAACATATCACTATGAAAAAAATCGCCTTTGTAAGCTCGCGCGTGCCTTTTATTTGTGAGGGATTTATTATCACAACCACAAGAAAAACAAGAAAGTTAAAAAACAGCAATGTATTTGTTCAACGTTTTTGACAACACGGACGTCAGCCAAAAGCTAGCGTACCTTATTTTAGCGGTGTTGTTTATCATAACGCCCGAGTAGGCAAGTCACAGACTTCAAATACCTCACGTTTTGGCACTGTGTTGATGATCGCTACAAATGGCCACAAACGCCGTTTTTAATCCAGTCCACTCGCAGTCAACTGATGTCCGTGTTGTCAAATAAGCGAATTCAATTTAGAAAACGTGGAACACTCAGCTGAAACTTTGAAACACACATTTTTATTCATGAACAACATAGAACAATTCAAACCAGATGGCCCCAAAAAAACACGTCATGATTTCTGTTCAAAACATTGACGAATCCGTCTGCATTCCTAAACGTTTTTGGCTAGAGAATCCAAAAGTGGCAAATGGGCCAATCGTATTGCAGTGATCTCACGGTGTCAATTTCAAAGGCTAAGGAATGCAGTCGGATTTGTTAATGTTTTGGTGGAAAACATGACATGTTTATTTTGGGCCATGCCGCGCACATCGGTTTTGGTAATATTTCGCCGTGTAAACAGGCGTAACCGGACGAATTTGAGACCGGTTGCGACTTTTTCTTCCGTGTAAACAGGCGGAACCGTACAAATTTTTGACCGGTCAAAAACTCGTCCGGTACCGTGCAAACGGGGGTCTGAGGCCCCGTTTACAAGGTACCGGACGAAGTCGAGACCGCCTGTTTACACGGCGAAATAGGACGAATTCAAGGCCGGTCTCGAATTCGTCCGGTACCGTGTAAACGTAGCCTGGAGTCTTCGTTTTCTTAAGAATAAAACCTTTGGAATTTCCTAGGGGGGGGGGGGGAGGGGTCCATGTTTAAAAATACTGGAAATTCCTGGGGGTTGGGGGGTCACCAAAGACCCCCCTGGAATGGAAATTCCGGAGGGGTGGGGGTGGGTGAAAACCAAAATGTCTTCCGTGGGGGGGGGGGTATGGATATTTTCTGGAACCACACATTTGCATTTTCCCGGACTTCTGAGCTAGCGCTGTTTCTATGACACTCGGCGAACGTTGTACGATAAACTGTCGGTCTAAATGCAAAGTACTGTTTTGTAGTGTAAGCCCATGCTATCACTGTTTTTAATTTGTTTTATTACGTTTTTAAAAGTTCGTCCAAGAACTATATAGAAACACATAAACGCAACAACCCCCGCCCGCTTTTACGTACGTTTACATAAATACCCCCTCCCCATTAAAATAAATACACCTGATCTGTTTTTGCATCCCACCCCTCCTTTACATCCTGTTTTATACATGTAGTTTTTCATGCATTTTTTTTGTTTTTTCACGGCGTTTGGTTCCTTCTGGCTTTCTCGTTCGGTTCTTGACAAAACAAACAATCAGTTCTCTTCAAAATGTAAAAAGCTGTTCGTTTTGATGTTCTTTTATATTCTTTGTTCTTTCTCAAGTTAAGTAAGATATACCAGTGCATAAGTCTTTTGCCGGCTTTGAACAGACACACGAGGAAATATATAGTAAGTTTAGATATACTGCCAAAATAGAGAACGTATAGGAAATATTTCTTTGTTGTTTTTTCATGCATGCATGCATGCACTCACATGCATTTGTCGGCATCTTTTCCGGTCTTTATTGCAATTTTTCTTGCTTTTTCAATGGTTTCTAGCCCGCGTTTAATATTGTTGGTTCATCCCACTGCAACATATCTTCTTAGCTTTATTTCTTCGGCCTTTTTCTGTTATTTTTCTGTTAGCCGCTGTAAACCAATTTTTCTGACAGATTTGGTCTTAGGAACGTCATTTTCTGCTCTTTAATTTTAGGAAAATAGATTTTTTAATCCAAATCCATATAATCTCCGCAATCAAAACGTCACTGCTACAGAGGTAAGAATTTCTTTTTATATCTTTTGTGAAAGTTCAGGCAAATAAGTCTTTAGAAAAGATTCACAGTATATAGTGCATGTTTGCTAGTTCAGTTTCGAACAGTTTTTATGAGAACAATTTCAAATCAGTTATTTTTGGAACAACTATATATAAATATTAAAACAAATAATACCAAACGACGCTTTTAAAAGCTTAATTATCTAACCGCCATTTAGGGATGTGCCGGATACTGCTTTGCCGGATACCGGATGGTACCGGATAGTAGCCTACCGGATACCGGTCAGGGATTCAAAGAAACCGGATACCGGATAATAACCGGATACCGGATGTTCGTGGTGGAACTTAGACAATACTTTACTACTTTTTCCCAATTCCCATAAAATCTGAAAAACCATTTATTTGTAGTAGAAAATAAAAAAACACAATGTCACTTGGTTAACATGTCCATTGTCCAATGGGTATAAACTACAGTATAACAGTCTCTTTGATCTTTACCAAGGCCATATTTTATGATTAACTTTAAGTTGTGTAAGGTGTTCCAAGTGTTCACCAGTTAGTCTTGATCTGTTTGGAGTGTCAATGAGACCAGCACTTGAAAACAGCCTCTCCGAATACACTGAGCCTTGGTGGAACACTCAAGTATTTGGCAACAATTTCAGCGAGCTTAGGCCATAACACTTTCTTAGTTTGCCAATATTGAAAGGGGTCAGAGCCATCTCCTCTCAATGGGATTACTTCTTCTGCACAGTACATATCCAAAGTAACCTCCATTGATCGAAGACTACTGCCACTTTCGTTACTCTCAGTCTCATTACTCTTCCGCGCTTCGCCTAGCTCATTAGCATGTTTACTCCGTAAGTGGTTGTGTAATGGTGTGGATGAACACGATTCAAGAGATACTCCTCGAAAATTCAGAGTGAATTTTCAGCGGTTTTCTGTGTGTATATTTACCTCCAAGCAAGCCGTAATAGATTTCTGTCTGAAGTTCCGTAAGCGCCGCATACGCGGCAGCAGTAACAACACGAAAACCTTTTACTTCCAGCAATTGTTTTTTACAATTGTACTGTGTTTCTTATCGCACAAAAAAAGACAAGGGCAACGTGTTTTCGGGTTCATATTTATACCAGAAGTCTCGGCACTATCCGGTAAATATCTAGCATATTTTACCGGATACCGGATAGTGCCGGATGTTCGTATTTTGCCGGATACCGGTATCCGGATCTGGCACATCCCTACCGCCATTTGTGTCAAGATGATTTTGAATTTTCTTACTTTCCTGACCGCCATTACTTTGCTGCATTAATTTAACTCCAATATTATTATGCTGCATGGGCAAGACGATTTTGAACTGATTTACCTTTAAAATCAAGAACTACATATAAACAAGTTCTGTCATGAAGAATAACAGCTGGTTATCCTTGCTATATAAACTACTAAGTAGTTTATCTATATAAACTACTAAGTAGTTTATATAGCAAGGATAACCAGCGACAGTACTACACTGTCACTTGTGTTCAAACTACTAACACTATAAATATTTGTTTGTGCCATGCTATTATCATGATTATTTATTATAGATACAAGCGCGAGAGTATATGAAAGTTATTATTGTGGTCCAGAAATTCGCATGTTACTTGTGGAATCGGATATCAAATTATATATTAAAAAAGTAAATGACTTGAACCTAGGGGTAACATGTTTGAGAAAGTTGTTCGTCTAGGT
The DNA here is from genome assembly GCA_964035015.1 of Corallium rubrum. NCBI lineage: Eukaryota > Metazoa > Cnidaria > Anthozoa > Scleralcyonacea > Coralliidae > Corallium > Corallium rubrum. Next base: position 10,733,750 of record OZ036000.1, on the reverse strand, counting down.
TAGAGTATTCTTGAGAAAGACTGTTTGTGCACAAACAGTCTTTCTCAAGAATACTCTAACCTAGACGAACAACTTTCTCAAACATGTTATAATACCCCTAGGTTCAAGTCATTTACTTTTTTAATGGTGGTAGTGACTGACGTGTTTCGACGACCTCAGCGGCGGTCATCTTCAGGGTCAAGTGAAAGGTGTCTGTCAGGTTCGCCTATATTTGTGTCCGGTTCATTATGTCACGATTGCGGTATACCTGGAATCTGTGTTGGGTGCATGTTGTTATATATTGTGACAGACGTCAGAAATGGCATGCACTCTACGAAATGATGCTCTCGGATATTCACCTTGCAACAACCCGAAAAGCGTCAGGTTCACGAATTACTGTTTTTACACACAATAAAGGCGTGTGAAGAAAGATCAATCTCGTCCATGTTGGAAAAAGAACGAGATTGATCTTTTAGCGAGAAGCTATAAACGAGAGCGTGTGAGTTTACATACAATCACTGGTGCAATCTGGTTACAATGCACGCATATATACGCATGCATGCATGTTTTATCAAGCTAAAATTGCATTTGTTTTTCTTGTTAGGACTCTGTAACCAATTATTGCTATAATCAGTCAGATACGGATGATGAGGAATTTGTTCCCAACGATTATTCCACTGAGCAATTGAATGAAGATATAACCGCCATGGAGGAAAGTGAAGAGTTCAAAGCCAATTTTGCCTTGATAATTGAAAGACGAAACAGAAAGAAAGCGGAAAAATTGCAAAAATTATAGCGAACATCGATTTGTAAAAAGCGCGCTTAGCAAAATGCATAAAACGTGAGGGAGCTGCACCGTTTCTAAGGGGGATCATACTACACTCATTATATAAAAGTGCTCTTTGTGGTGAGTGCGGTAAGTGTATGCACGTTTGGGTGTGGTTCACATAAAATCGGTAAGTACTCGCAAACAGTGAGTCGCAAGACCGTTGTGAATATTTTATGTGAACACAAATGTAGATGGTCGCAAATTGTCGGCAACTGATCGTACATTGTATATGACGATTTGTCGGGACGATTTTCGGGACGATTCTTGGAAGCACCCTACCGGATTCTAAAAATCTGTCATGTTGCACCTTTCCGTTTTCAGTCGTGTCGATTTTCTTCAAAGCTATACCTCCGAAGATCCGGCAAACAAATCGTTATGTACTAACACTCATGACCGGGGATCTTGAAAAAGTTTAGAATAATCCTTTTCCCTTTGCGTTTCGAGTATGGCGTCAACCTGAAGATGACGAAGACATGGAAGGAAAACCTAGCGGATAATACACATAGGATGTTCGGAAATATGAAATTTATTTCGAGTGTTGACCAGGATATCTGAGCAAAGCGAACGAGTAAAATATCGTGATCAACACCGCAAAATTTTGTTTTCGCTCTTTTTTTCAATTTATGCAAAATTGACATTCTTGACAGTTGAGAAAAGATCAACAACAGAAAACATTTGGTCTGACGCTCTCGAAATTTTCAGGAATTCTAATACTGGAAAAGATATCTTGGATGGGCATAGAGATAATCAAGTTCACACTTTTCATGATAACTGTCATGTAAATCATCTTTTCAAAACGTTTTATGGTCATCAAAACATCGTTTCGAGTATTAGAATCTCTGAAAATTTCGCCGGTGCCTTCTGTTGATCCTTTCTCAACTGTCAAGAATTTTAATTCAGTTGCGTAAATTGACAAAAAGCGAAAAAGAGAGCGGAAATCATTAGATTCGCTGATTTCGTTCAGAATTTGATGTAGATTAAAGAAACCCTGCATTAATCTAGCATATAGTAATATGCATCTTGTAGAAACAGTATAGGAAGCCATGCCGTTTACACGTTTTCAGTAAGAGGTTTCCTCCAATCTATCTTTGTCACCTTCATTTTATACATAGAAAGCATCTTCATTCTTTTCTTATTAAAAAATTATTAGTCGTAGAATTCATCAGTCTGCTCTTATCTACACACGCAAAAAAACTTCCCCAATTACAATTGTTCACGTTTAGTGCTATAAATTACTTTTAAGAGTTCTTTCAAATATAAACTAGAGGTGCATTGGCCAGCAAGGAGTCATTACGCCTTTAGTCGGCATACTGGCTAGTTGAGGAAAACATAACAGCGAACATATTGCATCCCACCATCCCACCCCTAATCAAAGCAAATTGCAATTTTCCACCGAAAGTATTTTCGGTGTGATAGGTGCAGACATGCAATGGTGGTCAGGTCAAGGATGGAATTCGACACGTAGTGTGGGGACCTGAATCCAAGTAACAACATATCGCAGCATATCCTGTAGTCATGCCTGCACCTAACCATCCAAAAGGGTAAGTGTAGTGACTGCAGATGTTAACGTCAAATTAAATACGCCCAACATCCCTAATTCTATAATAGTATACGACAACAAAGAACGCTTTGTTGTCCTATGGTAGTAGTACAACAAAGAACGCTTCGTTCCTGTGCTACATTACTAATATATTCTACACGAAAAAGACGCTTTGTCGTACGGTTTCATATCTAGCAAACTCCCGGTTCAAATTACAATTAAAAAACTAATATTGGGAAGAAATTAAAAACCGAAACGGACTATTATGATAATGGCAGGTAGCAATTCGAGGGTTTTATTTGCATACACTTGATTGCTTCGAAACGTGTCGTATCAAGTGTATAATATCCACATGGGTCCTCGAGTTACAGTGAAGAAACCGGCAAAGTTAGTGATGTGGTTCTCGCAACGAGTCTTTGTTTTATTTTCGACAACTGCCTTTCTAACTGCTGGTATATCCGCAGAGATTGACAACGCTTGCCGCCAAGCTGTTTTGGAACGAGTCAACCTCGTCACCAGGGCATTTTGCCTCCACGTTGGGAGGTCGGCGAAAATGGCCCTGGCATCGGCTGGTCGATTCTAAAATCGGATTGGCCGGTTTAAAAACTTGATTAATTCAGATACAGTGTAATTTATTTATCAAAATATGAATTGCAATAAATCCACTCTGCGAAGTTCATCCAAAGAATTGTAACGATAGCTTTGGTTAAAGTCAAGAACAACATTAGATATATGTTTCTTCCCGACATTTAAATGTATCCCGGATAATAGTGGGGAGTATCATGATGAATAATGCTATATAGCCAGTTGCATTTATGATAAAGGTTCACATGAGTGATTCGGCAGATCGTTAAATATTTCTTATTTATTATTCATGTATACGTATACAAAAACGAAACACAAAGACCGCATAAATTTTCTTGCCAAAACACCCCCAAAATTCTGGCTGTCACGTGACCAGCCGATGCCAGGGCCATTTTCGCCGACCTCCCAACGTGGAGGCAAAATGCCCTGGGGACGAGGTTGGGAACAAGTGAGCGAAGGTAAGTAGTGCTTTTCACGCAGAATTATCCCATTTTGAATCAAATTTAAGATTAGCAAAGTTTGAAAATGAGCTTTTTTTTAAAAAATAAAATTTAATAAAATAGTATTTTTGTATCTTTGTATTTTTTCGCAGCCTTGCCACTGTCGGTCGTCTTTTTACGTTTCTTCTGCTGTCTAGCGGCGTGTTCAGCAACCAATTAATATTTGTAGAATACGATGTCGTCTTTGATTTTGCGATAAACACAAACCATGCAATAATATACACTTAATGTCTGCTCCCGAGGGAAACAGTTAGTTTTGTTTTCCCGAGAGTCTTGATATTTCCCGAGACGAAGTCGAGGGAAACATCGAGACTCGAGGGAAAACAAAACTAACTGTTTCCCGAGGGATCAGACATGAAGTGTTTTGTTATAAAGCTAGAGTTCCACTGAATAATTTCGACGTTTATCAAGGGAAAGTAGACAAAAGACAAACTGAAAGACCTACCAAAACATTTCGCCTGGCTCCGTAATTTCACTTCAACCAAACAAATATATAAGTCTCAGAACAAAAGAACAGCAATACATTTCTCCAGTTAATCTTCACACATGCTTTGAAGACCTATACATATTCTTTTTTTCGTACCAAACAAGCTTTTGTTTATAGGATGCCGTGAAGAGTTCAAAGTTCTAGCGGGCAAGTGGGCAACAATTGAAAACTTATTGACCGAGCAGGCAATAAGTTCTCAATTATTGCCCGCTCGGTAGACATTGAAATTTAGCTAAGGTTATGTGACCACAAACCAACCAATGACAGTCATCGTTGTATCCAGTGAAACTCTAGCTATATAACAATAGTTGTGAATTTTTTATTTAAAACCAGAAGGCTTCATTCGGGGCGACTCAATATATACTCACGACCAAAGTTGAAAATGCTGTTTTTCGAACCAACATTCGGGCAAAATAAGTCATAACATCGAAACCATGTAGGCAATAAATAAATAGAAAACGCTGACACCGTTTTGCTGCATGGAAATTTATGTCGGAATCGAACTGCAAAAAATGTTTTGAACAAAATGAAACGCTTTGTTCTTAAGTCATCCCGAGTGAAACCCTCTGGGTTTACTTGAAAAATTTGCAACTATTATTGGCTTGTGTTTACCGCAAAATCAAATGCAACATTATATTCATTGTTTGGATATCCTGATGAAACAGTCCTCTGTGTATGATATATTACCTAGACTATAGTTTAATCGCGTGAAATGCCAATGAAATATTACTTGTGATTGATACATAGGTGTTATGTAATTGTGTTTGGAATTTAATATATATGCAAAATGTTCCAAGCAGTCACAATAAGTCAGAAGGCATGAAATGGTATCTTTACATACATTGTACAACACTGAAAATACTTAAAGTAACAATTTTTGAATTGTTTGCGATGCGTTAAAACACAAAAGACCCCTAACGTTTAGGCAGATCCACATCTTAAAAATTTCAAAAAGGATTTAAATGGAGCTGTGATAAATATATAGTTAATTGAAAAAAATTAAAACTATATCTTTATTGAAAAAGTATTACTGGCAGTTACATGCAGCTGTTATTTGATATGGCGTTAAAATGAGTGAGTTCTAATTATGTCTCGGGTTGTTGCGAGTAAAAAAGTAATGGCACTACATTGGTTTGACCAAGGGTTTTTTCTTTTCGTTTTAACAACTGCGCTTCTAAATGTGTTTTCTGCAGCGGAGTTAGGAAGCACTTGCCGTCAAGCTGTGTTTGAAGAAGTGAGCAAGGGTGAGTGCAATTTGATGACTTATATTTAAGGCGTTTCATTTTTAAAATCCTGTAAGCTTCGATCTAATAAATATCCCAACACCCAATCACAATGCACCAGAAAATAACGAAAGAAGGAAAGAAAGTCCGAAAAAAGCATCTCGTAAACTCAAGATTTAAAGGGTAATGTTTTCGATAACGGTTTTCAAATACACCCCAAGAGTTAATAATGACTTTTCAGTAAAGTAATTGAAATTACTTTTTCATTTTTTATATATTGTTCTTCTGGAATTTACAGGAATGATGTTGGTTTTCTGAGTTTAATCTATTCCGATTGCTTTTTTATATTATTGCAGCGAGAAAGGATTGACGAAACCGTCACTATTTATTACGCATGCATACACTTTGAACGTCTATAAACATATCAAAGTAATTTTTGACGTATTCAACTATTCCAAAAACGGCATATATATATATATATATATATATATATATATATAATTGAATAGATAAGTATCAAGTTCGAAATCATACGGGTAGAGTGCTTAATACCGAGGTAGAACGGAATAGTTACACAAAAAGACAAGCTTGAGTTACTTCATTTGAACTTTATTCACGACAAATTTGTTTCGTATGGCAAGCGAAGCTCACCACACTCTTCAGGTGACTATCGCGTCTGTTGTCAGTGCGTAGGAAACTTGAGATATATGAATGTAAGACATGAATCGTTTGTATGTGTAACGTTATGGTAATGTGATAATATGAATGTGATGAATGAAGTGTGGTTTGGGTGTGATGAATAATTAATTACTTATTGGCTGCAAAGCAAATGTTTCTTTCTGTGTCTGCAAGTATAGATACGAGTTCATTTCTACTGTTAAGCGTGCTTAGTTCTGGGTGGCAAATTATAAGAAACTTTTCGTATAAACATAGATTATAGCGTTCGTTCTATTAGAATATGGTTTGCTCCGCTTTATGATTCTCCATTTGATCGTGTATTTGACATTCGATTCTTTTAAGGACCAAATGTACTTGCTCAGTTCGGTGGAATTCTTGTGTTTCTCATATTGGAATGAACTAGGATGATTAAAGTATCTGGCTTCAAATTTTCTTTCGGTTAGGCCAACATAGTTTTTTTTCTTCCTTGTTGTCTTCTCTTGTGACAGTGGCTTGGTAAATTACCCCTTCCATTTCGCACTTTCCGTCCACCGGGCAGGTATCTTTCTGGCGGCAGTTGCATTCTTCGGCTGTTGTTGTGATGTTCTTAGTTTCTTTGTTAAGCGCGGACTTGTGAGAGGAAATAATATTCCGCATGTTGGGCATGCAGCAATAACTCAATTTTAGAGTATTCCTGTTGAATATCTTGTCCAGAGGGTGGTTCTTTGGGAAACATTCGTCGATCGTTTGAAGGAATATATGGCCGATGTTGGTGGTGACATTGGCGTTGTAGGGCGGGTTGAACCAGATTACGTTCCTGCTTCTCGTTCGCTTCTCTTTTGGTATCCACTCTTCTTGAGGGCTTCTTGGTACGGAGTCTTGGCCAAGTCAAAAACCCTCAAGAAGAGTGGATATGAGCACCAACTCAACCTCAACCCACACCCACCAAAAGAGAAGCGAACGAGAAGCATATATATAAATAAATATATAATAAATATATAAATATATATATATATATATATATATATATATATATATATATATATATATATATATATATATATATATATATATATATACAGTAGTTATAGAATTACTAACAAAACCAAAATTCCACGTTTGTCAGTATAGTGTTGGAAAATTCGTTTTGTGTTTTAGTGTTTGTGTTTGGTTTTCATTTGTTTTTGCTGAACAATTGAGTTGTTGAGATGAGGCTGACCACAATTTTCACCATTCGGAGTACTTCTCCCCGAACCCTTCTCCCACAAAAACATTGCGTTTTCTTAGTTGTCGCAAAAAATGCGTAGGCCTATAAGGAGTTGGATCATTAACTGGTTTTAGTAACATGCAAATGAAATGCCTTATCAGTGATGTAAACAAACTTCCCCAAATGAGGACTATATCAAGCAATAACTGTGCACATTACAATGTACCATTCGTATTAGAACAGTGAGTCTCAAAGTTTCAGCACAATCTACCTATTATTTCCATAGCATGTTCTAAGGATTTAGGGTGAAGGAAAATTCGAGTGTAGAATATATACATTTTAAGACCAAACCGGGAGCAGTTGCAAAAAATGCAACTACACAGGCCCTCCGGCAGGAATTGAACCCACGACCTTGCGATTCTAGTGCAATGCTCTGACCACTGAGCCACGGAGGCCGTTGCCGAGAGCTCGATCGCGAGTTCTGTATATATAATAAGGTGGTAATGCCAGGAGAGAATTGGGTATATTATAAATGATATTGGGCATTTCACTCGATTACACAGCATGTTCTAAGGATTTAGGGTGAAGGAAAATTCGAGTGTAGAATATATACATTAAAATGTATATATTCTACACTCGAATTTTCCTTCACCCTAAATCCTTAGAACATGCTGTGTAATCGAGTGAAATGCCCAATATCATTTATATTATTTCCATAGATATTCCTGATTTACGGAATTAGTGGAGTAAATGACGTCATAACGTTTTTTTAAAACCAAAATATCTTTGAAACAAGATGAGAAATTGAACAAGCGAAGAGGCTATTCTTCTTTATTTTAAGCACACTTCTAAATAAAATTGGGATAGACAATTTTGAAGCCTTACTGCCCCTTTAAATGCAACGTTTGAATTAAATTTGTCACGTCGAATTAGTAAATGCGGCAGGCGGATTAAATTCGACAGCTTCTGTCGCATCATGCCGCAGAAGTTCGACTCCGTTTCACACGTCGAATTTCTGCCTTGTCGAACTCAATTCATAAATTAAGACAGCGTTAAAAATATCATCTCTTTTTATCCCTGTTCCTTTTGTACATCTTTGAACATTTCGTTGGGATGCGATTAATTAAATGATACGTTTTAAAATGTACAGAAAAAGATTCTTTTGTTTGGGCGAATTGCAATTGACATTCCGTGTCTTGCTGAAATATGTACGCTTTGTATAATATATGTAGCTACAGTTTTCATAAACTGCAACGATTTTCCAATGTTGAAAATAATTTAAAAGCAATAAAAGAGGACTAAAAGAAGCATTTAACTCGTCGAAAAGATGTAAGAGAGCGCCAAAAGACCAGGAGTCGAGGCCAAGGAGTAAGTCGTATAAGCCGGCGCTCAAGTTTGAAGGCTATATATGTTTTGAAATCGCCTCTTGGTTTCAAAATTTCTTTCCTATACCAAAGTTTATGTAATAGTTCAAATACGAGACATAGGACTTTACCGGGATTTCAAAGTCCGAGTGCTTTTTGAATATGCACGAGGGCTTTGTAATCCCGGTAAAGTCCGACGTCGAGTATTTGAACTGACTTCTCAAACTCAAAACTCCGAAGATACATCTGAAGCGTAATAGAATTTGCCTTATTTCAAAGTACTAGTACTTTTCCTCCAATTTCAAAGCACTAATACTTATCCTCCGGTTTCAAAGCACTGATTATACATTAATTTCTTTTGTTTTTGGTTCATGAATTATTAATGAGTTTGAGAAGTACTGTTTAATAAACGAGCAGGAGTGTTTTATCAGATATAAAGACACGAGGCGAAGCCGAGTGTTTTTATATCTGATTAAACACGAACTGTAAGTTTATTGAACGGTTTCAAAAACGAACCACTTGGTAATTAAGTTCATTGGCGTAGTAAGTTTGAAAAATAACCTTGTCTAAGCCGAGAAAATCAAAGCTAAGGTTTATGCAAATCAGGAAGTATATCTTCATCACATATAAAGACACTGTCACTGATTAAACTTTAATTTCTTTTGAATTTTCCTCATGAATTATTTATGAGTTTTCGAATGATATATATGCCACTTCTACTATTTACTTCTTTATTCACATTTGAAAAATTTTGTTTATGTTTTGTCAAAGTTGTTGAAAAAGTGAAGTAATTTGACCGTATATGAAATTCAAAATGTTTGTTTTAGAGACCATTTCGTTCGGAAAGTTTCGACAAAAGTGGACCTTAAGGTCTTCGTTAAGGTTTGCAGAGTCAATTCGGCGAAGCGCTGTCAATTCGTCAGAATTTATGCCACAAAAATAAAATAGATATCGTCGACATCTATTTTATTTTTGTGGCATAAATTCTGACGAATTGAGAGCGCTTTACCAAAATGACCCTGAAAACCTTAATGAAGACCCAAAGCGCGGAGTTTTTAGTTGGACCCAATCATCAGTCGGATCACACCTGCCACAAGAGGGGACACCCGCGTTTCCTGCCCACTATATGTCCACCCTGGAATGGAGTGACAGAAGCGCATGACATGCATGGAACGTCTGCTTTAGGAGGCTAAACAAACTCCGGATCCAGCTAATCGTTTTTTCTAATTAGGTGCACCGCTGACAGAAAATATTATTTCCAGTCACCATGTGGAATCATGTATCGAATGTGGTATGCACTGTCTTGAAAAAGAAATGTGTGTTTACTTCAGTCATCTATCTAGCACGAGTAATGTGGAGATAAACTGCATAGTAAGCAACCAAACCGAAGATATAGAGGCAACTAATCAATACAGAAATGACATCATATGGACAACTTACCACGCTAGAGATGTGGAATCGGTAAAGATAACTAATTAATTCACAGCCAGGGTCCATAAAAAAAGGAAAGTGTTGAAAGGCTGGTGTATGCTACAACAAAATACCCATGTAAGAAGTCGAACAAACGAACGAACAATCAGGCTAAAAACCAACCAAGCAAACAAACAAACAAACAAACAAACAAACAAACAAACAAACAAACAAACAAACAAACAAACAAACAAACAAACAAACAAACAAACAAACAAACAAACAAACAAACAAACAAACAAACAAACAAACAAACAAACAAACAAACAAACAAACAAACAAACAAACAAACAAACAAACAAACAAACAAACACGCGAACGAACGAACGAACGAACGAACGAACGAACGAACGAACGAACGAACGAACGAACGAACGAACGAACGAACGAACGAACGAACAAACGAACGAACGAACGAACGACATGAAACCAACTACACATGCATGTAACTAATTAACTCATTTAACTAATTAACTAACACGCAAGTACACAGGCACACAAGCTCGAAATGACATACTGTACACGGTTTTGTCTCAAAAAGTATTTAATTTCTCTTTCCTTGTTAGTGCCAAACGAGTGGGTGTAAGTCCCGATAACACACTCACGCGAGTGTTTTGACCATCAATAAATCTTGAATATTATAATAAAATACACTAATAAAACTGAAATATGTATTGCAGAGATTAGTTCTTTGATACTTTATATAGAACCTGCATTAAAATGGAAATTTTGTATTCGAAGTATAAGGAGGTCTAAGTTTAAAGTTTTAGTTATTCTTGCTGTACAAGCTGTCGCAGACGGGACTCGAACCCACAACATTCCGAATGCTAGCCGGACGCTCTATAAAGGTGGTTTTCCACTAGGCGACATTTGTCGACCGACTTGACATTTTTCTTTTGTCTTGGCTAATTAGTTCTACTCGAGAGCTTGCGAGAAAAAAGAAAATGTCGCTTCGCGCGACATTTTTTGCCCAGTGGAAAACCGCCTTAACCATTGAACCACTAGGAACCCAGATGGCAAACAGAAGTTGTTTATAATATTTATACCTGGGAGCAGAAACATCTAGAAGTTAAATAACTTCACGCTGAAAACGCTATACTTACAATTTTTTAATTCTTTTTTTTTTTCATTTCTATTTTTACGGCAACATTAACGGAAAAAAGGAACTCTGTTTGACGAAGAAGCCTTGTCGAAACGGTGGCCAGTGCGTCGCGAACTCGTGTGAAACTGAAGGATACAGCTGCAAATGTGACAAAAGACACTATGGAAAACATTGCGAAAACAGAAGCAGTATGTTAAAATTAGATTTATAAGCTACACCGTACAAAAGATGATGGCGAATTTATATTCTTTTGTATGCATTTAATTGAACTGGCTTTTCAACAGGGGTGGCACCCCAGTCGGGGACCTTAGCCCCTGTGTTAAGACGTTATATCCGTCATGACCAGACGGGTACAACGTCTGAAATGCGTGTTCGTTTTAGGGGTGGACCATTAGAAAAGTGATGGGGGTGGGTGGGGACACTTCAGCCAGCACGATTTATTATTTTTTTGTCAATTGTTCATGCAGGAATTTTTTGCATATTAGTGAACGTTTTCAGGTCATCCTCAACATAAATCGCAGCTCTTTCTTAGCTGCTTTGATGTTCACCGCGTTTCCAAACAATGGACTATGCAAAAACGCCTTTTATATACGCACAGCGTTAAGCCGGTTTTCCACTAGACGACTTTTTTCGCGCGAAGCGACTTTTTCTTTTGTCTCAAGCCGGTTTTCCACTAGGCGACTTTTTTCGCGCGAACGACTTTTTCTTTTGTCTCATGAGCTCTGAGCCGGAACTATAATCAGAAATCTATTGAATTCGAACAAAAGAAAGTCGCTTCGCGCGAAAAAAATCGCCTAGTGGAAAACTGGCTTTAGTATTTCGTCGCCAAAAATCTCGCCAGTTTACCATCTTTTCACTTTGCTCCATCCGAAACACTGCCTACGCCGCACTCTACTTTTTTTACACTCTTAGATATCTAGAAACCGATTTGTTTAAAGCATTTTAAGTATCAGTTCTTAACTCTTTCCCTACCGAGGGCTCTCCACTTGACCAGCAAAATCGTCTGGCGTTAGACAGAGTAAAATACTCTGACGATATATAGACAGATTAAAAAGGTCTGGCGTTAGACAGAGTAAAATACTCTGACGATATAGACAGATTAAAAAGGTCTGGCGTTAGACAGAGTAAAATACTCTGACGATATAGACAGATTAAAAAGGTCTGGCGTTAGACAGAGTAAAATACTCTGACGATATAGACAGATTAAAAAGGTCTGGCGTTAGACAGAGTAAAATACTCTGACGATATAGACAGATTAAAAAGGTCTGGCGTTAGACAGAGTAAAATACTCTGACGATATAGACAGAGTAAAAAGGTCTGGCGTTAGACAGAGTAAAATACTCTGACGATATAGACAGAGTAAAAAGGTCTGGCGTTAGACAGAGTAAAATACTCTGACGATATATAGACAGATTAAAAAGGTCTGGCGTTAGACAGAGTAAAATACTCTGACGATATAGACAGATTAAAAAGGTCTGGCGTTAGACAGAGTAAAATACTCTGACGATATAGACAGATTAAAAAGGTCTGGCGTTAGACAGAGTAAAATACTCTGACGATATATAGACAGATTAAAAAGGTCTGGCGTTAGACAGAGTAAAATACTCTGACGATATAGACAGATTAAAAAGGTCTGGCGTTAGACAGAGTAAAATACTCTGACGATATAGACGGAGTAAAATTCTAAAGTCTGCTTTGTTCGAAAACGAACAATACGGTATAGGCAAAGAGTTAAGGTCTTCGGTAAGGTTTTCAGGGTCATTTCTGTAAAGCGCTCTCAATTCGTCAGAATTTATGCCACAAAAATAAAATAGATATCGTTAGAAAGCTATGAATTTGTAGAATACAATGGTGTCTTTCGCGATAAACACAAACTGTTAATAGTTGTGAATTTTTTAATTAAAACCAGAGGGCTTCACTCGGGGCGACTCGAGTAAAAAGCGTTTTATTTTGTTCAAAATATTTTTTTGTAGTTTGATTCCGACATAAATTCCCAGCAAAACAGTGTCAGCGTTTTTTGATATGTCGAGTTTTGCCGATTTTATTGACGACCAAAGTTAAAAATGCTGTTTTTCGACCAACATTCGGACAAAATAAGTCATAAATTCGAAACCAGGCAGTATGTGTCAGCGCTTTTTTATTAAAAACGCTGACACCGTTTTGCTGGACATTTATCTCGGAATCGAACTGCGAAAAATTGAAAAAAATGAAACGCTTTGTTCTTAAGTTGCCCCGAGTGAAGCCCTCTGGTTTTAATTAAAAGAATCACAACTATTAACGGTTTGTGTTTACCGCGAAACCAAAGACACCATTGCATTCTACAAATTCATAGCTTTCTAACGATTTTACTTTTGTGGCATAAATTCTGACGAATTGAGAGCGCTTTACAGAAATGACCCTGAAAACCTTAACGAAGACCTTAAATTAGTTACTATTTTTTTTTAGATTATGATCTTTCATTTCGATCCCAAGAACCTAATCAATCCTACGCAAAAATGGACGCCATAAAGACAGATTTGCATCAATTGACGTTTAGCGTGTGGTTTAAGATGAGCACTGGTTTACAAAACTACCACCTGCTTTCCTATATGGCAAACGGGGTTACTGAATCTTCACTTTCGAACATTGATCTTCACTTTCGAACGCAGGATAAAAACCGTAAACCTGTTTTTGCATTTTCAGGAGCAATTGCCCAAGAAGCTATCAAGTAAATAATTTATGACATGATAAGTTGTACGTATACATGTATAGTGCATGTCGTATGTTCACGTCTGTTGAATAATTCATTGTAATGTGCCCCAAATGGAAATCAAACCTAAAACCTTCTAATGTCCGGTTAGACGCTTGGAAATACCTTCCCACTTCCACTTCTGTAGTTGGTTGTGTACATAGGACCAGTTACGTTGGGGGGGGGGGGGGGGGGGACATTTTGGCCCGAAAAATTAAGAGTCGACTGTCGATTATTAGATCGTATATTCAACATACAAGTTTCTTCATGAGCTCTACATCTAGCGTATGTGATATAGCCCTAGGGCAACTGCAAATCAACTCTGATATATTATGTTAATGTTAAAGTGTCTATGGAATGAAAAATTCGTTGGCATTTTTGTTGTTTTATTGTACATGCAGAGGAGCATGGCAGGAGCCCTCCCTGAAAATTTCAAGAAAATCTGATGCGTAGTTTTCGCGCTATTAACTCTCAAAGTTTGCCATGGCTAGTCGTTCTTGGTGAAAAATTGGGCTTTCGGAAACAATGCTTATGACGTACGCAGATGGACGACTATGCATAAGAACAATAGACTTCACTATTAATGATCATCTGCGTACGTCATAAGGCATTGTTACCAAGAAGCCAAATTTCGCCAAAACAAACGATCCACGGCAAATTTTGAGAGTTGATAGCGCGAAAACTACGCATCAGATTCTCTTGAAATTTTCAGTGAGTGCTCCTGTCATGCTCCTCTGTACAATAAAACAACAAAAATGCCAACGAATTTTTCACTTCATAGACACTTTAAATAAACATTTACTTTAATGTTAAAACAGTTCAAAATATAATTTTTCATGAATATTTAACAGCAATAAAATATAATTTTTCATGAATATTTAACAGCAATATTACCCGAATTTACCCGAAATTTCCTTCAAAAAGTGCCCGAAATGTTCATTTCCCCTGCTCCCCGCCTGGTATGCCTATACTGAAGCGCGAGGAAAGTCTAGCGATAAAAGTCGCCAATTCTTAATGTATATATTTGTCTGTTGGTATCGATTTGGGATAAACATCCATTGTATTATGATTAAATGCCATTTAAAGCTAAATTATAACAGTTTTCAACAAAATAATTCCTCAGGCTCCGGTATAGCAGCTGCAGAAATAAAGTAATACCAACAAACTACATGCAGAAGAAGAAGTGGGAAGGTATTACCATTTTGACTGTAATGGTCATATATTATTGTTATAAGCGGTAGCAATTGCGCATGAGAATGTATATATATAGCTTACGTTACGTCTACCATCCTTTTCAGCTCAAAGATAACTCCTGTTAACGACGGATTTTGGCATCATCTTGGTTTTACATGGACTAACACGAGTGAATGGAATGTTCTTATTGATGGAACACTCCGTGCACTGAGAAGTGGCGTTAACATCGGAGGTATCATTCCAAGGGGAGGAACACTGGTCATTGGCCAAAAACTAACAATCTCCGGTTTTGAAGCTGGATTTATTGGTGAAATCAGTAGACTAAACCTTTGGGATAGAGCTTTGAGCGGAAATGAAATAGAAGTAATGGCTAAGTCCCCTGGAAACGAACGTGGAAACATAATTATGTGGTTTGAAATTATTGATTACGTTGTTGGAGACGTCGTGGAAATCATTCCTTCGAAAGCACACAACACAGGTCAGTGGATAAAGATTAAAGACCATGCATATATTCTTGGTTTGAACTTGACGTCATGGCGGTCATGTTGGAGGAACTTGAACAAAAGAATCTGATCAGCAGCTATTGTATTTGGAGTATGTTTTCCTCCAACATGGTCGCCGGAACTTTGTCTCCTAAATCTAAAGAGATTGATTGCAAACCATCAATACGTGGAACACTCTTCGAAAACAATAAGTCGCACTGGTAAATCGCTCAATATACAGAAAAAAGTCATTTTCTTATACTAACAACAGTATAATTCTAAATTCAAGAATATATATTGTACCAGGCGCGCAACGAGGGTGGGTGAGGACCTATAAGAAGGCTTCGCTGATAAATTTTACGCTTTACCTCGAAATTCATATTTTTCTTTACTTTTGTTAAAGTGCAAATGAAACGAAAAGTCAGTCTTATTTGAAAGAACACTTAAAATGATAGAGTAACATCTTTTGCAGTTTTTCGTTTCCTTGCTTCGTTCTTGATATATTTCAGTTTGTTTGATATGCAAATTAAACATTTTGAAGTCATGACGTGCATAATGAGTTATCGAAAAAAGTTATATAGCTTTGCTATTATCAAACCAAATTAATTAAAAGGAAGCATGTGGGTGTGTTTCGCCCAGACCACTAAACATGTAGATTTTCAGGTAGTTATATTTGACAATATCAAATATATATAACTTTTTTCGATAACTCATTATGCGCGTCATGACGTCAAAATGTTGAATTTGCATGTCAAACCAACTGAAATATATTAAAAACGAAGCAAGGAAACGAAAAACTGGAAAAGATGTTACTCTATCATTTTAAGTGTTCTTTCAAATAAGACCTCATGACTCAATTTTCGCTTCATTTGCACTTTAAGTTAGATAACCCTTTCCGAAGAAAATATAACTTCAAAAAGTTTAGTTGACCTTTAAAGGGCTCATTAGAAGGTCTACCAAACGTTTGTTCATCACACCAAGCTTGCAAACATACCACATGTGTTACATGCATTACATGCATGTGTACGCACAACTTATCATATCATCTCATCTCAACTATATCTTATATAGAAGCACACAATATAACAATGAATATACAACTTTCGCTGTCCACTCGAGCCTCTGTAGCTCAAAGGTTAGATCGTCTAACTGATCATGAGAAAGTTATATCCATGTCTGACATCACATATTCCTTTAATTCATATCTTGAAGTATGCATATACGCGCGGTATGCACCTATGTATATATGTTTGTATATTAGACTTATTTTGCCTATGAAATTAATGCATACCAAGCTCTACAAGGCGACAACCTTGTATTGAGCACTCTACTTCTGGGAGATTATCCATGCTTTGGATTATTTTACCTATTTATATATATATATATATATATATATATATATATATATATATATATATATATATATATATATATATATATATATATGAAGCGGAAATCAAGTCTGTCTTATTTGAAAAAAACAGTTAAAATAACAAAGTAACATCTAACAGTTTTTCTTTTTCGGCTTGCTTCGTTGAGATATTTCAGTTTGTTTGATATGCAAATTAAATTTTTTGACGTCAGACGTGTATAATGAGTTATCGCAGAAGGTTAAATATATATTTGCTATTTATATCAAACCAAATGGCATCAAAATCTACATGTTTGTTGTTGTATGAGACACACACCATGCTTCCTTCGACTCGATTTGGTTTGATTATAGCAACGACATATGACCTTCGTTGATAACGCAAACTCATTATACACATGTGACGTTGAGATGTTTAATTTGCTTATCAATCAAACTGAAATATTAAAAGGAGAATTAAACTGCAAAAGATGTTACTCCGTCATTTTAAGTGTTCTTTCAAATAAGACAAACTTAATTTCCGCTTCATATGTAAGCACTTTAAATATTCATTCGTTTTATAAACATTTGGGTTTTTTCAGATCAAGGATTAGATTTCGAGCTATCCTTCAAGTCACCTCCAACTGGAAAAGACTATGTGTTATCACCAGGTCCAAGAGATCCGTTTGACCAAATGTCTGTTTGTCTGTGGATCAAGATTTCGTCCAAAAGTATTTTTATTTCTTACAACGCAGAAGGAGAAGTTGGTCATACTTTTGCTTTCGGTGTTGATTCGAATAATACGATGTTTGCATATATCAATGGCAGTTTGATACTTAGGTAGGCTAATGGTGCGTTCTATACATTTATATATAAATCGAATTTGCAGGAATAGTCAAATCATGGATAGTAAAAAGATTGGATAGGAATAGCTGACGTCAGCAGTAGTTGCAAATTGTGACGTCACATGGAAACAAGGTCTACTTCGGTTTATAGGAACGAGAGACCGAAAACAAGACTGTGCTTTATACATCTTCTGATAAATCTGTTATTGCCTAAGTTGCTGGATATGTCTGTAGAAAAACCAAAGACAAGATACAACGGTTTGCGCAGCTAATGAAATGCCAACGACTAGTAACGTGCGAGAAAACTGTGTAAGGTTGGGGAACATTGCAAAAACATTTAGTAAGAATTTACCAGGTGTCGAAAAGCAAACTCTGTCCCACCCTAATCTTATTAAAAGGCTCTCTTTAAACAGGCGGACTTACGACTGTGGATCCGTTAACTTTTGATTTTTTTTCTTCCCCTGAAACGTCTATCCGACCATATCTTAAATATAGGAGCAGTACAAGGAAATCGGATAGTGAATTGCTCGAACAATAATTAATCGATAATACCCCAGTAGCACCCGTGAAAAGTAGATCCATAAAAAGCTTGTCCTTTTTAATTTATTTGTAAGTTGTGTAGACAATTGTGTGTCATGACTTTGCTGTTTATCCCCGCTCTTTAATTAGCATGTTATCAGTGCTTTATGCCATTGACTGAGAATTTATATGTACAGTACACAGCTGGGATACTAAGAAGTCTCTTTCCTGTTTGCAATTTAACAACTGATTTCACGTAAATGTCATATTATTAACTTTATTTTATTAATAAACAAAATTGTAACTGCAGCATATGTACAAAGATAAAATTACATGTGATTTATGCATCTATTATCAGCTTCCCCCTGGGGCCGACCCCCAGGGAACCAGGGGTATTTGTCCAAGAGCCCAATACAATCACAACAAATACCCCAGGGTACAGGGCATGATCTATTAGTAAAAAATTGGGAAAAGCCCCAACCCCCTAGGTGTAAAAAATATAAACTAGTTGCATAATAAACGTTTAAAGTGCAACCATTATATGTTTAAAAGCTTTATTATTATGCATCTTTACATAAAAATTTTAACCAATATAATAATATAAAATGCTAAGAAATCCCACCATGATAACGCCAACCGCTGACCACTCGAAAGGTAAAAAAATCAACAATAGCCCCTGAATTCCAGTGGGTTCCCAGATGCATCAACTTCAAAAAACATCTTGTTTATAAAGTAAAAAGTATGCTTTACAGTTTTGAACTTGGGATTTTTTTTGACCTTTCTACATATAAAGTTTTTTTACTATCCATGGTTAAATAGAATACACCTTTTCGATAATTACGTCACGCTTCATGAAAACGAGGCTCCCAGGCCAAAGTTTCGCAATTTTGATTGTCATAGTAATTCTGCCATATTTGTTTATAGAAGAAGATGGCTAATAACGTCCAAACTATATATGGTAGAAATACATCGTGTACGTATGTTGTTAGGCATTTCATAAGCTTTCATTTGATGTATATTTTAAGTTTCTATGTTGTGTGTAACTTTTTAAAATGTCCAAAATGTTCGCATCATATATTGCTCGTCAAGTGATAGTAATGGACTTCTCACAACTGTTGTAGAATTTCGGATATTGTTTTTTAAAATACATAACGCACAACTTTGAAACATATATCAAACAGAAGATACTGTAAAATGCTATTTGCGGTAGAACTTTCAAGTTTCTAGCTTAAGAGAAAGTATTTTAAAAATGGGAAAACGTACTATTATCTTGGCCTGAGTTGTAAACAAAACAAACTTAATAAGCAACAAACATCCATCAGAACCAAGATATTAAATGGTACCTTTTCCCATTTTTAAAATACTTTCTCTTAAGCTAGAAACTTGAAAGTTGTACCGCAAATGGCATTTTACAGTATCTTCTGTTTGATATATGTTTCACAGTTGTGCGTTATGTATTTTAAAAACAATATCCGAAATTCTACAACAGTTGTTAGAAGTCATTATTATTACTTGACGAGCAATATATGGTGCGAACATTTTGAATATTTTAAAAAGTTACACACAACATAGAAACTTAAAATATACATCAAATGAAAGCTTATGAAATCCCTAACAACATACGTACACGATGTATTTCTACCATATATAATTTGGACGTTATTAGCCATCTTCTTCCATAAACAAATATGGTGAGATTACTATGATGATCAAAATTATGAAACTTTGGCCTGGGAGCTCGTTTTCATGAAGCGTGACGTAATTATCGAAAAGGTGTATTGGGATTTGTTCTGTCTGTCCACCTATCACTCCACTCCATTCCATTGCACTGCGCCACACCACGCCAAACCACACCCCACTCTACTTCACTCCACCCCACTATACACTGCACTTCCATTGCACTGACTATACTCCACTGCACTGCACTCCATTCGACTCCACTCCACCACGTAACACTACACCACACTATACAATGCACTCCACATCACCACACTACACCCCACGCCACGCCATTCCAATCCATTCCACTCCAATCCAGTTTAATGTACTACCCTCAGCTGCGCTGCACTACACTACACTACACTACACTACACTACACTACACTACACTACACTACACTACACTACACTACACTACACTACACTACACTACACTACACTACACTACACTACACTACACTACACTACACTACACTACACTACACTACACTACACTACACTACACTACACTACACTACACTACACTACACTACACTACACTACACTACACTACACTACACTACACTACACTACACTACACTACACACCGCCACGCTCCACACAAACCTCCTGCATATAACGACCCCTCTCCACTGCGCGTAGTTTCACTTCCTGTACTTATATATACTTCAATTCTCTTTCATATTCTCTAGCACTTCACCAACTGAACACATGACCAATAACTGGTGGCATTTTCTTTGCCTAATGTGGAATGGACAATCTGGAGAAGTATTTTTCTACGAGGACATGCTTCAAGTAGGCCCAGTAACCAAGGATACTTTGAAAACGGTGCTTCCAGCAAACGGAAGTTTTTTAGTTGGTGCGACCAAAGATGCTAATGGTTCAGATGGTTTTGTGGGTAAAATGAGTTATCTTAACATCTGGAGTACAGTTCTGCCGAAGGGAGGTATTACAGCTATGACAACCGGTGGCGTAAACATAAATGGTGATTTTCTATCGTGGCGTAACGTACCGAAGTCAATTGTTGGGAATTTAACCGTTACAAACAAAACAGTTATCCGCTATCCAGGTACAAATTCATTACCGCAGTAATTTGAACATTTGCGTAGGAAATATTAACTTCTTGTTAACCAAAAGTGTGGTCATTACGGGAAAATAGAGAGCCTATATATAAGGTGGCTCCCTACTATTTCTTCAAAAGTGGAAAAAATGCAATTTTCAACTTCAGAAAAGTTCTCATGAATATTTTGAAAAAGAATGAAACTGGCGTAATTATCTCAAGAATGAAGCAAGGAAACGAAATTCTACGAAAGATTTTACTTTGTCAATTTTAAGTGTTCTTTCAAATCAATCCTAAAAAATCTGGGGAGAAATTTCCTTGCATAGGCACCTTAAAGAAGGCTTGTCTGAATGTCATTTAAAGCTCTCCCTTCTTTTGGCATTGTCTTGTGTTTTGAAATTTCAATGGACTCTATAGTTCTCCGAAAAAAGTAATTGTTTACCAGGGCAAGAAAACACAAAACATTAATGCCACATCTCCATGACAGTGTTATTAAGCCTGGTTTTCATATGTCGCCGATCGTCGGCGATTTGTGATTTAGATGCATGTTAAGTAAAAGAATAAAAGCACTGCTTTTCTGCATTGTTCTTTATTACTTAACATGCTGCTGCACTTCACGTTTTAACATGCATCTAAATCACAAATCGCCGACGATCAGCGACATATGAAAACCAGGCTTTAAGCCGGTTTTCCACTAGGCGATTTTTTTCGCGCGAAGCGACTTTCTTTTGTTCGAATTCAATAGATTTCTGATTAGTTCCAGCTCAGAGCTCATGAGACAAAAGAAAAAGTCGCTTCGCGCGAAAAAAGTCGCCTAGTGGAAAACCGGCTTTAGAGAGCTTATTAAGCATACAGGCGTTTTAGAGCCAGGACGGCGACTGAATTCAATAGCATTTTTCATTCAAAACAATGATAATGAGCAATTTAAAATCTCAAGAGCAACGTGAACGCCATCGTCGTTCTACACAAGACGTCATTGAGAGCATTTTCACGTTCTTGAGACGACGGGAACTCCAGAGCGTTGAGGCCTGTAGTCATCGTTGTTTTACTACAATTATACATGCTTTTAAAGTAGAAAACTTGTATATGAGCTGTTTAGATATGTAATTATTCATCGCCTTTGTTTTTCAAAGAATACGCGGTTCAGTAGTTCAATCTGTATTGTATTCCTGTTCTTCCGGTCACCGTCCGTGTCTCAAAAACGCCTAATATGCTCTCCATTATCTCTGAAGACGACCCAGGTACACCGTCCGAAAGCTCAGATTTTCATAATAAAACATTCTGAAAACTACAAAAGTATCTTTAATTATTAATATATCGTCATCCAAAACTTTAAAGAACAATTTAAATGTCTCAAATCATTAATAATTCATGAGATAATCAGCCAATTACCATAGTTCACTCAATCACCTGATTGAAGTTGAATACTCCAGTAAAACCCAAGATATTAGATGAAAGCCGGTGTTCATCTAATTCTAAAGATCTCAATTATCTATGCCAAATAACAAGTTGCTGTATGAATAAATTTTACACATGCACACACACATACACACACACACACACACACACACACACACACACACACACACACACACACACACACACACACACATGAATAAAATCTCATGAAGGTCTATTTTCCAATTGAAATCGCTCGATTGAGATGCCGACAACTCGTTTATCGTGTTTCATCAGGGGAATCCAAACACTCGAAAACAATAAAACCACATGACCCTCGTGCTTTCATTGCATGTTTTCTCGTGTTTGGATCCTCTGTTTGGATCACTCAAACTCGTTGTTGATATATATTACATAATTTATGTTTTGATGTGAGTTCCTTTTTTCAAAATCTTCAATATATTTTCATTTTTAGGTTACGGTCTTTTGGCAAAGAGATCGAAGTGGTGTAACGATAACGTAACAAACGTAACATTGTCCTGTGGACCTCTCTATGCTCGATTTAGCGAAAATAAAAATAGAAGCAAGATGGCTTGGCGTTGCTATTGTGGTGCAGCTCTCGTTTCATCTAAATATGTCTACCGTATACGCGAAGAAAGTGATCAATACTACACCAGGCATACTGAACTTATTGCCATTGTGAACTAATTTACGTGAGGTTTTGTTGTTTTCGTTGTACAAGTGGTTATATAAGTTGCAATATACAGAGATAATTCTGACACAGGGATTATTTTAAGGAATTTTTATCACTTCACAAAGAGCTGAAAAAGGCATAAAATCTAACTTCAGTAGCACGTTAAACAGCGATGGAGCACTGAGTAGCTCGGTAGCTCGTCAGTAATCAACTAGTCATACTGTCATAGTATACATAAGCGGCCCTCCTTTTCCCAATTTTTAATGATTTAATCCCTTTCGCATAGCATACATTCGCATTTTTAGAATAACAATGGTCAAACAGTAGCACACGGGCACAGACCACTGCACAGACGCATCGACCTGAGAGAAATGTCTGGCTAAATAGTAAGAACACTAGCCTAGGCTATACTCATGTATCTTGAAAGTTGAAATTAAGGGCATAAGGCTGTTAGTTTACGGTACGCTTAACGTTATCAGAAGATAGTGGACCAGGGTCCTTTAACTTATCGTCTTATTTGTGTATTTGCTAATTTAAATATTGATATTAAATAGTATATGTTGGAATGTAGTATCTATACTGTGCCTTTGAAGATAATTTCAGATGCAATCCTTTCACGAATAACACCCATTCTTAAATATTAAAGAAAAATCTATCACTGCACAAAATTGCGCAAGTTGCAGATCTATCACTGCACAAAATTGCGCAAGTTGCAGATCTATCACTGCACAAAATTGCGCAAGTTCAGACACAAATTGCCTCCTCTGGTACGCTCTTTGCCCTCCACAGTAGGCTTGGACTTGGCGCCTGTTGTAATAGAAACATAAAGGTGTAACTGATGATAAAATACAGTAATTCAAATGATGAAACTGCTGTAGTCCAATAAGCTGCATTGCCCAACTTACACAAATTGCCCCGTCTGTATTTGAACATAGCTAAATGTGGACTGCCTGGTTGTATAGGACCAAGAATAGTGGATCCACACTGAGAGTACAAGCGCTGTGTGGACATCCATTGATCGAGACTTGCTTGGAGAAATCCAGAGGGAGGGGTATTAACATCACTGTAACAAATACAACAATAATACTATAGAAAAGCTATATCAAGACCAAATCAAAATCCTACAAGAAGTGATAATCTATATGAAAGCTTTTTAAAAAGAACTCACCTTAAAGATATGTTGTGAGAAACATATTCCTTAAAAATTGTTCCACTTGTTTTGTAGGACAAGTACTTGTTTTCTAACACTATTTAACAGCAGTGACCTCACAAGTCTGTGTTTAATATTAACAAGATGGATTGATAGCTTGTGATTTATTTTGTGTTCTGGCAATCTGCTCCTCTATATAAATATTTTTCTATTTTTAGAAAACATGGTACTTTGCAGGATATTTTTTTCTGGGGTTTTTGTTGTGCACGATATTTTTTTCCCGGGATAAGGCTGTGCTCGAATTTTTTTTTGGTAATTGCCACCCCCCCCCCCCCCCCCCCCTCAAAAATCTAATGGTCCGTCCCTAAGTGGAAACACCGTCCGTCAAAACATGTTCTATTTCAACGTCAAACATAAACGTTTTCCTTGGAAACATATTATGTTCCCTTCGAAACGTACATGTTTGTGCTCTTAGCCAATCACGTCTTGGTAATCCCACAGTGTCAATTTCAAAACGGTTAACTTTTGAACATATTTTGAATATGTTTTGACGGGCGGTGTTTCCACTTTGGTTGCAAACAACCGTATCGTTTTCGAATCGTTGTTCACACTAGAACGCCGAAACCACCCTGTAACGCCAACATGGTCTCTCGTTCCGTATGTAATGTTTACAACACGAGCGGCCGTGTTGTATTGAATATACAATCACGAGCCGAAGGCGAGTGATTGTGTATTCAATACAACAAGGACGCGAGTGTTGTAAACAACTTGTGAAATGAATAAATAGTAAAAATCCCTTTGGGATATCGAGATGCTAATTAGTTACAAGCACTAGTGGTTGTATCAGAAGAGTATACATCCACTAGTGGTTGTAACTAATTAGCACCATTGGTTTTAGTTTGTGTGGGGTTTACAGGGGTATACATGTGACGTATTTCTGACATTGGATTGGCTGCAAAACTCATGAATTAGTAATGAATTTCACAAGATGATATATAACATACAACCCAACACGCGTGTATGATGCATTTCATCATACATGTGCATGTTTTTAATAAAGAGGTTATTAATGAAACCCTTCCCCCCCCCCGAACCCCCTAACCCTAATCTCAAAAATGTGAATTTTCCGGGGGGAACCCTAACCCTAACTTGAAAAGTGTCGGGGGGGGCTTATTTCTCCTCCAGCCCCACCAACCACCCTAATAGTGTTTGTAATTTATGGTCAACAGTTCTTGACAAAGATTGTGGGATGCGCAGTGAGTTTTAATCCGTTAATTGGCGCATCTTAGAATAAAAACATGCACATGTACGATGAAATGCATCATACACGCGTGTTGGGTTGTATGTTATATATCATCATACGGAACGAGAGACCATGTTGGAAACGCATAATATCCGGCTGAGCGTGCGCAATGAAAGGCCGTGAGTGACTGAAATCAAGATCACATTATCGTCGTGACGTCAGCATTTTAAAAAAGCTTCGTTTTTGTCGTCCACACTGGTGCAGAAAATCGGCGTCTTCGAATGTCTCCACTCTGGAGAGCGTTTTCAAAAAACTCCGTTTTCGGTCACCGAAGACGCCGGCTTAGTGTGGACGAAAGGCCTAACCGTATAAAAAAAAAGAAGTTTTCTAACGAAAACGGAGTCAATAGAGATATGCTCTAGAAACTCGGCAAACTTCAAAGCGCCTATAATGAGCTGTGATTTTACCATGCCTTAGACCGTGCACATCCTTTGTTTTAGGTTTATTAATATTTAAATAGCACGGCTGAGTGATTGAACTGAAACGTTGCTATTGGATAATTCGTTCATTATACTAAAATACAATGTGCTCAGTGACCGTGCACAAAAATGCAGTTAAAGTCTTTGTTCTATCTTTTTGTTCGCCTTTATGAGTTCCCAGACCATAATTTGAATGACTATGGTCTACCATCTGAGTTCTAGTGGCTCGATGGTTTATAGAGCATTGACAATAGCATTCGCAAGGTCGCGGGTTCGAGTTTCGCCTATAGAGCTCAGAGTTTTATAGAGCTCTGAGTATTAGGGGAAAAAAACAAAAAAACAAGTAAGGTAGAACTTCATTCAAAGACGATAAATATAAGCTCTTAAAATGTCGCTGGTCCTATTTTAAGACTTAATATTATTACATTTTAGTCTATCATATCTTGGGGTTGGCCAGGGGTTTTTGGGTATACGGTAATCTAAGGGGTTTTTAAATTTGGTATACAGTATATTTACTTTGAAATTCGGGTATTTGGTATATTTAAATTTTGTGAATTTCTGGTATACAGTATACAAATTTCAATAAATGTTGCGTAATTAAAGTCTGGAAAACTGTTGAAATTTGTATAAACAGGAGTGCACTCATATTAGATTGACTATTCTAGTATTCTGTATCTTTAATCGGTAAAGCAGTAATAAAATCCTAATTTAACTAAATACAACTAACAAATTATATTACAACTCACGGTATAAACTACAATATTAAAAAATAAAAGTAATAATTAATAAACTCAAAGTTAATTCAGAAAAGAAAAGAAAGGACTTGCTTGCTGAAGCTTTCGGAGCACTTGTTATTAAATATTTGTTCTGGAAGGTTATTCCCGGTAGGGATAGTGTGAGGGAAAAAGGAGTACTTAAAGACATCAGTACGTACAGAGAAGTGTTTGTATGTCTGGGAGTGTTTCCGCCGAGTAACCCTGGTAGATAAGGTGGTGCACTGAGTTGGGTCAACAGCATTGAGGCCAAGAGTGGCTTTATGAAAGAAGCTTAGGTGGAGGCACTCACGGCATGTAGAAAGGAGAGGCCAGCTCAGGTCAGATAACATGGAGCTGACACTCAACTCCCTCGAGTAGTCCCGATTCATAAACCGTGCAGCACGTCTTTGCACCTTCTCCAGCTGGTTTATATTACGCTAGCGGACGAACAAGAGCAAGGTAAAGCCTTGCCTTGACCTGGCGAGTAGAATGATAAAAATTACGCGTGATAAAATTTAGCGTCTTGCTTGCCTTGCTTGATACGTGCATGGTCGCAGTGCTTGTTGAAGCTAAGATCTGAAGATAGGATGACTCCAAGGTAAGGGCGAGAGTCAGTTTTCATCCAGGAAGTAGGTAGTCGTAATTGGACTGCGTGAGATATGCATTGTGAAACATTTAATTGTCACAATTGAAACGCATTTGTCATTTCTTAGCCCACAAAGATAGGGCTTCAAGATCAGTTAACTGATCGACCTTGTAGCCGACCTAAAAGGAACAGGCGAATTGCAGCACAAGATGATTTCTTCTTCTATTGAAGGAACTTTGTCACATGGTACAAACACTGAGTATAAACTTGAAAAGACTATGTTATCATTAATTATCGTAATTATTGTTATTATTAGTTTATCACTGTAATAATATAAACATTTGAAACATTTACGTTAGCAGGGGCAGTGGTTCAGGGGCATTTCGGACTTGTGTTCCTCCGACCCGAACTGTTTAAACAGGCGTTCTACCATTCCTGACACTGTCGAACTTAACGGATGCTCTTACTCGAGTGCAAGAACAAAAGCGGAAGCTTTTAACAAGTATTTCTCTTCTGTTTTTAATAATAATAATAATAATAATAATAATAATAATAATAATAATAATAATAATAATAATAATAATAATAATAATAATAAGCTTTATTTCAACAGGGTAACACTATCAGTTAAAACTGTTCTCCCTAGTGGCCCTGAAACTAATCAGCTATAAGATTATTTACATAAATTTATATATTATGAATTACATAGTGTATTACAATTGTTATAAGGATAAGATAAAATACAAAATAAGTTATTATATCTATTTACTAAAAGATCTACATAAAAATGTATATATAAAACAGAATTTGGATTATAAACTAAGTTTTACTCATCAACAAACTTTTAAAAGACCTCATGTTATCAGCGTTTCTGGTACTCATTGGTAGAGAGTTCCAGATAGAAGTTGTTGAATATTTAAAAGATCTCTTTAATTGATTTGTTCTAGGCTTAGGTAGAATAAAATCTTCTTTATTTCTGGTATTATATCTGTGTCTTTCCACGTACTTCGTGAGATCCAATTTAGTCCTTCAACGTCACAATGTAAATATTTGTACATTAAGATAGCTTTATGTTTTTGTTTTCTATCACTCAGAGGAATCCACCCCAATTGGTGTAGGGCTATATCGGAAGGTGTAGTGGAATTTACTCCGAGGATTAATCTTACGGCCCGGTTCTGTAAACCCTGTAGTTTTGTTGCTGATGTTGTACCACAGCTATCCCCGACAACTCCACAATAATCAAATACTGGACTGATGGTTGTGTTGTAGACAAGATTAGCTGTTGATTTTGAGAGGAAAGGCATTATGCGTTTGAGTATGCCAATCCTTGACGAGGCCTTCTTGCATAGTTTATCGATGTGTGGTGACCAGGACAAATTAGGATCAATAATGACTCCTAGGTATTTGTAAGCCTCAACTCTTTAATAGGAACATCGTCAAGGAATAGAGCAATAGGTTCACAATATCTCATTTTTTTGTGAAGTACCTATAACCATGAATTACCTATAACCATGAATTAACGTTGATACTTCACTGCCTAGCAGTCTTCCTTCCTCTCCATTCACCAACGATATCATCTCAACTCTAGAACTTTCTCATGAAGAAGTGCTGTCTGCTCTGCAAAGCCTCAATTCCAGCAAAACACCTGGACCAGACGAACTGCATCCCAGAATACTTAAAGAATGTGCGAGCGAACTGGCGGCCTCCTTATGCTTACTTTTCAACAAGTCCTTACGCTTGGGAAAGCTGCCTTCCGATTGGAAACAAGCAAACATAGCACCGGTGTTTAAAAAAGGAAGTAAAGCCTCGATCAAAAACTATCGTCAGAATTCACTATTATCCATAGTCAGCAAACTATGCGAGCGTTGCATCCTTAAAAAGTTGCTGCCCGAGCTCATCCATCTCCTAACATCTGTACAGCATGGTTTTGTCCAAGGCAGGTTCTGCGTTACACAGTTACTGTCCGTCCTTCACGACTTGGGTACCTCACTAGATGCTGGAGAGGAAATAGATGTCATCTATCTAGACTTTAGTAAAGCGTTCGACTCGGTGCCCCACCGTAAACTCCTGCATAAACCATCTCTGTTTGGCATCCAGCGTCCTCTACACGCGTGGTTTACCGAGTACCTAACCTCCAGATCTCAGCTGGTTCTAGTTGATAGGATATTCTCCCCATGGGCACCTGTAACATCTGGTGTTCCTCAAGGCAGCTTACTGGGTCCCTTTCTATTCCTGTTGTACATCAACGATTTGCCTGATGTTATCAGCAGTACCACCTCCATCGCCCTCTTCTCTGATGACGCCAAATGCTCTCGAGTGGTTCGTAACCCCGAGGATTGTACTGTTCTTCAGAGTGATCTAACTTGCTTATCCAATTGGTCTAAGCAATGGGGACTATCTTTTAACTGCAATAAATGCGAAGTTTTAAGAATATCTAGAAAGCGAACCAGTCCGTTGCAATCTCTTGCAGTCAGTCCATACACTATTGGTGACCATGCTCTTGCTGCAGTTTCCTCTCAAAAAGATCTCGGGGTCATTGTCAACAACAAGCTCACCTGGAGGGTCCATATATCTTCTGTTGTAGCCAAAGCTAGCAAGATGCTTGGCTTTTTACGGCGGCACTTCGGTAGTGCCTACATAGGACCAGCCCACCGGGGCAGAAGATTGCTGTATTTCTCACTTGAGCGCTCCCAACTAAGTTACGCCAGTGAGGTCTGGGCTCCTCAGTCATGTATTACTGATCTAAAATTATTAGAGGATGTGCAGAGGCGTGCCACCCGTTTTATTTTTAATTGTAATAGCGATCCTAACGTCCGACCCAACTATAAGTCGCGCTTAATTTCCTTGAGTCTACTCCCTATTTCTTACTGGCTAGAATGCCGTGACCTGTGTTTTGTTTATAAATATATAAACGGTTCATACAATATACAGCTCAGCCAATATGTTTGTATCTCTAGTGGCCGTACTAGAAGCTCTGCTTGTAATTTAAATCTTCGTCCAGTTCACCGTCTTCATACATCACTGTTCAGAGACTCTTTCTTTAATCGTATTGTTCAACTTTGGAATAATTTACCACTTGTAATTCGTCAGTCAGCTACTTTCGCTTCCTTTAAAACTCAATTGTATAAACTCTATCACAATAAGTTAAACACTATCTTTGATACAGACAGAGTAAGCACGTGGAAGACAGTATGTTCTAATTGTAGGACAATTAACAGACCTTTTTGCTGATGAGATTTTTAGGCAAGATGCAGGAATAGCAGGATGCGTCGGGATCAGCCCTTATACTTCCATTATCCGTCTATTTCAAACTAAATTGTTTTGATTTCGGGGGTAGGGGGCTGAGTTCAGCGTCAGGTGCGGATAATGGCGCATTCTGTATAGTAGTAAATAGTGGACCATTATGTGTATTGTAATGAAATTATTGATTTATGTACGGGGTTTGCCTAGTTGGGACCTCGTGTCCGTTCGCTAGTAATGTATTGTGATCTGTTGTTATTATTGTAGTACTGTATTACTTAGTGAGTTTGATTAAAGTTTCTATTATTATTATTATTATTATTATTATTATTATTATTACTATTACTATTACTATTACTATTACTATTACTATTATTATTATTATTATTATTATTATTATTACTATTACTATTACTATTACTATTATTATTATTATTATTATTATTATTATTATTACTATTACTATTACTACTATTATTACTATTATTATTATTATTATTATTATTATTATTATTATTATTATTATTATTATTGTTTCTTGGCAACGCGTAAACGCATTCGTCAAATTAAATACGCCCAACATCCCTAATTCTATGGTAGTATAGTACAACAAAGAACGCTTACTAATATATTCTGCACGAAAAAGACGCTTTGTCGTACTTGACGAAATAAAGATATTAATAGGTCTTACCATATCTATAGCAAACTCCCGGTTAAAATTACAATTAAAAATCTAATATTGGGAAGAAATTAAAAACCGAAACGGACTATTATGATAATGGCAGGTGGCAATTCGAGGGTTTTATTTGCATACATTTGATGGCTTCGAATAATAACCACATCGGGCCTGGAGTTACGGTGAAGAAACCGGCAAAGTTAGTGATGTGGTTCTCGCAACGAGTATTTTCGGCAACTTCCTTTCTAACTGCTGATATATCGGACTATTATAAACGGACTATTATAATAATGGCAGGTGGCAAATCAAGGGTTTATTTTGCATACAATTGATTGCTTCGAAACGTATCAAATGTATAATAACCATGCACATCGGGCCTCGAGTTACAGTGAAGAAACCGGCAAAGTTAGTGATGTGGTTCTCGCGACGAGTCATTGTTTTATTTTCGACAACTGCCTTTCTAACTGCTGGTATATCCGCAGAGATTGACAACGCTTGCCGCCAAGCTGTTTTTGAACGCGTGAGCGAAGGTAAGTAGTGCTTTTCATGCAGAATTATCCCATTTTGAATCAAATTTGAGTTTAGCAACGCCTTGAAAATGAGCTTTTTTAAAAAAATCCCTTGCGCTTTTGACCCCATGACCACCAAATTCGAAACATTTTATCAAGAATGATTAGAAAACGACATTGATCACAAAAGTAATTCGTTTATGGAGTTACAGTAGTCTCGTATGATTATATATGTTCTTTTAATGTTAGTATATTTTGTTTTCTTTGCTTAAGCCTGGTTTTCATATGTCGCCGATCGTCGGCGATTTGTGATTTAGATGCATGTTAAAACGGGAAGTGCAGCAGCATGTTAAGTAATAAAGAACAGTGCAGAAAAGCAGTGCTTTTATTCTTTTACTTAACATGCATCTAAATCACAAATCGCCGACGATCGGCGACATATGAAAACCAGGCTTAATTGTACAGCTATCAAAAAGAGAATATTTTACAGAAGGCTCTATATAATCCTTCCCCCAAAAATGTCCGATTAACATTGCATGAAATTCAGTATACAGTAATTGTATGACATCGTTGTTTACATATCGTTGTTTATACATATCGTAATAAATTTGAAAAAAAATAAATTCAGCAATGTCGAAGCAACTGTGTGGAAACACATCTGCTAATATACCTTTTTTCTTAACAATCATTTTTAATAAATGATAAAGATTCTGAACGTTATAACGAAACATTTTAAACGTTTGTATTTTTAGTTTAGTTTGCATAGGTAATAGCATAGTTTCGAGTGCAATTTGGAAAAAACATGCACGAGTGAGTTTTTCAAAGACTATCAAAATTGCACGAGTCCAAAGGACGAGTGCTATTTGAGGTCTTTGAAAAACTCACGAGTGCGTGCTTTTTTTCAAATTACACGAGAAACCATGCTATTACTTATTAATAATATACATGAAAAAATTTATCATAAAGAGAATCTCTCTAATCAAAATGCTTTGTTCAAATAACATACATGAAGAAAAAAATTAACAGGAAGAGCTTTTTTTCTAGTAAAAAATGATTTTTGTGCAAATTTAAAAAATTACAAAATTTGCACTGTATTTCATTTTTCTGCACTGAATTACTAAAATTGCACTCCTCTCAGCCAATCAGAATTGAGAAATTTTTTCATGTATATTAATATCACATTAATCATTTATCGGAATCCCCGCCTCTGTTAGAATATTAAAAACCCAACTTGTTATATACAAACTATACTCGTATGTATATCATCTGTTATAATTTGTATACCATTTGCGACGACTCGTACTGCGTTCGTCCTTTCCAGCATAGTGTCGTTTACAAGGTATCGGACGAATTCGAAACCGGTCTCGAATTAGTATATTCTAAGGATTTTGGGTGAAGGAAAATTCGAGTGTAGAATATATACATCTTTAAGACCAAACCGGGACCAGCAGGAATTGAACCCACGACCTTGCGATTCTAGTGCAATGCTCTGACCACTGAGCCACGGAAGGCGTTGCACTTCGAACAACACAACCAAAGGCCGTCAGGAGAAGAAAAAACTCGTGACTCGTGCATGAAAATCAGCCATGACGAAATCATTTGAGCAGCTTCAGGGTCGAAAAGGCTTTTGGGAAATGCTGAGCAAGAATTGCCGTTTGTCGACACAAAAAAAAAATAATAACAGAGCCGAAACCTAGACTCGGCTACCACAGGTAGCCCGAGTAATTAACTGAACTTGTTTTAAATGTTCCGTGAAGGTCACTGGAAAGTATATAGAGAATAATACATGGATGTGCGGAAATATAAAACTTATTCCGAGTGTTGACCAGGATGTCTCTCACGAGTGAGCAAAGCTCACTCGTGAGATATCTTGGTCAACACGAGAAATAAATTCAATTTCCAAGCGTTAGCATTCATAAATAATCACACATGTGAGATAATCGTTTTTATTAGTGGCGGAAACATCAATAAAACACACTATTTTATATAAAAGTGTATAATCTGATCTTTATTTTTCATTAAAGATATCGAAAAAACAAACAAAAAACAGCTGCAGGTGTATGCGTTTCCAGGCAGTTGCTTTTGCATTGGTAATTCTTTTTCGTTGTATACAATAGTGATATACAAAACAATTACGCCGATAATCCATCATAGGATAGAAACATTTAGCATATACCTCGCAGGCGAATAGTGCTTTTCACGGAAGCTGATTAGTTCCTTGGGATATCATGCACTATTCACCGGCGCCCAAAACAGAATGGCTTCCAGTTTTGCTCTGTTTACCGTAGCCTACGTCACAGCCGGACATGTTTTGAAATTGAAACCCGATATAGTCCCAGCCTCGTCCCCAGGGCATTTTGCCTCCACGTTGGGAGGTCGGCGAAAATGGCCCTGGCATCGACTGGTCGATTCTATAATCCGATTGGCCGGTTAAAAACTTGATTAATTCAGATAGAGTATAATTTATTCATCAAAATATGAATTGCAATAAATCCACTCTGCGAAGTTTACCCAAAGAATTGTAACGATAGCTTTGGTTAAAGTCAAGAACAACATTAGATATATGTTTCTTCCCGACATTTAAATGTATCCTGGATAATCGTGGGGAGTATCATGATGAATAATGCTAGCCAGTTGCTTTTATGATAAAAGGAGTTCGCCGAATGATTCGGCAGAGCGTTAAATATTTCTTATTTATTATTCATGTATACGTATTATACAAAAACGAAACACAAAGACCGCATAAATTTTCTTGCCAAAACATCCCAAAATTCTGGGTGTCACATGACCAGCCGATGCCAGGGCCATTTTTGCCGACCTCCCAACGTGGAGGCAAAATGCCCTGGGGACGAGGTTGGATATAGTCCGTCTGCGGACCAGCGACCAAATTCGTGTTCTGACGGCCTGCACGTTTGGATTAGCAATGCTCTTCGTTTTCTTCAGCTTCTGAATACAATTACGACAGATGAAACGACTCGTGAATCTTTTTTAATCCTTTTAAAATATAATTACAAGTCGCTTGACCAATCACGTAGCGCGGTATAACAACAACTGACGACAAGTGCCAATTACAAGCGATTATAAAAAACCCTGCAAACGCTCAGGGAGTCAGAACAGGATTTCAAAACACGTCCGGCTGCGACGCAGGCTATGTTTACCGAAGCAGGAGATTTTGTTGATAAACAAAGGCTGATGTAGTAGAATAACGAGAAGTCAACAAAATTAAGTAGAAGAGTGTCCACAGGTATGTTTCTTTACAATTTTCTAGCCATACATTTAATACATTCAAAAGTTGTAAAAACTGTTTTGTCGACAAATATCGAATCCATACCTATTTTGATTCAAACTATTCGCCCTGATTGGTTGAATTCTCATCAGTTGAACTAAATTAACCAATGACTTAACTTCTCTCTCTGACGTTCTCGCCAGCGTGCAACGATTGCAAGAAGCTTTGCATGCAAGTTCTTTTGCGAGGAAGCGAATTCGCACACATGCTGACAAATTTCAGAAAATGCCACAAAAAGTAAAATATAAAGAAGGATTCAATGACTTTTAAGCACTTCTTTATAAATTCAAGGACTTCAAGGACTTCCACGTTTTGTACGAACCCCATAATAAGCATTTTTTCACTCATTTCGTCTACACGGAAAATCTTGCGGTCAGATTTTTATGAAATTCTCATCCAATTCTCAATCAAAATTTAATGGGTTGGTCCTTGGTCTGTACTGTGGTGAACCTTTCCACAAAGTTACATAAAAATCGGAACAATACTTTTCTAGATATCCTGGTGACAGACAAACAGAGGTAAAACATAACCTCCTGGCGAAGGTAATAGGGAGCTTAAAGGGCAACTATGCGTTTCCAGGTTATTCTATTTTCCGTTAAAGTCAGAATGGTTCAATCTAAAACCGAAGAAATAATTGAACCAGTCACTCGGTTCCACTTT
The DNA here is from genome assembly GCA_964035015.1 of Corallium rubrum. Taxonomy (NCBI): domain Eukaryota; kingdom Metazoa; phylum Cnidaria; class Anthozoa; order Scleralcyonacea; family Coralliidae; genus Corallium; species Corallium rubrum. The sequence goes on along the minus strand of OZ036000.1, from coordinate 10,698,237 downwards.
TATGAACTGTCTAAGTTTGACGACCGCGTCCAATTATAGACTGGTAGCCGTACTAGTACCCTGTGATGTCATACCGGTAACAAACAACAAGGTGATTGGTGGGTTTAACCGATATAACGTCAAAGACAATGGAGTGCCCATTCTCCCAAAAACGCGGTCATGCTTCAAGAGGACCTTCAAGGTTTCGTTGATAAATTCTTTGCTTTACCTCGAAATTCATATTTTTCTTTACTTTTGCTAAGTTAGATGATAACCCTTTCGGAAGAAAATATAACTTCAAAAAGGTTTAGTTGACCTTTAAGCAAGTTAGGACGGCAATCTAAAGTTCAGGATTAGCAGAAACTACGAATTACATACTTAAAGTATGTTTTTCGACATCCAAAAGCTCCTAAAAGGATTTTGTCGCATAGTTTGAAGTTAAACTCTACTAACAGCTTTTGACGTTTCACGAGTTAACGCCGTCACGAAGACGTGAAGATGATCGGAATAATATACACTTAATGTCTGCTCCCGCGAGGGAAACAGTTAGTTTTGTTTTCCTGAGAGTCTTGATATAATCGAGGGAAACATCGAGACTCGAGGGAAAACAAAACTAACTGTTTCCCAAGGGATCAGACATTAAGTGTTTTGTTATATAGCTTGAGTTTCGCTGAATAATTTCGACGTTTATCAAGGGAAGGTACACAAAAGACAAACGCTAAGACTTACCAAAACATTTCGCTGGGCTCCGCAATTTCACTTCAACCAAACAAATATGAGTCTCAGAACAAAAGAACAGCAATACATTTCTCCAGTTAATCTTCACACATTGCTTTGAAGACCTATAAATATTCTTTTTTTCGTACCAAATAAGCTTTTGTTTATAGGAAACCGTGAAGAGTTCAAAATTCTAGCGGTCAACAATTGAAAACTTATTGCTTGAGCAGGCAATAAGTTCTCAATTATTGCCCGCTCGGTAGACATTGAAATTTAGCTAAGGTCATGTGACCACAAACCAATCAATGACAGTCATCGTTGTATCCAGCGAAACTCTAGCTATATAACACCGTTGTATGTAGAACGGGTAAAAATTATTCATTTTCTTTGTTGTGAGAAAAATTCTATTGTATTAAAAACGTCGTCCTTGACGTTCGCGTGGTATTTGCTTAAAGCTCCCTTATAATAACTATATATTGAATGTTTCAAATTAAATAGGTGCACCCTTGACAGAAAATATTATTTCCAGTCATCATGTGGGATCTTGGTTTGAATGTGGTATGCAGTGTCTTGAACAACAAGAACGTTGTGTTGCATTTAGTTACTTACCGGACAAAAACAATGTTACAATAAACTGCCAGCTTAGCGATAGCCAAGCAAAGGATGAAGAGGTAATCAATGAACACACAGATGACATGTGGACAACCTACGAAAGCAGAGATGTAATATCGGTAAGTTTATAAAGAAATGTAGTATCGGTAAGTTTATAAAGAAATGTAGTATCAATAAGTTTATAATCAAAATATAGTACGTTAACGCTGTTATAAAAGCCTATTTTACCACATCAAAACAAGGCTGAATTTGGGATGTTTTCTTCCTGGAAATAAGTACCTTTAATTTTGAAGCTTTGGATCGGATAATAATTGTTGTTGTTGTGGTTGTTGTTGTTGTTATTGTTGCTGTTGTTTCTTGTTTTTGTTGTTAAATGTTCCTAGTTGTTTCTAATTGTTTCTGGTGGTTGTTGCTGTCGTTGTTGTTGGTTCTTGTTTTTGATGTTAAAAGTTCCTAGTTGTTCCCGGTTGTTTCTAATGGTTTCTGGTTGTGGCTGTTGTTGTTGTTGTTGTTGTTGTTGTTGTTGTTGTTGTTGTTGTTGTTGTTGTTGTTGTTGTTGTTGTTGTTGTTGTTGTTGTTGTTGTTGTTGTTGTTGTTGTTGTTGTCGTTGTTTAGACTCTTTTTATCCCAGCAATGTGAAAAAAACAGTTTGTATAGATTTTAAATATCTAATCCAAAATTACGCTAAAATTTTTATATAATTATTCATATGTGTATTGTTATAGATTTTATAGTCACTTATATTGTATATATCTTAAAGTGTCTATGAAGTGAAAAATTCGTTGGCATTTTTGTTGTTTTATTGTACAGAGGAGCATGACAGGAGCACTCACTGAAAATTTCAAGAGAATCTGATGCGTAGTTTTCGCGCTATTAACTCTCAAAGTTTGCCATGGCTAGTTCGTTCTTGGAGAAAAATTTGGCTTTCGGTAACAATGCTTATGACGTACGCAAATGACAACTATGCATAAGAACAATAGATTTCACTATTAATGATCCATCTGCGTACGTCAAAAGGCATTGTTACCAAGAAGCCCAAATTTCCCCAAAACAAACTATCCACGGCAAATTTTGAGAGTTGATAGCGCGAAAACTACGCCTCAGATTCTCTTGAAATTTTCAGTGACTGCTCCTGTCATGCTCCTCTGTACAATAAAACAAAAAAAAAATGCCAACGAATTTTTCATTTCATAGACACTTTAAGTTATTATATTATTGAGAAGTATTGTTACTGTAAATTACGCAATTCAGCAGGGCTGCCATGTAATTTTCCTAATTAAACTATCATTCCATCTATCCATCCATCCATCCATCCATCCATCCACCCATCCACCCATCCACCCATCCACCCATCCACCCACCCACCCACCCACCCACCCACCCACCCACCCACCCACCCACCCACCCACCCACCCATCTATCTATCTATCTATCTATCTATCTATCTATCTATCTATCTATCTATCTATCTATCTATCTATCTCTGTCTGTCTGTCTGTCTGTCTGTCTGTCTGTCTGTCTGTCTGTCTGTCTGTCTGTCTGTCTGTCTGTCTGTCTGTCTGTCTGTCTGTCTGTCTGTCTGTCTGTCTGTCTGTCTGTCTGTCTGTCTGTCTGTCTGTCTGTCTGTCTGTCTGTCTGTCTGTCTGTCTGTCTGTCTGTCTGTCTGTCTGTCTGTCTGTCTGTCTATCTATCTATCTATCTATCTATCTATCTATCTATCTGGTTGTCGCTGCTGTTGTCCCTGTTGCTATGGTTTCTATTGTTGACGCTGTTGTTGTCACACAATTTATTATTAGTTTTTAACTTTAAAGGAAATATGTTCGGCAAAAAACCTTTGCCAAAATGGTGGTCAGTGCATTGCCAATTCATGTGAACCTGAAGGATACAGCTGCAAATGCAACAAGAAGCATCATGGAAGGCACTGCGAAAATGAAAACAGTACGTAACATATCAGATATTTTCTCTTTTATCAGACACTGGTTGCTAAACCATATCCACTATGTCATGAGCGTCGTTGTATGTATGTGTGTGCTAAGAATGTTACGTCAATCACGTGATCAAGGCGACCAATAATCGGTATACTTCAGAAGCCTTATTCGTATTGTTTCAAGTGATATGATAAGTTGTACGTATACATGTAGCGCACATGTGGTACGTTTGCGAGCTTGGTGTAGTGTAACAGACGTCTGGTAGACATTCGTCAAGCTCAATTACTCAGAAGAGATTACTGATCCCCAGACAGGGTTCGAACCTGTAGTCTTCTAAGAACCGGTTAGACGCTCTAATCCTCTAACTACATCTCATATGCAAACGCTACCACTCAGGAGCACATATGACTATGAATTTGCAATCTTAGCTTTCCATCTGAGCCTCAGTGGCTCAATGGTTAGAGCATCTAACCGGTCATTCAAAGGTTGCAGGTTCAAACCCTGTTTGGGGTTCAGAAATATTTTCATTCATGCAACATTCCCAATAATATATGCCCGCTGAAAATGTGCAGGCACGTTTGTGATTGGCGCAAATCGATAATGGACAAGCTCACGAGTCCAGCCGTGATTTCGGGGGAGGTAAGTACCGAGTAATTAACGATTATTGTTAATTCTATGTGAGACGTGAAAGAATATACTGTTATAAAATAACATGTATGCTACGCAAGCGCTGATTGGTCAAATCCCATGTTTGGATCAGGCTATCCAAACACGGAAATTTGCAGCAATTTTGAGTGAGGCCTTTTACAGACTTTAGTCTAATTTTTTTAGTACTGACACAAATAAAATAGCATTGAAATTACTAAAATATTATGGGTAGGTATAGGTATGTGTGTAAGGGCTTCAACAAGGAAAAGTTTTAAATAAGTGAGGGCGAAGAACTATATGTCCAATTTACAAGCAAACAAATAATTCCTTGAACGAATCTTAAAGTTAAAAAGCACCGTCTTTGAGTCTTTTTAAGGCATTAAAAAACAACATCACTTGTTTATATATTGTGAGAGAACTATACAGCCAAGTCTGAAATTGTTTTTGGTCCTGTTGTGTTCAAGAGCCAAGCTAAACTCGCTAAAATATAAGCGAGGTTTGTACTTTAATATGGTAAAAAAAATAAAAACGTGAATTGGAAAGTACACGTTTTGAGAACGATAATCTGTCGATGAAAATATTTTTTTGGAAGCTTCAGTTTCAGCGGCTTTTTACTACCAGGAATGTTTTTCTTGCATTTGATCTGAAACCAAGAGCCAGATGCTGAGGCGGTTGATTCTAGTAATGTTTAAGCGTTTTCCTAATAATATTCGCTGTTTTCGATGGTCAGAGTTCACTTCTTTATTGACATTCCCATCTTTAATGTTGAATTTGTCGGCAAAATAATTTTCGGATTACTTTCTTTCTCGTTTCGCTCGTTCGTCTCGTCATCAAGACGTTACAAGGCGAAACATGATTGGTTGTTTATGAGTCTAGGAAAAAGTAGACGAAACATGATTGACTGATTGGTAGTTGATGAATTTCGGGAGAATATGTATGCCTATCATTAATTTTTTTTCCACAAAATCTGCTATTTTGTTGTCGGTCATTTTATAAAAGAATTAAATACCTAATGTGTTTCCATGTTTGGATAGCTTGACCCAAACACTTGGGATGTTGCTCAACTTCCGAAAACTAAAAAATACTCGCCTAGCGGCTCGTGTTTTTTTTTACGCTTTGCGAAAGTCTCGCAACATCCCTCGTGTTTGGATCAGGCTATCCAAACATGGAAACCCATTAGGTATTTCTTAAATATTTCACAAGATTATCTAGTATTTTCAGGATATGTTTTAGTGAACAATTTACATTGTTCAATCATTATATAAACCGAATAAATACCAGTATCCCCATGTACGCAATGCGTACCTATTTTTCCTTCTGCTGATAAAAAAATTTTATGAGACCGTGGTCCCCTATTTTTCCCCACCTACCGTAGTGTCGTAAAAATGATTTTCTATTTTTTTAGATGATTTTGATCTTTCATTTCGATTCCAAGAGCCTGTTCGATCCTACCTGCAGATGGACGCCATCAAAACA